>NC_051168.1:174662011-175149511 GCF_013339725.1 Rhipicephalus microplus
TTTATTTATGAGACATGTGTTTTGAGTTCGTGAAAAATTTTGTATCGCCATTTTTGAACTTTTTCTCCACTCCTTTCGCTGAACGAAAGGTGTAAATACTCAGTGCTCAGATGCCCCCTGAACTCACAAAGTTTCTTGAATATATCAGAGGAGAAATGCGCGACATGCGAAGCGCTATTAAAAGATCTGAGAAAGGAATTCAAAGATATCAAGCAGTCTAGCAACTAAGTTAGCGCTCAAATTGTTGCGATGGTGACACGCTTTTCGATCATTGAAAAAGAAAGTGCGTTTCTGAAGAGGAAAACACTGCTTTGAGTGTCGAATGTAGAAAACTTGAAAAAAAAAAGCTGGCTTGGAAGAAAGGGTGGCAACTGTGATCAATGCTAATAAAATAAAAGCGTTTCAATTAAAGCCATGCCGTTCGTTGAAAATCAAAATCTTTCTGCAGCTTTAGGAAAGCTCGGTAGTCTTGTAGGTGAACATATGTGTGAGGGCATCGTTGACGCCTGACACGGTGTACCACGACAATATGGCAGGTGCGCGAATTTTGTCGTTCAGTTTCGTTCTGATACGAAGCGAGATGGGTTCATTGAAAAACCGCGAAAAAAGCGCATATATGCCACTGATCTGAGTCACTCTGGTCACACTTTGTTTTCGTAAGTGAACACTTGTGTTCAACAATAAAGAATCTCCTCAGACAAGCTGTAATGCGGAAGAAAAAAGGCCGGCGAAGTAGGTGTTGACTGAGAAGGGCGAGCTTTTCTCGCAGAAAAGTGAAAACCCACGCGTACTTCGCATATCTGTAGCACAAGACCTTAGAAGAAAAAATAGACTGGTTTCATTTGTGACTCACACGTCTTCCCTTTTGCAGGCCTTTCACACCTTGCGGCATTAAAAAGTGCTTTCTTTCAAGAAAAACACCTATAGATCATCTCACCGAAAGTAACCCTGATGGGATGCGAAGCAGCAGCGGTGCACACGGCGTTGACCCGCTTCAAACGGGCGTCCACGCTGGTGCTGGAAGAACGGTTTAAAGCAAACCTCGATGCAGCAGTTACTGGATTAAACGTTTGAATGAAACGCAAAAACACGATAGGATGGATGCGTTGAAGACGCTTGCGCTTAGCATCCTCTGCTCGTCTCGTCTGCGTTGCCCATGCGTCGAGTCTATTCTCGAATGCGATCGCCGTTTTTGACTCGCACCTCGTCAGTGTCGCTGGTTTTCCACTGCTGATTCTTCCATTCGGCTTCCCTGGCTCGCGCCTCGTCGGTGATTCAGGTGCGACATCGCCATTCGCGAAGGCGATCGGCATCGCTGACCCGCACTGCTGGTGACGGCCGGGAAAGGTACGCTAGGTATGCGCACACTAGCGCGAAGCATGCCACGGTGGCTTCCCACCCGTCAGCGTGATCGCCCGGCAAGCAGTGGCGCACTGTCCAAATTGCCGACGCCGCGGGACCACGGCAGGGTCTAGACGACGGCGCACAGCGCGCCTACTTGCGGCTTCTTCTCGCCGATAGATGAGAGATGGCGTGGGTGAGGAGATGATGCCGCCTTGAGGAGTGGGCTCGAGCGTTTCGAACAGTGAAGAGGATGAAGCTAGCAAGACGACACGCAGCGAGTGGCAAGAGGCTAGGGAGAGAGTGACGTCACGCGCGCGCACTGCGAAGAAAAGCGTGGCCTGTTTGGCATCGCCCCTGTGCGGAGGAACAGGGTTACGTGGTCTTGTCAAAGAGCTGCTTCACACCTAATAGATGTACGTTCTTATTGCACTTGAAAGTGCAATTTGCACGCAATAAGAACGATCATCTCAGGGCGCTACTATTCTCTTTTGGTTATGAATTTCACATTGTAATCTTGTGCAATACGTGGTATTGCCATGAGGAAGTGATGCAAATGTCTGGTTATGTTATGCATTATCTGAACCGACGCAATAAAAAAGAGGCAGGCAGTTTATTACTAACTAAGGATAACTTACACTGTTCAGTGCTCAAAGATTTCACTTATAGTAGTACTGACATTGAAATCTTGACTTTTCAGCATAATCGTAGCATTTTTCGGTAGTAATTCACCCACCTGCAGGAAACGCAATCAGCTTATAAAGCATATAGATAATATACTGTCCTGGGTTAATGATAACGATTATAAACTAGTTCTGCGTTGTGACATAGACATAAACATATTGCATGACAGCCCACCTCGCACACGTGCACTACGGGTGTTTGAATGAAATGCATGCACTAATACCGATTCCACACCCACTCGTATTCAAGATAACTGCGAAGCTCTATGATTGATTTGTGGGGTTTAACGTCCCAAAACCACCATATGATTATGAGAGACGCCGTAGTGGAGGGCTGCAGAAATTTCGACCACCTGGGGTTCTTTAACGTGCACCCAAATATGAGTACACGGGCCTACACCATTTCCGCCTCCATCGGAGACGCAACTGTCCAAGCAGGGATTTGATCCCGCGACCTGTGGGTCAGCAGCCGGGTACTTTAGCCACTAGACCACCATGGCGGGGTGACTGCGAAGCTCTACTCGACGTTTGCGTAACAATTATTGATGCACAAAACGTTGAATCGGGTGTCGTCACGGCTCAGGTCAGAGACCACTGCCTATATTTCTTATTTTCAATTTATCTATGTTGCCCTTGCATCCCTTCATAGATCAGCACTACACATTTGAAGATGTTAACATGATAAATTCCGTGCTGGCACAGTATGTACAACAAAACAGACTTCGATAAAGCATACGAGTTGTTTTATCAGCTTTTAAAATTGCTTGTGCGAAGTCACTTACGCGTAAAACCAAAAATCCAGAAAAGCAAGAAAACCACGAAAAATTGCGTTTAAAGTAATGAAGCAAAAGGCGCTCTTTTAAAATGTTCTTAAGCACAAAAGACGCAGCAGATTTAGCCACGTTTTAAAAATTCCGGAATAAAATTATGGGCAGCACACAGTTTTTTCAAACCGGCTTCCTGTCGAATTGATAGTGCGAACCGATGTCACATGGAAAAAGCTAAGCAGTTTACTTCATGTGAACCAACATCCAGATACTCTACAGGAATTAACAGTGAACAATAAGCTCCTATCAGGCAGGACATTAGCTGACGCGCCTAACGAAGCCCTATTTCCCTGGAAAGTCAATAATAATCTTTTTCAAAATGCCCACTATCCTGTTGTTGTGAGCTCAACAGAACGAAATGAAAGTCCTCCATTGGCTCCAAAATAGCTGATAGAAAAAACTTATTGGCACCAGTTTTACAGGGCTGCTAGCTCAGGTTGGACTGACTATATGCGGCTCTAGCTTAGATGCAGCTGTACAATTCTTTACTTCTTTTCGTATTGAAGCTGCAGCTAAGTGCATTCTTCAAACATATGAACTAGGCGGAAAACGACGAGTCCTCTGGTTGAACAGTGAGTGCCGCAATGCTCGCAAACAACAAAACAAAGCATTGAGTCTGCTTCGAGACTCACCGATGGCCGAAAATTTGTCAATTTTAAAAAACATCAAGTCCCTAGCCAATAGAACCCTTCGACAGGCCAGGAGGGAGAGCTGGCCGAGGTGTTTATCTGGAATCAACTCATATACACATGAAGCAGGAGTATGTAGCATGGTCGGTCGGATAGTAGAACGCCAAACCACATCCTCTTGCTCTAGTAAACTATAAGGCAATGGTTTGGAAGACCAAGCGAACTTGCTCGGTGCACACTTCGGACAGGTCTCCAGCTCATCCCATTACAGTCCAGCGTTCCAACGATACAAAACAAAAACAGAAAAACAGAAATAGAACGTAATTCACAAACAATGAGGCATACAATGAACTTTCGTCTTAGCAGAGTTACAAGCATCATTAAACTGCTGTATCAAACCGCCCCACGCTTCGACCGTATATTATACGAAATGCTCAAACGTCTGCTTCTCGAACCCAAAAAGCTCTCCTTTCTTTGTATAATGCCGTTTGGTTTTCAGTGAGATCCTTTTTACCTGGAAAGAAGCTGTCATTATTCCTATTCTTAAAAGGGGAAGGACCCATCTTATTCGCTGGACCCATGTTATCAAATCAGATGGCAAAGGACCTATCTTATTCCTATCATTCATGCGCTCTATATTCAGACAAAAAACAAAGATTGTCTAGGTTAAAGGGACTAAGGGCACATCACCCCTGCATGACTTAGGTCCACCCACTTATAAATTTTCTCAGGTAAAATAGAACAAAAATACATTTTTTTCTGATTTCGAATGAGAGGACACGAAAGTGAAATTCAAAAACCATAAAGTATGTCGAAACATACGTTTAAAAATGACGCAATACCGTCATCACTAATTTGCAGTAGCAAGATAAAAATGTTTTGTGAAACTGAATTTCAACAACAGTTATCTCCACTATAGCTATGAAAGTGTTCGTATAGGCAATCAATATCCAAAAAAGTTACCAGAACGTGCTGTTGTTCAGCAAGGAAACCATACAAGGACCACTATTGTTTAACATTTATAAGAACGATTAAGCAAAAATCAACAATGCAGCTCAATCAGTCATATATGCGGGTGACACCAGTTTATTTATGACTTCCAGAAAAGTTTCAGAGCTAATCAACACTAACAGTAATACTCTATAACAAGTAAAGAAATGAATTCTGCAAAACTCCTTAACTATTAACGCAATAAAAACAAAAGGCGCGCTTCTAAACCTAAGAACAAAAAAGAAATCGTCCATGGGTGTCTCGAAAAGAAAGCTCCGTTGTGTAAGTAGTGCCTTCCGTCAAGAGTTTAGGTGTCATTTTTCAGGAAGACATGCTATGAAACAAACATGTGAGCATTATCGCGAACAGTATTGCTCGAGTTACAGGTATACTAGTAAGATTACGCTTCTTGCTGCCAATAAAAGTGAATCTCTTAATTTATAAATATGTTTTTCTATTCCACATCAACGACTGTCTTCTCTTATGGGCAGCACAAGCAGCTCAAACATCAGCATTTAATAATGTTGCAAAAAAAGCTTTTCGAACAAGTTTAGATGCTCCAATCGATGCACAAACTGTTTGTATATTTGAACATCTAGATTTTACCTCAGCACAGGTAGTCTACAATACAATATAAAAAAGAAATTTTGATAGAAACAACAAGTAGCTTGCGTTTTCTAGAGCACCTGTCACGGCTAACGTCAAACTCAAGCACGTTCAGTGACGTCACAAAAAAAAACCTGGTATGTCCTACATTGTCGAACAAATAATGAAAACAAATTATATCCAATCTTTTGCCACTTCACCTAACTCTCTTCACTAATTGCCATAATTCAGCTTTTGTTGATCTTAATGACATGCATTTTATGTGTAAAGCACACAGCGATGTGTGTTTGAACTTTTGCATATTCATTACTAGTTATTTATTATACTAGTGTGTTTATTATGCTTATTGTTTGTTTATTATGTGTGAAGTGTGAAGTGACGCGCTTTAAATTTGTTACATGAATCAGTTCAATGTTTCAGATTCAAGTGTTTTTTCCAATTATATTTGTTTTGATGTTCCTATATTCTCTGAAAGCTGCACAAACACGTTTTCTTTAGTGATTTACGGTCCGCCACGTTTTTACGTGCCTATTTTTCTTTTTTTTGTACACTAACATGCCTATGCAGCGTACTTTTTTTTGGCTGTCCACTGTTTGTTACCAACAAATAAAGGACACAGACTTTTTCAAGCCCTTATGTGGCTTTTTGTCTGTGTTTCTGGAATCTTCACCTTGTATAGATGACTAATGAAGTTCAGCTCAAATTTAAGTTAAAACAAAAAGTTACCTTGCTTTTCGCAGCTTTCAGTGAGTACAAATATAAAGCGCGTCAGTTACCTTTTAAAGGGGCCCTGCAACACTTCAACAAGTAGCCAAGGAATGAATTAACTGAAGGAGCTTATTGCCCCAATAATTCACCACCGCAAAAACAGTCAGAGTCTGTGCAGTGTAATGGTGTACAAATATTTTTCGCACGCTGCCATCACATTGACTTTTCACTCGTCCTGATGAAAGTGCTGGAATATAAGCAGGGAGAGATGGCACGGGGCAAAGAAATTCATCACGCGCGCCTCGTGGGACTGAGCCCTTTATCTGTTTTTTTTTCTTGCCATCACGTGCGCACACGTGGACAAGCCACAGCCTCCCGCTGCGGCCCTTTTAACGAACGAATGCGCCATGCTGAAACCGGTCAAGGGCTCACACTTGGCATGTGACATTGTGGTTTTGAGCCTGTAACGCTATCTGTTGAGAGAAAAGAAAGCTATACTTAGCTGAATCGGGGAATTATTCTTTTTTCCAGGCCACAGCCGCGGAATAATTTATGCCAATGGGTTTTCGGAGGCGTCAAACAGCTGCGTTTTTGACCATGCTTAAGAAGTGTTCCAGGGTCCCCTTAAAGTATGGACACAAAACATTCTTGTTGCTGGGCGTTGACAACCGTAAACCTCTAAACTGTCATCACTTATAGGGACCAGATTCTCGCTCTAGCATCGAACATAATCATTGCAAAATAACGATGTTTCGAAAGGGGAAAGGTAAGAGTAATGTGACTGCATTTGTTCCGAGATATTGCACAATCATATTCGTCATTTATGTCGCTGAGCTGCCTACGTCTCAAACACTTACCCTGGGAGCAGCTATGGTAGTTTTCTTTTCATTTTTTGTTTACAACTTTATCTTGGTTACTGCTATGGAAATTATAAAGGGTGTTTGTATAGAAAATTTGGAGGACACAAGACTCGCATCCCAATTACAGCCAATGTCAGAACCATTCACGCTGTTATACATGTTTCAAGACGGTTTCTGCAAAGCTTCATCTTTTGTTCCACAGTGAAATCATAGAAGGTGGTGGTCGGTGCTGTCCCAAGAGGGGTAAGCGCATAGTTTAAGGTAACACAAGACTACTGACAAGTTTGCGCCTACTGGGATGGAAGCTCGCCGGAGGTTAATACATCAATTAAAAAGAGCTTATCACAACAATCACCGTGCTAATGCAGCGGCGTTGTCGATTTCAGATGATCAGCTCACTTCCTCACCTTGCTGCGGTCTATACATCTAGCGCAGATCCTTCTTTCAAGTGTGTTAGCGCTAAACGCATGTGCTTCGACATACAGCACCGACTAGCTACGTATGTGTGGAGCCTCCGAGGACTAGTATGGACGCCAAAGTTGGTAGTATTTTTGTGCTTCTAATTTTTTCACACATGCAGTTCTTGAGAATGAATTAAGATAGTTTTCAGGGTTCCTTACCTTAATTGACACGATGTGATAAATACAAGCAGATAATCAAGCCGAGTATTGTATGAATTAAGGCAACTGTACGGTTTTAAGTTTATTGTAACTCTTGTGACACAGATGTGAAGAAAGTGAAGCGGGCAAGAAGACAACTTTGCCCCAGCAGGTTTTGAAAATTTTAAAGATTGCAAGCTTGGTCCCTCCCGGTGGCTTATTGTCTTTTCATCTACTTCAGTTTTATCACGTCTGAATCGTAATACCTACAGGAAAGCTAAAACAATACAGTTGCCATCATCCACAAAATTTTCGGCTTGACTTGATATGGCAGCTGGGTGTAAAAGAGGTGGTTCAAGTTTCTGACAATCCGAGATGAATTGAGTCCTGAAATATTATGGTGGGTGTTTGAGGACGGGATACATGAAATTGGTGGCCAGTGCGGTGTGAAGTGCATGAGAATGAGGACGTGCTGTGACGTGGGTAGCTTAACGAGATGCAATAAAACTTGAGAGTGAGAGAAAGAAAAAGAGCGTGATCTACACAATCATGAAAAGCGAGGGATGACAAGCCTATATCATTCTGCCTTTATGAGGCAATCGTGCAGGTCATAATGTTACGAGTAACTTGTTCAATGATCCATTTACAGCGCACAGAACTCGACGAGCAAGATGGCGCTAGACCAGCATCAAACAAAAACTGACTTCGTCCTCCTCTTTCATGCAGCCGTGTTTAGCGGCTGTTTTGTATCAATATGAATATAAAGAAAGGATTAATGTTTTGGCATGATAATGAGCTCATTTAGATACACTGAATATGTATGCTTAGTGAGCATTCTTGGCGGCAGCAGCACAATCCAGTTGCGCTATCATCATTGATTTGTAGCCGTAAGGTTTGAATTCTTGCGGTGCATTATGGAGGTGACGTTTCGTAAATCCTAAGGCTTTTAGATGCGGAGCATCTTATACTCGCGCCTTGTAGTGCGCCGTCCGCACCGCTTCTCGAACATTCGACAGCTGACGCGCGCGCATGCGCCGTCGCGCCGTCGCCCACTCTTCCACCATCTGTGCATCCCTTCCTCCTCTACACACCGCGCGCGCTTCACTCCTCCACCATCTGTGCACCCTTCCTCCTCTACACACCGCGTTCGACATCTACAATTCTCCTGATTCTCCAGTGGACGCGCATGTGGCGTCGCGCTTCGAGAACATTCAACAGCTGACAGTGCATGCGCCGTCGTGCTGTATATATACTCAAGGTCGGCGCTCGCTCGCTCAGTTGCCGCTCGTCGGTTGGTTTGAACGGCGCGTCGACGTCCAAGGTCGCGGTGAAATGAATTCCAACGAATCCACAAACACAATGATCGACGTCCTTTCGACCAGCGCCGCCCTTTCGCATACGTGTGTACGTGTTCACTCATTTAACACCCCCTCCTACAACCACGTTAACCAATTTAGCCATCGACCCAAGTAAGTCGCAATTTAACACCCCATTTCACAACCACGTTAACCAATTTAGCCATCGACCCAAGTAAGTCGCACTTTAACACCCCGTTAACCAATTATATGGTCCGCATCCTCCTCAGTGTTCCCCCGAGGGAAGCTGCGGGCAATTTTTTTTTCTTTGTTAATGAAATGACGTTGTAGTCACCGGCACAAACTAGCAAACGTAAATATACACAAGCTAGTCAATGAAATTTACAAGCTAAAAAAGTATACTGGCTTGGCGGAAATGTTTATGAATATGTAAGCAGGAAGGAGCACATAGCGTATCTTGGAACGTAAAACAAATGTACGTTTTTTTTTCAGAATTAGGAGATACATGCCAGTTGCACCAATTGTGTAAGTTATCGAGGTTGTTTCGTAAAAATTGTTTGCCTTAACTGTAACTTACAGCGTCACACATTACACAATTGTTAGCACATATCAATAGAGTGAGACATAAGCTCTGGTAGATGGTCAAAAGATTAAGAAAAAAAGATGCTTTGTAAATGAGTTCTGACGGATGCCTCAGGTGACAGGAAGTGACTAGACGAGGTATTACTTACCAGGACAAACTGGGAGCCACTGATTAGGCATTCTTATATACATTTTTGCATGAGCCTTTCAGTTCAACGAGGATAATTTCACCAGCAAATGGTTATGAGGTACTGCTTCAAAAGCTTTAGAGTGGTCTTGAAAAGTGACATCGATTTGAACATCGTTATCACATTTATCATTGAGATCACTAAAGAAAAATTTGAGTGGTGTTTGAGCGACTGAACTTATTATACAGTTTTATAAAAGAAATCGTAGCGGTAGAGTTGCTTCAGCGCATACGGCATTTCTTAAACAGTACGTGGTTCTCCAGAAGGTTAGCCATTATCGCTTGCGCAGTGGTGAGAGACACAAACGCAAGACTTTATGTAAGTTATTTTGAAAATGTCTCAAGATTGATTAAATGCAGAAAGGAACACAATATAGCTTACTCTTGCAATCAACATTATTATAATGCCACGTATATTTAAACTCTTGCGATCTAACGTCATATTGATAACATTTCTGCACACGTTCGGAAAAAGAAGAGAAAACACCTGCTCGTTTTTTATCATTTGAAATGATGCGAAACAGAAAAAAATATCATGCAGAGGAATGAATGATATGGTTCTTAACTATCGGCGTTTTATATTTTATGCGATACGCTTCAATAGCTTCCCTACTAACCTGTCCGTGTTTTATCAAAATAGTTTTGATATTATAAAGGGCACATATATACTGTGTTCAGAACAACGTCGAGCAACACGGTAGTTTGAATTGCCTTCCAGTCTTCGCTTGTGCAAGAACAGCCATACATTTATAGAGCCTCATCTAATCAACCTAGACTTGAATGCGGGCAAGGAAAGCTAATAAATAACACTCACAGTGAAATGCACGAATGGGTACCTGTGTTCAATATGCAGCCTTTTTGATTTACTGCCTGTGCCAACACTTTTTCTGACGTTTGGGCAGATTTGACTTGTTTTACAGGTTCAAAAAAACCTGACAATGGATGCAATTCATAAACCTGGTATATTTCTGAGTCCATTCACAGCCTACGTGAATACCGTGCAGCTGTACTTAGCTTGTTGTTTCACTGTCTCCACATTAGCTTCTCTGACGGGTATTACTAATTTGAGGCGTTCAATGAAGTTGGTATTAACAATTCGTTTTAGTAACGGTTTTCATAAGAAACTGGCTCACTATTTTTAAAGCTTTCAAAACCCTAATGAAAAGTATCGAGCTGAGAGGAGGAAGAAGAACGGGAATGAATATGTCCATATTTGTATAGTAAATTTTTTATTTACAATCTGTTTTTAGAATTTAGGGCTATACATCCAAAAAATGTGCTTTTATATTCATAGCAAACAAGTTGCGAGACTGAATTGTTGTTTGAAAAATCCGCTGTGCCAATTCATCCTTTCTAATTTTCGATGAGCGTAAAATAAAAATCAGTGCTTCATTTTTCAAATGTGCGTTAAAACGCGTTCATTGATTGTGACGGTATGTCCTCAAGCATCGGCCCAAGGAATATTTACTGATATCTGACAAATTACGTTTTAAGCTACTTCACACGAAAAACGTACTAGCCCTATAAAACAGTGGTGTAATTCTTCAAGACCTTAATAACGTATTTAATCCACCCATTCATTCATTTGCTTAATAATAACAATTCACGATATAGTAGGCATCTCCGGATCTCTGTCGTCATGGCAAGTTGGTGTGGTAACTTCCGCCTGGTACCATCATATGTACAATTCCTTCATGAGCATTATTTTTCTACCCAACGTCTTCACTTGATGGTGTTGATACTTTCGGGACATTGTACAAGTAGTTTATTTAAAAAGAAGAGAAATCGCTTTTATTTTGGTGTCAATTGAACTACTAATTGGTCGCTTATCACTATACGATAACTGCCTATTTGTCGCATTCCGCAACGTTAGCTTTGAATGTTTACAATAAATATTCAGAAAGAGCAGTCACATGCACTCACCATTAATAAATATACATATTTTTTTTTCTTTTGGCAGGAAACAGTTGACATTTGACATTACACCAGGAAATGAGATTGACTCGGTCACTTTCTTTCTTGACCAAGGTATATAGCTTGTTATGAATATGATTGATAGATTTATCTATTTTTTATTGATTGATTGATATGTGGGTTCTAACGTCCCAAAATTGTCAGTAGATTATGACAGACGCCATGGTGGAAGGCTCTGAAAATTGCGAACACCTGGGGTTCTTTAGCGTGCACCGAAGTCTTATACTCGCCCCACCGCGGTGGTGTGATGGCTAAGGTACTCGGCTGCTGACCCGCAGGTCGCGGGATCAAATCCCGGCTGTGGCGGCTACATATCCGATGGAGGCGGAAATGTTGTAGGCGCGTGTGCTCAGATTTGGGAACACGTTAAAGAAACCCAGGTGGTTGAAATTTCCGGAACCCTCTACTGCGGCGTCTCTCATAATCATATAATGATTTTGGGACGCTAACCTCCACATATAAATCAATCAATCAATCAAGTATGATACTTTTGATCGTGACTGTCACTATGAGTATGCTGTGTGAAAAAATGACACTTCTACCAGGTTTCGTGGCGCAGAGCGCTCAACCATCCTCGCATGGCGAACAAATAGGTCATGAGCATACCATCCATATTCTATTGGTCGAGTAGATGATTTTGTTATTGGCCTCTTCTATGCGCCTCGTGCGCACTATTTCTAACATATGCAGTTTGGTATAAGTAAGCACCTATCTTCCACTGCCATTGCTTCCATTTGCATCTAATAGTCGCTGGTATTTTGCTTTCGGAAACCAGAGACGCCAGTAAGGGGGACTCCCCAAATTACGACCAGCTGGGGTTCTTTAGTGTCCACCCTAATATATTTACACGGAAACAAATCACACTCCCCGTCCATAAAAAAGGGGTCGGCCGCGGTCGTGATTCCATCCCTGGAACTTTTTAGTAGGCTACCTCCACTATGGCACGTAGTTCCGATTGCCTAAAACGTACGGTACGTTCCAAGGATTCCAAAGACATGTAAGGTTGTGTGGTAGTAGCATGAAATCACACCAGTCGTCAGGCCATATGAGGCACAACGAGAGTGCGGTGTAAAATCCCGCCCATAATAAACCAATAACTTCAGCAACAGTATCAATAGAGTGTGTAGATACGTAAATGCACGTAATGTTTTCCCGACAGTGATATGGGTATAGCGGTAATTCACAAATTGTCAAATTGAGCCATATTTAACAGTTCAAAACTGCCCTTGCGGTAGGTACACGGGACTGTTTAAAAGAGGGAAATTTATTTATTCATTTATTCATTTGTTTATTTATTCTTTTGCAATACTGCCAGTCTCTACTATGATTGCTCATCATAGTAAAAAAAATCTGATACAGAACATAAAAGCAACATCGACCTGGCACTTCGTACATTAGCAATACTTACACAACGTAATAAAGAAAATACAAACGTACACAAAAATAGCAAGTTTAACAATGAGGCCGCTTACATGCCTGTTTACAGAACATACAAGTAGTACATACTGGTTTCATTGCCAGTGTCACTGGGTATTTAGAGAAGCTAAGAATTCTTTCCATTTCTAACTCAAAGTGAGACAGTGAATCAATGTTGGTGATGTGAGGGGCCAACATGTTCCATTCGCTGATAGCAACCGGAAAAAAAGAACATTTAGATACATCAATGTTAATGTTGCGTTTGTATTGTACGAATGTGTTTGTATGTTTGTGTCTTGTGGCTTGTGTTTGTGAATAATAGACGTAATTTGAAAGGTCTATTTTAAAACAATTGTGCAGGAGTTGATAAACAAATTTCAGACGTACCTGTTTTGCTCGTACTACTAGCGTAGAAAGTTAGGAAACAGTTAAAGACTAGTGGGTGAGCGTTAACGTTTATATTTGTTGCGAATGAATCTTATAGCTTTCCTCCGTACTGCTTCAATTTCGTTTAAGCTTGTGCGGGTGTGAGGAGACCACACTATACTTCCGTATTAGAGGATAGGCCTGACGAATGTTTTGTAAACTAGAAGTTTTGTTGGCAAGGTTGCCATTTGTAGTGATCTGCGAAGAAAAAATAATTTTTGATGGCAGCTGAAGTATTGTTGCTAGTGTGCTCATCCCACCTTAAGTCGGACGTAATTGCTAAGCCTAGGTATTTATGTTTGTGTACTCACAGTGGAACAATAAATCGTGGTGGAACAGTAGAAGCGACAGAACTCACTAGCGAGACCCAACGAGACTCCATCGGCAGTAACGGAGCTATAGCAGCTGTTGGACCGTCTGCGGCTGGAGGGAAAAGCCCGTGAAAAAAGCGGGCAACATGAGTCTTGTGTCTGCGACACACCTGAAGGAAGGCGTGACAGGAGACGCAGTGCGATTCCTAGCGCTTCGGTTTCGCACAGCGACTCAAAAATGATAAGTACTTGTTTTTTCTGCCTTTCATTGGCGCATGCTATGCAGGCGAGCACTTATACTTTAAGTCTGCATTAAAGAAGAGCCGTCTGCCCAGATCGGGTAGATGTTTCAAGTGCACATTATCAGGTCGCGGCTCAAAATAGTTCCGAGGAAACGTATGGTGTACTAATTGTAAAGAGAAGCACGCAACAGCGGCTTGTGACAATGCGCGAACGGAGAAATCAAGTGTACGCCCTAGCCCAAGCTTGCATTCTCTCACTCAAACGTCCCCAAGCAGCTTGTTCAAGAAGGAAGTATTCCTGCAGAGGTTTCGAGTATAGTCTCTTGGAGACCACTGTTCTTGCTTTATGGGGGGAGTTGTCGACAACGGAAGTAAAAAAATTGTTCATCAGGCAAGATATACTACGAAAACTAAGTTTGCCGATACTGAACAAGGTAGAAGTAGACGTGAAAGCATTTGGTGGTTCGAATGGCACGCCAAAGGAGACTCTCAGTCGCAGTAAAGGTAGCATTGATGAGCCAGCTTGACAGTGTCAAGCATGAACTCAAAGCGTTGGAGGTTCCTTTAGTTGCGACCATTTCATTTAGGCTCCTCTATTTATAGTATTGGTGCAGAAGCTTGTTGCTGAAAGCAAGGTTATTGCAGACTTTGTATCATTTACTGGCCTACGAACAGAAGTCTGCCTTAGCCTACTCATTGGAGTCGATCAAATGTTGAAAGTGGTACTAAATGAAGTTTGCTCTCACAAGAAAGTGACAGGACTAGCGGTGATCGACACTATAAGCTTGGCTTGACCTTGCAGGGACCCGTTCCTTGCTATGGCGGCATTTTCAAGAAAGCCAACGGTACCTGTGTGTACTTCGCACGAGTTGCATCGAAGCTAGGGTGTTTGAAGCCCTGCAGCAATTTTGGTACCTAGACAGCATCGGCATTTCGGGCCCTTCAATTAAAGTCGAGCAAGAAGGTGAGGTTTTTATGACAATTTACACAAATAATTACTCTGAGAATGAAAAGTACCAAGTAGTACTTCCATGGGAGTGCGTCAAGACAGATCTCGTGGTCAACTGAACTGTAGCAGTTTGACGCCTACAGGGTTTATTGCGGCGATTTAAAAGCAACGTGGAGCCCCTTCGACAATAGGACAAAGCAGTCAGACAGCATGAATATGATAATCCTGCTGAAAGAATTAAAAAGCACATTCTGCAGAGACATGCTACCATATGCCAGATCGTGCTGTTATCGAAAAGTCATCCTCGACGACACGCCTGAGGGTAGTTTTCGACGCTTCGTCGCACGTGGGAGGAGACGCGTTGATGATATTCCGTCCCTTTATTGAAAAGGGACGGAATATCATCAACGACATGATTACAATGTTGGTGAATTTCAGGTTGCATAAGGTTAGACTCGCTGCCAATATGCAAAAGGCATTTCTTGAAATCGGCATTCAGAAAACCTGATCATGACGCCTTATTGTTTTTATAATTTGACATCGTGCCAATTCCCGGTGAACCGATGCCAAACATTGTGGAGTATCGAATGACACGAGTGGCATTTAGAACTACGGCAAGTTCATTCCTTAAGACCGCCACTTTCTAACACAACTTGAAATACGCTGATTCTGCGCTGAGATCAACGGCAGCGCAACCTGCTGAGAACGTCAACGTCGTCGATCTCGTCCGCGAAGTTAGTTCTTCAAACGAACCGTTTCGTACCAACAAAGAAGCGAATCTTATCGTGAGCAAAGCCGCAATGAAACTGCAAAAATGGTCGACTAGTGATGACGAGTTCAGACGACACATTGCTAATGAATTGGACTCCAGTTCAGCAGTCTTTCTTACGAAGGTTTTAGGTCTGCTATGGGACACAACTGTGGACAAGCTTATTCTGAACATATAATTCTTGATAGAACTTCTGAAAAAAAGGAACGAAACCAAGTGATGTGTCCTCCTGGTGGCTGCACGATTTTTCGACACATTAGGTTGGCTGTCATGGTTCACCATGAGAATAAAAGTGGTTTTTCATACCTTGTGGAAGTATGGTACAGCGTTAGAAAAAGTCAAGCCTGAAAAGCTTGGAACGAAATGGGAAAAGTGGTCCAATTAACAGAAAAAATGGCCACCATATTTACTTCGTAGGCGTGAGCTTAACTTATTGCTTGACAAGCCGGCATACTCCCAACTTCATGGATTCGCCCATGCAACTGTTGTGCCTACGGTGCTGCCGCTTATCTCAGACTTGAAGATTCATGTAGTAACGTCAACGTCCGGCTTCTATTTTTGAAGTGCAGAGTTGCTCCAATAAAAAAATAACGCTACCACGCTCAGAACTAGTTGCCGCCGTTCTCGCTTCCATAATCCTGAAGTTCTTGGGCGAAGCGCTGAAATCGAAGAACTGAACCATGGAAAAACACATATGGACAGACTCAACTGTGACGCTTTGTTGGATAAGAAACTCAGCAAACAAGTAGAAACAATTTGTTTCCAACAGTGTCAACAAGATAAGTCAGGCAACTGATCCAGGTCAATGGCATCACTGGCCGGGTACACAAAACCTAGCCGATCTGCTGACGCATGAACTTTCCATATCCGACAATCTCAACAGCCAGCTGTGGTGTAAAGAACCCTACTGGCTTCTACGTAACCCATATAGTTGACCAGGATGCCTGACTATCGAGACTCTGCAGGTGGAGAGGAACATGCTGCGTCAGAGTTGAAAACAAGCGTCCCAGTACTATTTAAATTGACAACTTAGGCATTGTTCGATATCGACAGATACAATTCTTGGTTGCTGTCTATGAGGATCACAGCATGGGTGAAACTGTTCGTGTAACACTATAGATCGCCAAAGTTTTATAGGAGAGGAGGACTTAAGCTACTGAACTTTATGAAGTGGATAACATTTGGTTCAAGCAATTACACACAGAAACCTATGCCAAAGAGTCATCCCAACTTGAAGCTCGACAACATCTCGACAAGACATCAGAAATAAATGACCTGTATCCATTCATTGATGTAAAGGGCAATATTAGCATCAAAACTCGCCTTCAGAACGCCGACGTCAAGTACTATACGAGGTGATTCCGGCGATGTTGCCGGGCAACCACATGGTCACGTCCCTCATTATTCTTCAAGCGCTTAAATTGTGCTCAGGGTGGTGTCAAGTATACTTTAACGGAGCTGCGTTCTCGGTTCTAGGTGCCCAAAGTGCGACGAGCAGGTAAAGCGAGTGCTTCGAAAATGTGTGATTTTAGCGCGTTTTTGAATGAATGAAGGCACTGCGCCGGTAGCACCACTTTCCAGTGATCGTGTGTGATTTTTGCCCCCTTCAAATTTACAGGTGTTGACTTTGCATGCCTAGTGTTCGTAGCGTTCGTGAAAGACTTTGTGAGTGGTAAAGTGTACATTGTACTGTTCACATGTGTGGTCGTACGAGCCATTTATTTTGAGTATAATGTTGGACTTACCGCGAACGCCTTCCTAACGCCATTCAAATGATTTGATGCAAGACGGGTACACCGCCATTAGTATACTCAAGAACTCTGCTAATATTAAAGAAAAACTGCACGTGAATTCGCTGTCGGGCACCAGCTGTTGAAGAAGGAAGAAGCGAGCCGGTACTGCTACTCCTACCACATAACGTGGAAATTTATTGGAGACAGAGCTTCTTGGTGGGGTGGTTTTTGGGAGCGGTTACCTTGTGTAGTCAAGATGTGTCTTCGCAAGGCGTTGGGCAAGGTGTTTGTTGACAAACAGCAAATGAGCACTTTGCTCACAGAAACTGAAGCGATGCGTAATTCCAAATCAATGTCTTGCTTTTATTCCTCCCCTAGAAAACCAAATAGCTAATAATACGAAAAATAGCTAATACCCTCTTTTAGAACACAACAATTCGGTGTTTTCCGTGTAAAAATAATTTTGATAGCTTAAGGTAACCAGTAGATACAGAGTTAGAAAGAATTTAACGAGAACTGCTAATAAACATGTGGCGCCCGCGTCTTCCCTCGCCGTCGCTAAGAGGAGGAGGGTGGTTCACTGCTCGGGAGAAAGATTCGCCCGTCAGATCATAGTCTTGAACCCAAGTTTTTCCCCCCTTACGATCGCTTATAACTTTGGTAATAACCTACCGGGAAACTTCTATTTCTTACAGTGCAAAGGCCTAGTTGTAGACCTGTCGCTGCTCAAGTCTCTTCAAGATAGGAGTAATAGTACTGCAACTATTTTGTGACCAAATTTAAGCCTAATCACTAAAAAGAATAATTTGGTAACATCACCTCACAAACGAATTTATATTTTGTCCGCTCAATATATTAATAAACAGCACCCCATAGGTTCACCGGAAACCCAACTCCGTACTCTCTAGGCCTTAATTAGGGGGTGATCAGCAGATATCTCATTTAAATAAAACATTTTTATAAAAGTAACCACAAACTTGACTGAAACACCGCTGAAACATAGCTTTAGAACATAACAATCCGCTTCTTCTTGTGAAAAAAGTATTTCAATAGCTCTAGCCAATTAGAAGGTATGCAGTTAGGAAGAATTTAAAGAGAAACACTAATACGATAATATGGCAAGTGGCGATGGCGTAGTGGTTAGAGCATCCGCCTCGCATGCAAGAGGTCCGTGGTTCGAATCCCGGTGCCGCGCAGTTCCCAACCAAAGTTAAAAAAAAATCCGCGTGTTGATGGAACTGCATTAAGAGGCCTGGGGTGCGGCCTCACCGGTAACCACCGCCGAGAACGCACTCCCTCACCAGAAAAGGATTGGCCACCCTGGTGCAGTATTTGGCTACTACCTCCCACATGCATACGTCAAATAACTCGCGGCCCTCAGTCCCCAGCAGCTGCGAAGCAACTGACCACGGCGGTGGTCAGATCTGCAACGCAGCAGAGGGTGCTAAGAATCTCTGGATCCGCACAGGCCGCCATTGGCACCTGAACTTGGCAACGTTTAGCGCTAGAACCTAATCTAGTGAGGGAAGTCTAGCTGTACTATTCGAGGAGCTAGAAGGTGGTAAATGGGATATAATAGGGCTCAGTGAGGTTAGGAGGACAGATGAGGCATATACGGTGCTACAAAATGGGCACGTCCTCTGCTATCGGGGCTTGGCAAACAGAAGAGAACTCGAAGTGGGGTTCCTAATTCATAGAAACATAGCTGGTAACATACAGGAATACTATAGCAATAATGAAAGGGTGGTAGGTATCGTAATTGAACTGAATAAAAGATACAAGATGAAGGTAGTACAGGCTTACCCGCCTACATCCAGCCATGATGACGCTTCGTTTGAAAGCTTCTATGAAGACGTGGAATCGGCAATAAGTAAAGTAAAAACACTGTATACTATAGTGATGGGCGACTTCAATGCAAAGGTAGAAAAGAAGCAGGCTGGAGACCAGGCAGAAGGAGATTATGGCATCGGTACTAGAAACGCCAGAGGAGAGCTACTGGTATAATTCGCAGAACGCAAATATTTACGGATTTCGAATACCTTCTACCGGAAACAAGAAAACAGCAAGTGCACATGGAGGAGCCCCAATGGCGAAAATAAGAACGAAATAGACTTTATAATGAGTTCACACCCAGGAATCATGCATAATGTGGAAGTGGTTGGCAAGGTACGATGCAGTGACCATAGAATGGTACGGTCTTGAATTCGCCTAGACTTGAAGAAGGAACGGCAGAAACTGATACGCAAGAAGCCAATCAATGAGCTAGCCCTGAGAGGGGAAGTACGGGAATTCAGAGTGTCGCTGCAGAACAGGTACTTAGTGAGGAAACCAGTGAGGAACAGGCTGTTAGTGAGGAAAACAACTTTAGCGTAGATACAATGAATGATAATCTGACGAGTATCATTACGGAGCGTGCAGTGGAAGTTGGAGGCAGGGTAGTTAGACAGGGCACTGGCAAGCTTTCCCAGGAAACGAAGAACCTAATTAAGAAGCGTCAAATCATGAAATTGTCAATTACAACAGACAAAATAGAACTGGCAGAGCTTTCGAAGTAGATTAATCGACGTAAGGTATGCGACGTAAGAAGGTATAACATGGAGAGAATTGAACACTCTGAAAAACGGAGGAAACGTCAAAGCAGTGAAGAGAAAACTTGGGTTAGGCAAAAGTCAGATGTATGCACTAAGGGACAAACAAGGCAACCTAACTACCAATATGAATGAGATAGTTAAAATAGCGGAGGAGTTTTACAGAGATCTGTACAGTAGCGGAGACAACGAAGACCTTAATACTATCAGAACTAGCAGTAGCCCAGATGACACCCCACCAGTAATGATAGAAGAAGTCAGAAAAGCTTTGGAGAGCATGCAAAGAGGCAAAGCTGCTGATGAGGATCAGGTAACATCAGATCTGCCGAAAGATGGAGGACATATTGTGTTAGAAAAACTAGCTACACTGTTTACGAGGTGTCTCCTGACGGGAAGACTACCAGAGTCTTGGAAGAACGCCAACGTGATCTTAATACATAAGAAAGGAGATGACAAGGACTTGAAGAATTACAGGCCGATCAGCTTTCTCTCTGTAGTATACAAGCTATTTACAAAGGTAATTGCTAACAGAGTAAAGAAAACATTAGAATTCAATCAACCAAAGGAACAAGCAGGATTTCGAACAGGCTACTCAACAATTGACCACATTCATACTGTCAGTCAGGTAATGGAGAAATGCTCAGAGTATATCCAACCACTATACATAGTCTTCATAGATTACGAGAAGCCATTTGATTCAGTAGAAATATCAGCCGTCATGCAGACAACTGCGGAATCAGGGCGTAGATGAAGTATATATTAACATTCTGGAAGAAAGCTACAGGGGGTCAACTGCTACCATAGTGCTTCATAAAAAAAGCAACAGAATACCAATCAAGAAGAGTGTAAGGCAGGGGGACACAATCTCCCCAAGGCTACTTACCGCGTGCTTACAGGAGGTTTTCTGAAGCCTAGAATGGGAACAGTTAGGGATAAGAGTTAATGGAGAGTACCTCAGTAACCAGTGCTTCGCTGATGACATTGCATTGCTGAGTAGCTCAGGGGACGAATTACAACTCATGATTATGGAGTTAGACAAGGAGAGCAGAAAGGTGGGTCTTAAAATTAATCTGCAGAAAACGAAAGTAATGTACAACAACCTCGCAAAGGAGCAGCGCTTCGAGATAGGTAATAGTGCACTTGAAGTTGTAAAAGACTATGTCTACTTAGGGCAGGTGATAACCGCAGAGCCGAACCACGAGATTGAAGTAACTAGAAGAATAAGAATGGGGTGGAGCACATTCGGCAAGCTCTCTCAAATTAAGACAGGTATATTGCCACTATCCCTGAAGAGGAAGGTATATAACAGCTGCATCTTGCCAGTACTTAGCTACGGAGCAGGTACCTGGAGACTTACAAAGAGGGTTCAGCTTAAATTGAGGACAACGCAGTGACCAATGGAAAGAAAAATAGTAGGTGTACCCTAAGAGACAAAAGAGCAGAGTGGATTAGGGGACAAACGGGGGTTAAGCATACCATAGTTGAAATGAAGAAGAAGAAATGGACATGGGCGGGCATGTAGCGCGTAGACAGGATAACCACTGGTCATTAGGGGAACTAACTGGATTCCCAGAGAACGGAAGCGGTTTAAAGGGAGACAGACGGTTAGGTGGGCAGATGAGATTAAGAAGCTTGCGGGTATAAATTGGCAGCAGCAAGCACAGGACCGGGTTAACTGGCGGAACATGGGAGAGGCCTTTGTCCTGCAGTGGACGCAGTCAGGCTGATGAACATGATGATGATGAAAACCTTAAATTTCGACACCGTCTCATTTTTAATAGGCAGCCGTCTCTTGTAGAAACCTAACACTTCAGAGAAACGGGTAAAAGTGAATACAGATCTGCTCAGTTTGTGGGTTCACAAGCAGCTAATAATAGATAAACTGTGCAAGTGATGGCTTCATGAATATCTCCTCACACAACGAAGCGCCACACAAGAAGAGTGTCAAAGTTTAACGGGATAAAATGGGGGACGTGGTGATTATTCACGACGACGATGCTCCTAGGCTATTTTGGAAAACTGGCATAGTAAGCGAATGCGTTCAAGGTAAATACGGAACTGTTAGGTCATATAAAGTAAGAATGCTCATTAGCTCTCAGCTGTTCAGGGCTGTAAAAAGCTGTATCCTTTAGAAATCGTCACTTCATGCCCCAGAGTGTGGTAAATAATCGGAGTTGAGAAGGACGATTATATGACTAGCGGGCACATCGTGCGGAACTGCGCTGATTTGGAATGGCCGAGAAGGAACGCGTTCATGCAAAAGTGCTCTGGGAAATAAAGTTGCGCTGTTTCCCTATCCTTCCAACAAGGAGGTTTCTTTATTCTACATTGCCTAAGCCAAGGAAAGACTCATAACATACGCCGCAAAGGGGACTTTAGGTCGCTAAAGTTGCGCAACTTAGATACTTTGTAAAGTTGGAACAGGGTAGTGTAGAAAGCTTCTTTATATAAGTCGTAGTTTCTGGTACTCTGCTGTCATTCTAACTAGCCGTGCGCGATCCGAGTCGCGGAGTCATGTCTGAAATGAAAACGACAAGCAGTCATTACTCTGAATGTATAACGCGACTAAACGCTGACACTTTCAATCTGCCAATCAAATTCGCGACAACTCCTGACTGTGCTGATTTCTATCATTAAAATCTTAGTTCTGGTAATTTTGCTAGATAAATATTTGCCTAAAGATACATTCTTTCACTTGCACTATGGGATGCTGTATGTTTCACCGTCAAAGCGGTCTGACAGCAGATAAATTGTAGCCCATCATCACCGGCTTTACCTGCACTAAGCAGGTTAAAGTAATGTTTGTTAGTAACATACGTTCGGTAGCGAAATACCACTGGTGCACCGTTGCCATAGCAACCACTACTGCTGTGCGTCTTCTGCACTAAAACTCCCGAGCCAGCCCCGTATTGATGAGCAGCGTGCGCGGAGCTGTCACCATAGCAACTGCTACAGTTAATAAAATTATGTTTCACATACAGACATATTTGAACTTATTTAGAGCGGTAAGCTTCGCACGTATTCTGAATTCGCGATTCGCCATCTCTTTAATAAAGCACGCTGCGTCCAATCGCCGCTGCTATTGCAATATCCGTGCGCCAGCCCCACAAGCTGAGGGTAAATCGCTTACAGTGCGCAAAGTTTGGTGCAACTTAGTGCAAACTTGGCTATTTTTTTTTATTGGAAGGGTACCAGCCTACTTGGTCACAGTCATCACTTGAACTGCTTGCTTGCGGCTGTCACTGTAAGATGTTCAATTTAGTAGTGTGACCGATCTTTTTTCTAAGATATAATTGAATTTCAGCATACTTCGTTACGTAACAAAAAGTGTACTGTACACTTTGTTTCACTTCAATAAAGTAAGGGCTACGAAATGGTGACAGCGCTATTTTTTGTTAGACACAGCCTAACAAAGTTCGCAGGTGATGAAGGCCACGAAGAATATGGTACGACATTTGAAGTCTACATAGTGTAGCTAACATGGCATCAACCAAAATAAAGTAGACAACAGTATTAACTTCTGTTTTGTGGTGAAAACTCAAAGTCATCAAGAAACAACTTTTTTTCAGCATTCTATATACATAGCCCATTGCATTTGACTGGAGTTCTCCTAATTATTGCCGTGTTTCCTGCTACCGCGCAGTAGTTCTCTAAATTACTCCCACTCCTGTATCATTCCTCATGACATGCTATAATTAGAGATATTAAAAATTTGTAATTTAACCTAGTGAAGGAAGGGGTGTAAAATATTTATTAGTAAATTTGAATGCAGCGAGGACGAAATAGATCAGCATTTTTACAAAGCTCAGGATATCATAAAATACAGAACACAGCGTGGAAGAGTGTCTTTGGGTTCAAACGCTTTAACATCATTAGGAAAATCTTGCAACAATGTGAAAATTTTCAGTCAGGCTTATACAAGGTAGCTAAGATGCCCTATATGCACAAGTAAACTCTTCGAAGCGTGGTACACGAGGAAAGAAAGTTGTTGATAAATGCTCAGCTGAGAATTCCCAAGCCAACTCCTAGGGAAGAAAAAATGTTCTTAGATGCACAACTGAGCACACCGAAAATGGCTAGCGAGGTCGGAGAGATGATTACAAATGCACAATTGTGCACTCGCGAGCACGCTTACGGGGTGGGAGACATGATTGTATGTGTACAAATAAACACTTCTAAGCTGGCTTACACTGCAGTAGAGACATTAATAAATGCACAATAGAACACTCCGGAGGGGGCTTTTTAGAAAGGAGAGATCCTTATACCTAAGCTACTGACCTCTGCCAAGCAGACTTGAAAGGTCAAAAAGGTGTTAATACTTGCTCAACTGTGCACTTTAAAGCAGGTTCACGAGGTAGAGTTATATGTTTATCACCGCATCATCGAGCACTCCCAAACAGGCTTACGATAGAAGAGAGTCGCTTTTACCTGTATAATTAAACACTTCCAAAAAGGCTGACGAGGTAGGAGCGATGCTTACCAATGCACAACTGAGCACTCCTAAAGAGGCGCATGATAACAAAAAATGTTTAAAAATGCATAACTCTGCACTACCGAGCAGGCTCACGATGTAAGAAATAGGTTCATATATTCAATATATACTTGCAGGGAGGGTTCGGGCACACAGTTCATAGTGCACGTAGAGGTGTGAATGCGCACAGACTACGAACTTCGATCAAACTGAAGCACGAGCGAACGCATTCTATCCACGATGTGAAAAACCGTTTTCAGAAAACAATACACTTGTTGTTGGCGCTTCATTGAACTATTCTTTGTAGCATTAAATTTGGGCAAATTGTTGCATTATAATGTCCTATTGCCTTAGCGTAGCTCAGTTTGCGCGTGATTGAAAGACACAATAGCAAAAGAAATGACAGAATATATGGTGAGCACTACATTGTTCATTTGTGTTTACTACAGAGTGCTACAGCGCGTTTCATGGCTTATCTAATACAACCCTGAATCTCGCGCACGTAACTAACAAGAATAGGTAACCATGTGCCGCTGCACACGTAACAAAAAAAAAGTGCAAGCCATTCGAAAGCCTTTCATGTTTAAGTACTTTATTGACCACGTGCTCCCCACCCCAGAAATTTCACCTGTTTTCCAGTTACCGCTACAGTTGGCGTGCGCACAGACAACTTGACAAACTTGCAGCAGCATAGATTTCAAGAATTTCGTCTGTCGACTGATAATGACTACGGCAAACAATGCAACGATTAAACAATAAAATTGATCCGTTCCTACGAGGTATGAGGCGATAATTAGCGCAAGTTGATGCAAGGGTGAGAGGGGAGATAACAACACATGTGCCTGGTGCATAAAAATGCATAGCCAGGAAGCTGCCTTGAGGAAGCATGCTTTCTGCATTGTGACGGTGCTTGCTATGGTGATCAATGATACATTTACCTGTCTTCCCTGTGCCGACCACGTTCCGGGACTGAGTGGACACATATACAACACCTCAGGAATATTAGGCATACCCGGTTATATGCCTCTTCCCACTGTCGGGTCGCATTTTGTTATTGGGATTTCTAATGTCTTTTTCCGTCATGATCAAACTGAGTTGCGCAATACCAATACGTTGTTAGAAATATTTTACGTTGGCAGAAGGAAATACAACTGCTGGCTAATATGCAAGGTCGATTGCACGAATCACATGTTTAACAAAAACTCCAACTGCCAGAAATTTCTATTCCTAGCTCAAGCTTACATTATCGTGTTATGTTCTTTTTATTGCTGCGATAAAGAGGCTGACCAATTCTGGAAAGAGCAAAAAGACACTATGTCGGTTGATCTGGAAAACAGCGTTTTGTGGACAGCTGCTCCTTACAATGAATTTAAACCTTAACCTTAACAGGGGCCATTCCTCAAAATTGAAAAAAAAGAATGAAGGGACGAAATAAAGGAGAAAATTTGAAGAAATTAAAGAAAGAAAAAAGAAGGAAGGAAAGAAGGAAGGAAGGAAGGAAGGAAGGAAGAAGGAAGAAGAAAGGAAGGAAGGAAGGAAGGAAGGAAAGATGGGAGGAGGGAGGGAGGGGCTGGATTAGGTTGTCATGCGCTAAGCTTTGCTAGTATGCGCCCATTTGCACAATACAAAAAAGAAATTTTAATTATAAAAAAAGGCTTCCATGGTCGCAGCAACGCTAGTGAGCGTGGATACCAGGCGCCCTCTTATAGTTAGCTGAGAGGTAATATTCACTTGTGCTGGGATAAAACTGGAGAATGGTATGTCGTTCGATTCGTATGTGGGCCCACAACTGGACAGTTTTGATTGTGTGTAGTGTAAACGAAAGATGCAGTTAAATAGTAAGGTTGGTTACTTTTGTGTTCCTTCAAGCTTGAGATCAAATTGTGTGACAGTTTTGTGTCAATAATATACTTACCGTGCTATGTGTTCATGGCTTATTTATTAGGCCATATTGTTTTAGAGTTCTCACGTGCGCTTTTGTGTACAGGCTCTTTGAGACCAAGGGCAAAAGTTGGAGCACCTTTCAATGTGGTCCCAGTTTCACAGTAAGACTAAAACAGACTGTGAAGTAACATCGGTTTTGAAACATTACATCATTTTTTTATCAAACGACTTCTAGAATGATGTTTCATAAGCACCTCACGTGAGTACAAGTTTAGTTGCCTTCGGTAATGTTGCCTCCAACGTATGTGCTCAGTTCGAAATGGCGACAATATGACGCATGCTATAGACCCTAAATTATAGGTAGGTTCAAGAAATAAAGCTCAATTCAGTACGCCAATCAATCAGTACTGTGCAGTACGTGACCGTAGTACAGCGTCGTTTTCATAATAAATAGGCTGAACATAGTGCGAACTATACTCGGAATTGCTACAAACGTCTACATGACAGTTAACAAGTATTGGCGGAATATTTGTAATCGGCAATGAGTAGTTTGTACTACGCGCAGCACATTTACTTTATTGTTTACAGAAACAAATCTATAGAGCTCGACAGTACACCAGTGATTTACTTTGAATATCCCTGTCCTTCCTCAATTATTCCTCCTTCTATCCTACTTTGAATATACGCATCAGCAGTACATTGATGATAATGTTCAACATTTCAGCTGAAAATTGAAAGCAGATGAACACAACGTCCAAGCAGGCATTTGCTTGAAGGTTCTTAGAATGTGCTCAGAATTCTCGATTTTCCAACTGACATGTTCAACACAATTACAGATCTTTCTCACTTTTACACGGCATACTACAACTACAGTGACTACAAGAACTGCCTTGTTGCCGCTATTCCGTACAAAGATGAGGAACGTGAGTATTTTTTCTTCTTTTGTCAATCGCAATAGCATTCTAAAATATACGAACCGATATCATACTATAGTTCAGCAATTCCCAAAGAGCCCGTTTCATAGATCAAATTCATTGTAGATCTAATTCATCAGCTCTTAATGGCCAACCAGTAAAATGTAGTTGTTTATGCACATGAGAAAAAATGCTTCAAGCACCAAATTTATTGTTTGCGACTTTTATGTTTTAATTATATATAATCCCCAAACTGAATCGTGAATATTCTAACGTATCGCATAATTCATCATAGTGTCAATCATTAGGACTAACGTGGGTGTCTTTAAAAATGCCCGTCTATTATCATAAAAATTCGTGAAAAACTAGTGTGCCACCGTAGATAAGCAGCGTAAGATCACTTGAACACAATTTTTTTATAAGCTCGAGAGCACGTTTCTTTAATTGTGCCTCCCTCCCTCCCTTCCCCCTTCCCATGCAAAAGATGTGACGACGAGGGGTGCTGCGCTATCAACTAAGGTGTGACGCAGGAGGCACGATGTCTTACCGAAATTTTGGTTATACTGCCGCCTACTAAACGGGCCAATCATTCTAACACCGTTGGCGGCACCCTACAAACAAAAAAAATCACAGCAAATTTACAAAGCGAATGATGACGAGTGGGCGAATCTCTGGGAAATCATTAACCGTGAATTCCTCCGCACATTGCCGGCGTTGCTGCTTCAATGCAGCTTCGCGAGCCCTCGCCGCTTCTGGATGAGCTTGCCGACGTTGCCGGGCCGCTGCAGCTTCGCAAGCCCTCAGCTCCGGGTCGCATGGATGGATGATATTGCTGTAACTTTTAGATCGGGCGGCGGCTAGCGCCACCTTGCTGTAATACTTAATGAACCAAAAACTAGATTATTTTTTTCCTTTTAAAAAGTGAGGTTGCGGATTCGGACTTTGCAGTGAAGGGTTTAATTTTCACTCGTGCCTTGACTTTAGCCACCAGTGAGATAACCTCCTTCTAGTTAATTCTACCCGCTTAAAATCTATTTTGCCCTCCCTGTCCCTAAACCCAACTGCTTTGAAAAACCCTGCGCCTTCATCCTGAACTATAGGGCGAAGCCCTTTACAGAACATTATTAAATGTTCGGCAGTTTCTTCTTACTTCCCACACGCACTGCATACCCTGTCTACCCCTTCGTATTTGGCTCGATATGTCTTGTTTCGCAATACTCCCGTCCTGGCATCAAACAGTAGAGAACCACCTCGCGTAATAACATAGATCCTTTCCTTGGCAATTTCCTGCTTAAAAGTTCGATATACCTTTAGTGCGGACTTCTTAATCATGCCCATTCTCTACATAACGGTCTCAGCTTGCTTCATCTTCTTCTTAACCGATAAATCTTTTTGGTTTGGCTCCTGCTGTTTTCTAAGTATTTACCAGTCAATTTTCTGGTTCGTTTCCTCAATTTTGTATTGACATTCTTCATGTACAAGTAGCTGAATACCTTCCTAGCCCAACGCTCCTCCCCCATTTCTATCAATCGCTTCTCAAATTTTATCTTGCTGCTAGCTTCCCTGCCCTCAAATGATGTCCATCCCATATCACCTTGTACTCCCTGATTTGGTGTATTCCCGTGAGCTCCTAAGGCAAGCCTACCTATTACACGTTGCTTAATTCCTAATCTTGCTTTGAACTTCTGATCTCACGCACAAGACCGCCTTGCCGAACGCCAGACCAGCAACCATGACCCCTTTCTATATTTCTCTGACAATATCATGCCTATTGTAATTCCACAGTGCCCTGTTTTTCATTACCGCTGCATTCCTGTTACCTTTAGTCGTCACGTATATTTCGTGTTCCCTTAGGTACTCGGCCCCTTGCTTCATACATACACCCAGATATTTTTATTTATCTGTTATCTCTAGCATGACCTCCTGTATTCTAAGCTCACTACCTTCATTGTCATCAAAAATTATGACTGCTGATTTTTCCTTACTGAATCTGAAATCAAACCTATCTCCCTCATTACTGCAGATGTCCACATATCTCTGCAAATCTTCCTTGTTGTCGGCCATTAGCAGTATATCATCTGCGTACATTAATGCTGGTAGTGCCTGTTCAATGAGTTTTCCTTGTTTGACGAAAGAAAGGTTGAAGCCCAGTCCACTTTCCTCCAATATGGCCTCTAATTCTTGTAGGTACATCTTGAATAATAAGGGTGACAGGGGACACCCCTGCCTAAGCCCCCGTTTTACCTCTGCAGGCTTGGATACCTGTTTTTTCAAGTTTATAACTACCTTGTTACCTTTATAGATATCCTTTAAAAGATTAGTGGCTGCATGAATACGCCTGGCGTGTCCAGTATTCCCCACAATTCCTCTTGAACCACGCTATCGTACGCTCCCTTGATATCCGAAAAGCGCCAGTCAAAGGGGCCTGTGTTCTTTTTCGGCTATTTCGATGCACTGCGTCAGTGAGAAAAGATTGTGTTCGAACCTCCTGTGTTTCCGAAACCCATTCTGCAGTTCCCCCAGCACCCCCTCAACCTCTATTCATGCCTGCAGTCTTTCCTTTATAATCTGCATCGCCAGCTTGTAGACCACTGATGTCACTGTTATAAGACAGTAGTTGGTAATGTCAGCTTTGTCCCCCTTTCCTTTATAGATCACGCTCATCCTGCTAAGTTTCCATTCATCAGGAAGTTCACCATCGATTATTAGTTTGCTCACTGCCTCTCTCAAAGCCTGCTTAGACTTCGGACCTAATGTCATTATCAGCATAATTTGAATGTCATGTGGGCCTGTTGATGTACTACTAGGAATCCTTTTCTAAGCCCTTTCCCACTCTCGTTGTAAAAATCGAGCCATTGCACCACTTGATTCATCCTTGTCTGTTGTGGTGCACAAACCACTTAGCAAGCTGGTCTTAACAAGCTCTAGCTCATACAGTCTAATTAGATTCGTGTATGTCCACACTGTTTTATTATCCTCCGTGATTATTTTCTCAATTTGTTTAGTGGCTATTTCAATTTATTTTTTGGATAAAAGTTTTCCTGTAGTTGCTCATCTTGCCTCCTTCTCACTTTCACTGCTCTTCCAAAACTTAGCTTGATACGTTCGTGATCACTACCCAGACTTCTGGAGCCACCTTCATCTATGTGCATTCCCCATAGCTTATCCTACATCCTACGTGACTTCAGTGCATAATCTATCGTCTACTGCAGCCTCCCTACTTCCCATATTATTTGCCCTTCACACTTCTAGGTGCTGTTGCCAATGATCAAATAAAGCCTTTCACACATATCCATGATAATTTTGCCAGTCGGGTTGGTATACCCTTCTATATCTTCTATGTGTGCATTCATATCTCCTAGTTCACATCTCCATTCATATCTCCTTGGATATACACTATACCATTGCCTGGTTTTCCTCTCTGTCCTTTGCTCCCGTCCACAAGTACACGAAACCAAGGAGTGTCATTTGACCTGCCAGTTTCCCTTTTATCCATAAATGTTCCTTGCACTCCTGCTTGACCCTCTGCCAGTCTCTACTTTTACGAATGAATGCCCCAATACCACCCCCTTTCTGCTGTCTTCTGTTGTAATAAAATATTCTCACGCGTTGTCCGGATTGTTAGGAGGTTGTTCCATGTCCCTGAGATGTGGTTTTACAAAACCGTATACCATCGACCTCTCTTCTCTTAGCTGTTCTTCTATCTCTTCCCACTTCAGCCTGTTCCCACTACCCTCCATGTCAATATACCCTATGTCTGAATTGGCTCGGCGCTCGTGCCTACGTCTATTTATGCCCCGGACTCTACTTATCTTAGATACTGGTGCCACTTTGGAATGGTATCTGTCCACACCACCTGTCAAAGAGTCTCCCTGGTGTTTTCCTCATTACTAGCTATCCTGCACCTTGAAGGGCCCGCTTGTCCCGCAAGAAAGCTACTGCGCGCGCGTCTTGCAAGTCGCCAAGCCACCTCATGACCTAGCAGCCCATCGAAGTGAATTCTGTCTCGTTGAAAACCACCCCACCTATGCACCTCTCTGTTTATTTCCACCACCTCAAAGCCTTTTTCTCGACTTATCCGGCATATCTCTTGGTTTGCGTTGACAACCGCTTTTTGCAGGTTCCTATCACGCACCGGTACCTCCGGTATTATGTATATTGTCACGGGGTCGTGACGTGGTCGAAGACAGGAAACTTCGTGTTGGGATTTAACTGTTTATTTGGGCGAACCTGTGCCCGGTAAAGGGAAAGTCTAATTACAGCAGCAGTCTTGCACAGATAGCAGTCTCGGACTGATAGCGGCGAACGCAGCGTCGGCCTTCGATCAACAACTGACAAGCGGCGAAGCGCGTCGGCATTTATACCCTTGCCGTCAAATGTTCTAGCGTTATCGCTGGCGGTGGCGTAGGTTCCAGAACAATCTGTACCGTTCGCACAGTGGGCGTGATCTTATCGAAATGATCTACTACAGTCCGGAACCTTCGCGAAACCTGCAGGCGTGGTTTGCGCCGAGAATCGTGTGGTGTTTCGAAACGATAACAAAAACTTGGGAAATGGAACGTGGCATTGCCCCCCTATGAAAAAAAAGGCATGGTCCCGATGCTTTAACTAAAGATGAAGGTACAATAATAATGCAATAAAGTACAATGAATAAATTACAATACAACAATAATACAAAAAACACTGTTTCAGTTTGTTAACGTGCATGAAACGGCTTGAGGCGCGCGACATGGACGACTTCAGGTCGCGATCGGCGTCGTTGAGAGTTCGTGATGCCGTCGGGGACAACCTCGTAATCAAGTGGGCCGAGACGTCGAACCACCTTATACGGTCCGAAGTACCGTCGCAGAAGCTTTTCACTTAGTCCACGTCGGCGTATCGGCGACAACACCCAAACACGTTCACCGGGCTGGTATTTCACGAAGCGTCGTCGAAGGTTGTAACGGTGGCTATTGGTCGTCTGTTGATTCTTGATACGGAGACGCGCAAGTTGTCGGGCTTCTTCGGCGCGTTGAAGGTACTCACTCACATCGAGGTTTTCTTCGTCGGTGACGTTGGGTAACATGGCATCGAGCGTCGTTGCCGGGCTCCTTCCGTAGACCGACTTGTATGGAGATATCTGCGTCGTCTCCTGCACCGCCGTGTTGTATGTGAAGGTCACATACGGAAGAATGGCGTCCCACGTCTTGTGTTCGACATCGACGTACATTGACAGCATGTCGGCGATCGTCTTGTTAAGCCGCTCGGTGAGGCCGTTGGTCTGTGGGTGGTACGCTGTCGTCCAGGCGGTGGTTTGTTTGGCTGTATGCCAAGATCGCTCGAGTTCAGTTTCAGTTTAATATTCATTTCAAAAAAGTAGTACAGTAATATTATATACAGACGAGTGTCCCAAAGTTAAAAACTGTAACGGGACCCTCGATGCATTATAACAATCAATAAATCAGATCAAGTTAACAAGCAACGAGTGAATAGAAATCAATTATACAATATAGAGTGATTAGTAATTGTTATAGACTAAGTGACACACGAGGCAACAAAAAGCAAGGCAAATAAGGAAAGAAAAAAGAAAGAACGAAAAAAAAACATCTCGTTCAGGGGCGGACATTGTCAATCGAAATGAAATGATCTAAATGGCATAACCAAAAACGCAAAGCCCCCAAAAAGCCCATATACAGGCAGCTAATAATTTAAGAGAAAACTTTTAAGTGACTTTTTGAATGATGACAATGTGGGCATTGTTTTAATAGAAAGAGGCATGTTATTCCAAAAAGTAATGGCCGCAAAGGCAGTGGTCATTTTTCCATAATTTGTGCGCGACGCGGGTAGCAAAAAGTTAAGGTTCATTGCAAATCTGGTTACATTGTTGTTTTGTAAGAAAACTGAATCAATGAACTCAAACGGTAGCAGTGCATTGCGCAATTGAAACAGAAGAACGGCTATGCAATAAAAAAATAACTTACGAACAGGTAGGATTTTGTTGTCTTGGAGTAAATGGCCTGCACTGGAGTATCGTGAGCTGTTAGTGATAATGCGGATCGCCTGATTTTGTATGTTCTGAATGGGTGATAGATGACAGTCATACGTGTTTCCCCAAGCAGCGATACCACACATGATATGGGAATGAATGAAGGCGAAATACAGAGACATAAGTACGTTTATATGAAAAACTTCACGAGCTTTTATTATAGCCCGAATTCCGAATGCAGTTTTCTTTCTGAGGTGATCAGTGTGGAGATTAAACTTTAAATGGCAGTCAAGATGTACACCGACAAAAATGACAGCATCACAGGAGGGTATAGAGTGAGGACCTAGGGTTAAGGGTTGATGAAAAGGCAATGGCCTTTGAGCGGACCTAAATATCATAAACTTGGTTTTGGCTGGGTTAATAATAAGTTGGTTGTCGTAGCACCATTTAGTAATATCTAGAAGTGTGTTATTCAAGTGTAAAGTAAGAGCAGGTAGAGAGTCCTCAGCTGCAGTTATAGTCGTGTCGTCTGCGTATAACACGCAGTGAGTTGATTTAATTGCATCGACAAGATCTATATTATAAATATTAAATATAAAAGGGCCCAAAATAGACCCCTGGGGCACGCCTTGATTGATTAGCTTAGTTTCAGAAGAAGCGCCTGATACGTACACCGAGCATTCTCTGTTGTTCAGATAATTTTTCAGGAAGGTTATTAGAGCTCCAGTTACCCCATAGGCCTCCAATTTGTTAAACAGGGTGGCATGATTAATGGTGTCAAAGGCCTTGGTGAAATCTAGAAAGACAGATCCAACAAATTTACCAGAGTCAATCGATTTTTTTAAATAATCTATTAGTGAAACTAGTGCTAAGCTTGTCGAACTGCCTGAACGAAAGCCAAATTGACACGGATGAAGTATATTAAATTTGCTTAGGTAATTACTTAAACGATCAACGAACAGTTTTTCAATAACTTTGCTGAGGAAAGAAAGAATTGATATGGGCCGATAATTAGAAACTGTTCTTTAGTCACCCTTTTTGAATACCGGAACAATTTTAGATTTCTTTAAAAGTTTAGGAAATACGCCTTGCTGAAACATTAGATTAATGATATCACTAAGTATCCCAGAAATATTACGCGCAACCAGTTTTAAGTGATACGCAGAAATATTGTCAAGACCTGCGCATTTATTTTTTAGATTCAAGAGAACTCAGCATACTTCGTCAGCGGTTACGGGCAAAAGAAAAAATGAAGAAGCGACCCGAGAAACGGAACAATTTGGTATGCCCGATTGTGTAGTAGGAATGCTAGAAAAAAAATCGCTGAAAGCATTTGCAATAGAAGTTGGCTGTTGCAAAGAAATATTATTATATATTATTTCAGATATACGTGAGTTTCCAGATGATTCGTTTAAAAAGTTAAGTCGGCAGTGAAGGCCGTTCCTCTGTCGGTGATAAGGACCTCCGGGGCGCCGTGACGTAGGACGATATTTTCGACGAAGAACTTAGCTACCTCGGATGCACTGCCTTTTGGAAGGGCTTTTGTCTCGGCGTAGCGGGTGAGGTAGTCGGTAGCTACCACGATCCACTTGTTTCCGAAAGCCGACCTCGGGAACGGCCCCAGTAGGTCCATACCAATCTGCTGGAAAGGTCGGCAAGGTGGATCAATTGGCTGCAGAAGTCCCGCTGGCCTTGTCGGCGGTGTCTTGCGTCGCTGACAGTCCCGGCATGTCCTCACATAACGAGTGACGTCGGCGGTAAGACGTGGCCAGTAGTACCTTTCCAGTATCCTCGCGAGCGTGCGGGAAACACCGAGGTGCCCTGCCGTCGGATCATCGTGCAGGGCCGGCAGGAGTTCTGGTCGCAGAGCTGAAGGCACCACAAGGAGGTACTTAGCTCGAAGGGGTAAAAAGTTTTTCTTTTGTAGAAGACCGTTTCGTAGAAAGAACGACGCAAGTGCGCGCTTGAATACCTTGGGGACTTCGGCGGTCCTGTCTTTGAGGTATTCTATTAGGCCTTAAGTTCCGGGTCGGCCCGCTGTCGTTCAGCGAAGTCGTCAGTGGTTATCGTTCCCAAGAAGTAGTCGTCATCCGGGTCGTCGGGTAGCGGTTGGTCGACAGGCGCACGAGAGAGACAGTCGGCGTCGGAGTGTTTTTTGCCGGACTTGTAAGTGACAGTAATGTCATATTCTCGAAGTCTCAGGCTCCATCGTGCGAGGCGACCTGAAGGGTCCTTCAAGGTGGCTAGCCAACACAAAGCGTGGTGGTCGCTCACATTTTTGAAAGGCCTGCCGTAGAGGTAGGGGCGAAATTTCGACGTAGCCCAGATGATGGCGAGGCACTCCTTTTCTGTTGTGGAAGAATTTGCTTCTGCTTTAGATAGCGATCGGCTGGCGTAACTAATGACCCTTTCAAGTCCGTAAGCCCTCTGCACAAGAACGGCGCCAAGACCTACGCTGCTTGCGTCAGTATGTATTTCTGTCTCGGCGAATTCGTCGAAATGGACAAGTAACGGAGGCGTCTGGAGGCGATGTTTAAGCTCCTGGAAAGCGTGTTCCTGTGGCGTTTCCCACTTGAATTCCGCGTCGGCCTTGGTAAGGTTAGTGAGAGGATCGGCGATGCGGGCGAAGTTTTTCACGAACCGCCGATAATAGGCGCACAGGCCCAGGAATCGGCGCACGGCCTTCTTGTCAGTGGGCGGCGGGAAGTAGGCGATGGCGGCTGTTTTCCGTGGATCGGGACGAACTTCAAACTTGCTGATAACGTGCCCCAGAAACAAGAGCTCCTCATACGCAAATCTGCACTTTTCTGGCTTCAGTGTGAGTCCGGACGTCTTGATGGCTTTAAGTACAACTTCAAGGCGCCGAAGATGCTCGTCAAAACTCGAGGAAAACACGACGACGTCGTCCAAGTACACAAGGCAAGTCTGCCACTTCAATCCTGCCAGTACTGTATCCATAACGCGTTGAAAAGTTGCAGGCGCTGAGCAAAGGTCGAAGAGCATCACCTTAAACTCGAAGAGGCCGTCCGGTGTTATAAACGCCGTCTTCTCTCGGTCTCTTTCGTCGACTTCGATTTGCCAATAGCCAGTCTTGAGGTCCATAGACGAGAAGTACTTGGCGTTATGGAGCCGATCAAGTGCGTTGTCTATTCGTGGGAGAGGATACACGTCCTTTCTTGTGATTTTGTTCAGGCGGCGATAATCGACGCAGAAACGTAGGGTCCCATCCTTTTTCTTCACTAACACCACGGGGGATGCCCACGGACTCTTGGACGGCTGGATAATGTCATCTCGCAGCATTTCATCAACTTGTCTTTTCATGGCCTCACGTTCTCGCGTCGAAACCCTGTACGGACTCTGACGGAGTGGTCTGGCATTTTTTTCGGTTATGATTCGATGTTTCGTGATTGGGGTCTGCCGAATTTTCGATGACGACAAAAAGCAATCTTCGTATTGCAGGAGCAGGGCTTTGAGCTGTTCTTGCTTATCGTTCGGAAGTCTGGGACTGACGTCGAAAGCTATGGGAGGGGCTTGGTTCCTCTGAGCAGGTTCCGCAAAATTGGCGAGGGCGAAAGCACTGGTGGCTACGACAATTTTTTCGATGTATGCGACCGTTGTTCCTTTGTTCACATGTTTGTACTCATTGCTGAAATTCGTGAGCATAACCGTTGCTTTGCCTCCCCGCAGCTCTGCAATTCCTCTTGCGACGCAAATATTTCGGGTGACCAACAGATGCTGACTGCCTTCAACGACGCCTTCCAAGTCAGGTGATTTAGCAGCGCCGACTGAAATAATGACGCTTGAGCGAGGCGGAATGGTGACTTGTTCTTCTAGCACATTCAAGGCATGGTGTCCTGACGGCGTGCGCGGCGGTAGTGCTTCTTCTGTGGATAACGTTATCGACCTTGTTTTTAGGTTGATGACAGCACCATGGAGGCATAAGAAGTCCATGCCAAGGAATGACATCTCTCGAGCAACGCTGTAAGACTACGAAGTCTGTAGGATAAATACGGCCGTTAATGGTGACTCTCGCTGTGCAGATTCCTGCAGGCATTGCAAGATGACCTCCGGCTGTGCGGATTTCAGGGCCTTTCCAAGCTGTTAAACTTTCTTTAACTTCGCGGCGAACGACCCACTGATGACAGAATAGTCGGCTCCAGTATCGACGAGAGCGGTCACACTGTGGCCGTCGATAAGAACGTCGAGGTCGCTAGTTCGCCGTCTCGCATTACAGTTAGGGCGTGGCGTCGGGTCACGGCTGCATCGGCTTGTTCCGCGCGAAATATTTGCGTTCCATGTTGCATCGTCAGGCCTACCTTCGGTAAGTGAGCTTTCGCCGTCAGGGCTTTCCCTGTAATGGCGTTGTGTTCGGAAAGCTCCGTCGCGGTGGCGTCGTCGTCGGAGGATCTTCGGTGGTTCGTCGCACAGCAACCGCACCTCCATCGGTTGCTGCCCTTAGTCTCCCGGATACAGGCTAGGAGACCGGCCACGCGTTAGGCCAGAGTACTGCCGGAGGTGTGGTGACATCGGCGGCTGGGCGACGGCGAACGGGAAGGACTTCGTGGGGTCCATTGAGTTTCTGCCAGGTAGTCGGCGATGTCACGTGGCCGATCTCCTGGCTGTGGACGCGGTGCATTGACGGCGAAGCCACGCAGTCCCATCTGTCGGTACTGGCAACGGCGGTATGTGTGCCCGGCCTCGCCGCAGTGGTAGCAGAGCGGGCGGTTGTCAGGTGCACGCCAAACGTCCGTTTTCCTCGGTGCACTGCGCTGGCCCGCTGGGGAACGGTAGGACGTCGGATCGTTTCACGCAGGTCGTCGGAGTCACTGGCTTGAGCAGCAGCGCATTCTGGAGTCAGGCGACGATTATACTGTCTGGTGCGCATATCCAGCGTTTTTTCGATGGTGGTTGCCTCGGATACAAATTCTTGGACGGTGTTCGGTGGATTCCTCATTAGTCCCGCGAACCGCTCCTGTTTGACCCCTCGAATGAGGAAACGAACTTTCTTTTCCTCAGACATGTCTGGGTCAGCGTGACGCAATAGGCGGGTCATCTCCTCTGTGAAAATTTCAACCTTTTCATTTGGTAGCTGAACCCGGGTCTCGAGTAGAGCAGCGGTTCTCTCTTTGCGAGCGACTCTCGCGAATGTTTGCAGAAATGCGCCGCAGAACCCATCCCGACGTTCGGAGCGTGGACTCCCGATTCTCTAGCCAGGTCCTTGCGGTGTCTTCCAGGCAGAAGTACACACGACGGAGCTTTTCTTTGTTGTCCCAGTGGTTGAGGGCTGGCCGCACGGTCGTATGTTTCTAACCGGGTTTCCGGGTCTTCAAACGATGAGCCATGGAACGTTGGTAGTTCCCTGGGTTGATGAATGACGATCGCGGGCTGGGACGCTCCGGTTGTCATTGTCGCTGCAGTTGAGGTCGTGGTCTTGGTCTTCCGCACCTTGTCTTGTAGAAGGCCGTACTGCGGTGGGAGACCTTGCTGTTGGCGGCTCGTTCGCTGCTCTTGGTTGGCGTCGGTGTCTTCTCCGCGACGGGGGCTGGATTCACGGTTTGACGGGGGCGTCCGGTACATGAACGAAGCAGCACCTCCACCAGATGTCACGGGGTCGTGACGTGGCCGAAGACAGGAAACTTCGTGTTGGGATTTAACTGTTTATTTGGGCGAACCTGTGCCCGGTAAAGGGAAAGTCTAATTACAGCAGCAGTCTTGCACAGATAGCAGTCTCGGACTGATAGCGGCGAACGCAGCGTCGGCCTTCGATCAACAACTGACAAGCGGCGAAGCGCGTCGGCATTTATACTGTAGCGGCGAGAGAAGAGACACGTGAGATAACGTCGAAGGCGGCCGATGGGGCCGTGCCGATCTCGCCACTTTATTCCAGGCCTGAGGCGGAGCCACGTCGGCTACCAGCGTCCGCCACGCCAGGCGTGGCGGACCTCGCGCAGATCTAAACCTCGCGCAGCTCGAGCTAGCATCAGCTGCGCGAGAGGCGCGGCGCGGTGATGAAGAAATGGTGATGGTGATGATGGCGCTACAATACCCTTGCCGTCGAATGTTCTAGCGTTATCGCTGGCGGTGGCGTAGGTTCCAGAACAATCTGTACCGTTCGCACAGTGGGCGTGATCTTATCGAAATGATCTACTACAGGTCCGGAACCTTCGCGAAACCTGCAGGCGCGGTTTGCGCCGAGAATCGTGTGGTGTTTCGGAAAGATAACAAGAACTTGGGAAATGGAACGTGGCAATATCACTACTTGTACCTGAGGAGAAGTGGCACGGATGTCATCGTCGCCTTTCGCCTGTGTGGGATCTAGTCCTGCTTTATCTTCATTTAAGACAGTCGTTTAAACCGCCTGAATAATCACAAGGTTTCGTCTATCAGCTGTATTTTTGAGTTTTGCGCTCGCTTCATGACTGCTTCCAGCTTGCGTCCTGGAAACGCCCCTACTGCAACCGTCTTGTCACCTCCTACCCTCTCTTGGATGGCTTCTGTGCATCGATTTGAATTCGAGTCCCCGGCGATTATCACATGCTGTGACTTTTCAGCTGGAGCGTCCTTCACCTGGGGGCTACTTGCACCTGTGACGCCGGCTGCTTTGTCCCCTCCCAGCCCCACCACTACTTCGCTGAAGCTGGGCCCAGCAAAAATTGAACTAGCGGAACCTGGTTTTTCCAAACCATCTTGCTCTTTCTTCTCCGCCATTATAGTTTCCGGTTCCCTACTGTTCTCTTCGTAGGCCGCTCCTCTGTTCACCTTGGCTAGTGCTTCCTCGGCAAACTTCAGCCTTTCTCCCATTGCCCTCGTTTTCTCTTGCTCTGTCGCCAACGCAGTCTCGAGCTCGGTGATTCTCAATCAGCACTTCCCATCACCCCTTCCGCCAGTGCAGGGTAGCAAACCGGACGTGCGTCTGGTTAGCCTTCCTGCCTTTCATTTCTTCTCTTCCTCCTCCTCCTCACTCTGGGCAACGATCATTTTCTCCTTTTTAGGGGCAAAGCTCCTTATGGCGTGGCTTGTGCATCGCTCGTAGCACGTAACCACCAGTGGCACATACCCGAATTAGGTATAACATTTGACCTCCAAGGTGGTGCCGTTGAGAGAATTGTACTGTGCGTTGTTTAAAAATAAAAATAGTGCTCAATGTACATGCCAATGGCTGCTAATGGGGAATGAGAGACAGGAGCATTCGGCTTTTAGTCAACGCGCACGCTGGGATACCCATTAGCAGCCGTTGGCATGTACATTCAGCACTATCGGACAAGAAAGGGTTGCTACAATATACTCCCTGGGTGTAACCTCCTTAGTTTTAGAAAGGTTTAGCGAGCATTGAGCCGCAGGCCCATGAATACAATGATTATGAATGAATTTGAGGTGGTGAAAGGGGGGAAGCAGATACGAAGCGCAAGCCGTAAGAAATTAAAAGCTGAATCCTCCTGTCTCTCATTTCACATTAGCAGCCACTGGCATGTACATTGAACACTATCTGACAGGAAAAGGTTGCTACGTTATACTCGCTGGGCTTAACCTTCTTGGTTTTAGAAAGGTTTAGTGAGCATTGGGTGGAAGTTCCATGGATGCAGTGAACTAGTATATACCTTGAACTCAAGGTGGTTGAAGGTGAGAAGTAGACCCGAAGCGCAAGCCTTAAGAAAGTGTGCGTGTGCCGCCTCTCGTTCAGTCCTTGGAATGTCCACTGAATGGCTGTGCTTCTATATGGGGAATATATGGTAAAAAGATGCGAGATGGTGGGTCACTTGGAGTGTTGATTAGATGGAGCGAACGACACACAGACAGCGCAGGATGGGACGCATGAACGGACCAGGGGCGGATGCGTGAACGAACGCAGGGACGGGCTCACGAACAACACTCATGGACGTCACACAGAGACGGACTATGGATGAACGATGCTTCGCCCCACTCTCCATCACTCACTCCGTGGATATGCTGCGATTTTTTCCTTGACCTCACATTGCCTACATTTTACTTCAGCCTCTTCTCACCAGCTTCTACACTTGGGTCCACTGTCAAACCCACTCCTCATTCTGAACAATTTACAGTCTTTTAACCATGTTTTTCTGACACTAATTGTCTCTATACTCAATAATTACTAAATACGAGGCATGCCCTACGAAAAAAAAAGAATGTCTAAGCTTTACTACAAAAATTCGCGTGTTCAATGTTCGCGCATCTGCCCCACGTTGTGGCAAAAGAAAAAAACAACAAACAATTCAAACACACAAACCCCCTAACTAATAAATACCTGGTGACTGGCCCCCAAAAAAGTCGTACCACAAAATAAGTGCCACGAAGATTTCAACTGCTGCCTTATAATTATAAAACAAGCTCAAAACATGCAAAAACACTTATCTGCGCAGTCGATCGGGAGCGCTCAAGAAACACGTCCATCCACCGAGGCAGTCCTAACCGAACTTAGTTCGGACTGTCACTGTGGCAAGGCGCTCGCGCCGCCTTGCCCTCTACCGGGCTTTTCCAGTACTATCGTGTCACGCCGATGGACAGGGGACATGGCTCGATCTTAAGGAGCTTCGCCCTTAAAACTGTAGCCAACTCTACTTGGTGGGCACTAATAAAGGTTAGCAAAGCAGGTCGCGTGAAGTGGGGTGAAATGAAGTCAAAGAGGAGGAGAAAATAAGGTATCTACTGGGTTACCTGAAGTGGGCGGAGTGGCGGGAGCAAGAGTATGCGTATTGGCGAGTTGTCATACTTATTAAAGTGATAGGTCTTGGACTGTGAGCTTAGTGGCGAGTTGTGGGATAGCTAGTAGTGAAACTGGGAGTAAACGTTGCACATGTCTCTATAGAAATTCGCACACACTTTGCGGGTAAATAACAGTTCAATCTGCGATATTCGATCGTCCCCAGGTATAAAAATTGGGACCATGAACAACTTCACTGTAAAACTATAGTAGATCACTCCCTGACAACAGTCGAAATAACGAGAGTGAAAAATGCCGTTAAAGGTTATTTTTCATTGTACATTATTATATGAGAGCTTGCAAAATGTCTCCTCATATTTGACGGTTTTAACACTGCTTGGTAGAAACGTACTATCGTCGACGCCTCGTAGTCCATCTCTATCCTGACAACTAACGTCAATGACCATGATGAAGGTACTCTGGTACCAAATGTAGTTAACATAAATATGGGGACAGCATATAGTAGTATATGAAAGCAAGTTCGGCAAAAGACATTTCCGTCAGTTGAACTTCTTGAGGCAGAGAGTGGAGAAAGGTCGCTTGGTTTTCATGTTGACCAACGTCGTGTGAAAATCTATTTTAATGAAATCAGTGTTCTCGGTGTTAGCAATCTTTTTACCGACCGGCTTACTTGTGCACTTCCAAGCTTTCTTTATCGATACACTCTTAAAACTAAATAAATGTTGAGACATACAAGAGCGAGTGCCTACAAGGAAAACGCAGTTGCACCCAGAAGTCGTCAAGTGGGGCATGTTATGCTCCAGAAGATATTTACAGGCACAGCAACAAGGCGTCATTGAAGAGCCCAAAGCACGCACACGGTTGTTTGGTACTAAAGGAAAATAACCATGTGGTAGCAGCGAAGAAAATAGAATACAAATAAGAATACCAACGTACTAACCTGCACAACACACGACTGTAGCACGTTGCCGCTGCTGCCTAAAGACCGACACACACACACACACACACACACACACACACACACACACACACACACACACACACACACACACACACACACACATTGTTTTGTTAACCGAACGATTGTACGATTGCTTTGCCGGTCATTGACGCGTTTTCTCGTCTCTGAGTGTCAAGAAACACTTGTTTTGCTCCACTTTGCCAGTGAACACACCTTTTTCTACATTTTATGGTGCCAAAACTCGAGACTCTGCGATGCAAGCGAGACTCTGCGACGCAAGGACTTCGTCCACAACGATGAAGCGCATCGAAGGTAAGCGGACTACTTAGCGAGCATTGCACATATGATTACAAAACGAAGCACGGCAATTCATTGAATCCAACCAGTTCACCACATCGGGTCTTCGTATCGTGCACGACAGGCTAACGGCATGCAAAAAGGCCTGCGGGGGCTCAACTTAGAGCTGAAAGCACATCTCACTTCCGACCAAATCGCAAAGGATTATGCCTCCGTAGCAGAATATAAGGACTACGCTGCTGCTTAGCAGTCGTTGCTCAGTCACCACATCGAGGAGCTCAAGTTGTAGATGTCCAAAGTTCCCGACGACTTTTGACAAATAATTTGCCTCTTGTGACCAACTTTGTTTTCGTCAGCGTTGAATCGCATGGAACCATTCGAACATGAGACATTTGAAATTGACCTAAGAAGCTTATTTCCTTCAAGTCAATGTTGTTCAGAAGAGCATCTCGGAAATCTTGAACTCGGTAAGGGCGACGAGCTATGTCCGCCTGTAGAAAAACAGAGTCCACAACGAGCTTACCGGTGGGTAGTCGAGGAAGTACAACATGGTAGCCATTGCCACTGACTGAAGCCTGAGCAGCACCTCGGCCCATGGCCGATAAATCCTTCGAAGTGGAGAACATGAAATACGCGACAATTCAGAATGTCGTCTTCGTCTCATGCCACGCCAAAACATGCATGTGGGGGTTGCAAAATGACTATTTATCCGAAGAACGCGCTGTTCGACTTCTTGTTTACAAGTCGAACAGTCAAGATTGACACAATATTCTTTTCTGGGTAACCATTGCGCCTTGATTCGACAGGGACGAACGGCTTCCGGGCACCGATTGACGTGCGAATATTAGCAAGAGCGCAAAGTTTTATGGTAGTTGAGTGGCCGTAGCGCTGCATATAGTCAAGCAGATCCTCAGTGAGCGGTCGCAACGTGGTTTATTTCGACGTTTCGGCCTAGAGTCTGGCCTTCGTCAGGATTGAAGGTACAGTTTGTTGGTGCTCAGCTTTATACAATCTCAAATCAGCGGGGGGGAGAGAGAAAAGGAAGAAAAGACAGGAAAAATCAAAAAGAAAGAAGAGAATAGAAAGAAGAGAAGAAGAAAACAAGGAAGCAAAAAAGAGAAAAATATAAAGTGTACTCCCCCGGGCGCCCCCCCCCCCTTACTCTTCCTTCTACTTCCCCTTTCATCTCTCTCCCCTTTCTCCTTTTCACCTTTCTGCTCTCTGCGGTCTGTGTATGTTTCCTTTCACTAACGCATTCTTCCCGACCAGACGGCGCCTCCTGGCTCGGGCGGTTCGGTGTGGGGCAAAAAGCTCGTTTTGCCCTACACCGAACCGCCCGAGCCCGGAGGCACCGTCTGGTCGGGAATAATGTGTTAGTGAAAGGAAGCATACACAGACCATAGACATCGGAAAGGTGAAAAGGAGAAAAGGGAGAGACATGGAGGAGGGGCGCCCGGGGGAAGTCTACCTTATATTCCTTTTCCCTTTTTCTTCCTTATTTCTTCTTCTATTTTCCTTTTTTTTCTTTGTTTTTTTCTTTTTTCTCTCTTTTTCCCCTTTCTTTCTCCCCACTCTGCTTTGAGATTGTATAAAGCTGAGCACAAACAAACTGTACCTTCAATCCTGGTGAAGGCCAGACTCTAGGCTGAAACCACGAAATAAACCACTTTGTGACCGCTCACAGAGGATCTACTTTATTATATATATACATACATACATAATATATATATATATATATATATATATTATTATATATTTATTTATACTGCCAAATGTTTTTAATAAATTGTTCATGATACTAATAGCCCTACACCAAATCTGGTATTATGTAGCTAGTGATAAATTCACAACGAATCAGCACCATCATCTGCTCAACTTCAGCATTATTATGACCTTTACCTACCTCGTCTAGTGCTTATTGTGACGTGTATTCCCACAAACCTCAATGAACTGCACTTCATCTGCTAGATCAATATTTTTTGAAGGTGACACACGAAGATGTTTTACGAAATGCACATGAAAAATCATCACAGCCGTCCCACATTGCCTCTAGAACATGGAGGTAGGAAAGTAGATTAGAAACCCTCACAATGCGAGCTGAAACAGCGAAAAGCGTGGCGGAAGTCACGTGTTTTTGCAAGGGGGTTGTGGGAGCAGATGGGCGCGCCGCTCATCGTGTCGTCTGCATCACCAGTCGTATGACCCCGTTTTTGATAGCCGGCTCGAGTTCTAAGTGTGCATTTCTATCCGGCTATGCACTTCACAGATGATTAAATGTGTCAGAAGCCTACAGTGTGAGTTGGTCTTCATAGTTGCGAGTATATTTTAGATTTCTTGAGGTAGAAAGCAGTCGTTATCGAAGTTTGTGACCACTTTCCCGAAAAGGTTGGCACCGCGCCTTCACCGTTTTCCTTTAGCACTGTGCTGTTGCGTGCCTCAGCGAAGGAAGGCTATCAACCTAAGATGAGAATGGTAGCGTCTATGACTCAGAGGTCACGTTCACACTGAGCATTCCCGCCGCCGAAAGTGCGCCGAACCCAGTTCCGCGGCGGCGAGATCCGCCGAAAGGGCCCTCTCCGCGCCGATTGCTCTCGGACCAATTTTTGCCGCGTCTGCCAACAAATTGGTCACCGCGGACCAATCGGAGCGCTGGTCAAGAAATTTTGAAAAATGGCGGCCAAGCCCTACTCACTTGTCAAGTCGCAGTGTACGTAATTTAACGTTGTAACCAACGAGAGTTTACCCCAATCTGTGCCTACTTCCCGTCCCTATATTGTGGAAGAAGTGACCGAGCTTTTCTTTGGCGTGAGCGAGCTTGTCGCGGTCTTGCAGAGGAAGACGTACCCACCAACGCCGCTGGCGTCAGTGGTTTTTTCTGCTCTTCATGCATTGCAAAACAGCGACTTGCCAGTAAAGCATGCAACACTGCTTTGTCTTGCTTTCGGCGCACGAGATTTATCGAATTCTGAACCACCAGATAGTGTAGTAGTGTTTGCCAGCCATGACAACTAACGGGCACACCACATTCATCCCGGGTTAGCCCCATGGTAGAGGGCATATTCGTGGCGTGGGACGCGTCCAGTGCGAATGACTCTGCGTTTTGGCGGCAGGAGAATTCCGGCGGCTGTAAAAAGCGTATGATTCAGTGTGAACTAGCGGATAACGCGAGAGGCTGAGGGTAGCCTTTCTCGAGTACGATGATCACAACTATCAGAATGCAGTACTTGCACACTGTTCTAACCAGTGTTTGTTGAGTCTACACATAGACGCGCCTGACACAGAATATGATTTATTGATCGCATTGTCACCTCCAGTTCACGTTTTGCGTGCGGCAACCTCGTCTGGCCAAGTTTTTTTTTTCATATGGTCGCAGTAGGCTGACCCGCGCACTACTGCGAACGATACTTGTGCGCACCTATCCTTGCACACATACCAAAGCGAAATTCGTAGGAACTTCATCTGGCTAAGTAGCGAGACAAACTTAATACCATTTCACTGTTACATTATGCACCCTACCCCAAACTTACAAATATATGCACATGAAAAAAGCTTGCCGTGGCAATTATCCCGATTCGTCTCGTTGCTCTGTTGCATTCATTGGATTGTAGATTCACAAGTTTATTGCAGACACACAATATGATCCATCATAAGGATTCGAATGGCACAAAGGCACTCTACAAGCAAAAATCACAGCACGCTTGCTCATAACCAGTACAAACGTTTCGCTTTTCCAGCTCGTCATTGCTATGGCGGCGGCGGTGCCACCTGACACGTCCAAAACTGACTCGCGTGGCTCGCCTACCTGTCACTGGTGCACTCTTGTGCAAGCGCGAGCCACCATGACGTGCACGACATTGCGAGGAGGCGTCCTCTACTCTTCTCTACTGCCGGCTTCACGAAATGTGACGTAACGACTTCTTCTCTGTTTATTGTTTCCTCCATGCTCCTGAACTGGTGATGTAAAAATTATCATCATCCCATAATGACGTCGATGGACCACATCACCATGGCCTTATAAAATTCGTGACTCCATAACAGGATATTGTGTCTTGTTCAAAGGTGAACCAGTCATGGAGGCAATGTAAAACTAGGGTCAGTGCAGGAATGTTGCGATGCCTCAGATCCCGGAGAATATCCATGTTAAGTTCGGAACGCTCTTAAGTCAGAACGAGGCAATCGATATACATACAAGGACAATAAGATGGCTTTTGAAAACGAGTTTTCCTGGCCGAATGGACAAGAGGGGTCTGAAGACTTTTTTTATCAGATTCGCCGGTTATGGGGGTGGGCAGGTTAAGTTCCTTGAGCTTGCACCCACTCTCAAACTATATCAATAGAGGTTCTTAATAAAACTGTGTGGTATGTATTCTGTCTTTTTATAAAAGTGTCCGTACTGGATTGTGAACAATAATAACTTGTGTTTGAAGATATAAAATCAAAAGGAGCCACGTAAAGCACTGAAAATGTGAGCTATTCATCTTCAAGAACGTTGATGCAATGTTTTCAGAAGTTCATTATACGCTAACAGACTGATCTGTCGACATGCTGCTGGATCGGTGCTCAAAATTGTCACAGGATGATGAGCACTTAAAGAATGTCAAAATACAAATAATCCAAGTTAAGCCACTTTCATGTATCGCCGCTAGTCGGCAGCACACACCACATTAACAACACTGAGATCATGGACGTTATCGCATAGTCACTCGGCGCCTGGAGTGGGGCCTGAAAAACCATTGAAACCGTCATATTTGTCGATGTTGCCGAGAACTCGACACCCTGCAGAGCTTTTGTACGCCGTTTCCTCTCACAGTAACATTACTCTCACATGAGGGAAGTCATTCATAGTTTTCCCCAAAAACTTCTACACGCCATGCTATCGATTGATGGCGATATCACAAGCTTGAATTTCTGTCACGGATTTTTTAACAGCTCTAGATAACAAAATAATTACAAGAGTAAAATGACACGCTAATGCGTGTCAAGGGTTGCATCTGCTTAGACTTTGGCCACCAGTCTGCTTTGTTATAAAAGCATTTTTTATTGTTTCTTCAGTGTGAATGTTGTGGATACGATCATCTATGGTGGATGCTATGCTAGAAGATAGCCAGGCCCGCTTTGAGGACACCTGCAAAGTCAGATTTCCTGTATATGACAAGAACATCTGCAAGTATGATGAAGATTGAAAGGAGCTCGAGGCACCATTCATTTATTCATTTCTGTTAAAACACTCCCTTTTCAAACGCAAATAAAAGTAACCCAGAAAATTGTGCGCAACGAAGGCGTACCCCAAACAAAAAGACCACACGAGAATAAAGTATCTCCTTCATTCAGGGTACAAATTCGGGACGTTTGTACCCGGTCATGACTTGCGCACGACAGTTTTGGTAGATGCCTCTGCGGAGGAGTAGCTGCATCATTGACATTCATGGATATGTCGCACCATGCTGGTTGCTTTAAAACACCACATTGCACAAAAAAGGTCTTGTTAGCTTGATGGACTCTTTCTGTCTAGTTTTATCGCTTGTTCTGGTGCATTCACCACCTATTTTTTTAAGTTGCACCGTTGTGATCTAGTGTCGAAGGTACTTAGCTGCTGACCCGCAGATAGCGGGATTTATTCTTGGCTGCGGCGGCTCCATTTTCAATAGAGAAGAAAATTCGATAGGCCCGTGTGTTCAGATTTTGGTACATGTTAACGAAACCAAGGAGGTCGAAATTTTCGGAACCTTCCACGACAGCGTTTGTCATAGTCGTACGGTAGTTTTAGGACGTTTTTTCACACATATAAATCAATCAATAAAATAATCTATCAGTAAAACTATTTAAAAAATTCACTTCGAAAAACCGAACTTTTTTTCTCCAGCTGTTCTGTTGTATCACCTGATGTGTGAACAGTTGTTATGTCAAGTTCATAAGTATTCTGATATGCAGCTAGCGCTATCAAATGAACTTAAAAAAAAGAGACCACTTCTAGGTGTAGCAGCAGTGTTAATATTACCGTATTTTAAGTCCTGAAGACGAACTACATTTATGTTAGCCCTATTCATCAAATTTTTTCTAGGGCTTCAAGTAAGAATGATTTTCATGCTCCACCTTCGCTTTCACGTGATTGCTGCAATATTCATAATTATTCTGCAAGAACGCGCTTTTATCTGTGTAAATTACATGAACGGTGAACTAAAGTAATTAAAATTCATTCACACTATCGCAACCTATGTGGGCATTGAAGACCAAGCAACAGGAGAAAACTGCTCCTATCTTATTATTTTTATTATTCAAAGCACAATTATTTTCTTCATTTTATAATAAATACTCCACTGATAATATCGCTCTGCTCAAATTGGTTACAAATAGTCGATGAACTTTATAGACACAATACATTTAATGGCATTTCACATCTACCGCGTGGCAGTGCTAGGTTGCTGTCTATAGGTGGACTCAGCTGCTCCCCTCCTTTTAAAGTATTGTCGTGATCCTGAAGTTGTCAAGAATCACAAAGTGATGCGCATTACTAAACTACACTACACTGATACATTTAAATTATTCATGTTTGATGATTACAGCAGCAGAATGTATGTGAATACTTGCAATAATAGCACATGGTACCAGCATTTCCTACATTAAAATAGGCGTAATGCTTTATTGTGCACCTAAACCCCCAGGCCAACTGTCTCTGAACCTTATTCTTTCAAGTACCCGAAAGAAGACATTGCCACAGAAGGCGACAAAAGCCTTGTTGAAATTCCTACGCGACACGGACTTGAACAAGCGGCTGACAGCAGTGTCACACACCGCAAAAGAGAAGACTGGACTAAGACTGAGTGTGCGCGCGTGTGCTGCCGAATGTGCTGCGTTTATCTTTCTTCCCTTTCTGGCATCTATGTTTCATCTGCGCCATCCCCCTCCCATGCGCAGAGTAGAAAACCAGCTGCCTATAGGCTGGTTGACCTCCCTACCATTCTTTTCCTCCTACTTTCCTTCCTTTCTAAAACCTTATGTGCAAGTGGTTTTCCATTTTACGTTATTCGATTGTGGACCTACCAGAAATCAGCAGCGAAGCACAGCGAGCATCGATTGCGTGATGCACAGAATACAATCTTCTCATTGGTCCTCGCACCATCAACATGTCAGATGCAGCCCTAACATGCCAGCAAAGAGCACGATGTTTGGTAAAAAAATATACAACCACCACTTCAGAGTGCGCCATTGTAAGGTACTCAATCCGCTATCCTTCAGGGCATGATCTTTGTGCTAGGGCACATGCGTGCTTAGATTGTAAAGCAGCGTTGGAAAGGATTGAATGTAGTGGCCAAATGTCTGCCGCTTTTAGAAACCAAACATACGGTTGCAATTGGTGGAAACTTCGAGTTAACTTGGCTGCCTGACGACGTCGTCTCCCAACAAAAATTTCAGGTTGGCCCGTGGCTACAATGATCTTGTATTTCACCGAGTATAGTTACCAATATTTACGCCTGCAAGTATTGGTTATACTAAGCCTGTAAAATCTGTACATTTTCAAATCACTTTGAACAACATTTTAAATTAATTGGTGGAATGGTGCAATAATTGGGAAATGGTAAGTAACCTTCAAAATAATGTGCACGCCAGCATCACTACGATATTCAAAAAAAATTCTTTTACCTAATGTATATAAAATAAGCCCCTTGAAGAAGTTCAGGCGCGCAAATATTTAAAAATCACGTGAACTCACAGTCTTAACTGATCAACGCATATAAATGATATATGCTCTAAAGCTGGAAAAAAATTAGACCTCCTCAAACACAAGTTGGGTGAATTCTCTCCATCGCTTCGGTGTTTAACGTACATAACAATTATTATACCCTCTTTGGAGTACGGAACTGTGTTTCGGGATTATCACCCAAGTGAACACAGAAAAACTCGAAAAAACGCCAGGCCTGCACGGTAGGCGCAGCACAGTTGCAGCAGAAGCTCGAAGAGCAGCCTTCTAGAGCTTTTTCAAAACACTCATTGGGTAACTACTGCAAGCGCACTTGCTTGGTACCAACAGGGGCATAATTAATAAACCTTTGCGTAGTAGGCCGGCGTTCACCGTGATAATTTTCGTCATTCTTCTGAGAAGCGTGGTATGCGCAAAACACTTTCAAGAAGTTTTGTGCCAATTGTCCATGCAGTGACTGAGGACAATGAGGAATTATCGCTGAAGTGCGTATGCGCCACTCACAGTTATTAGGGGAACAAGAACAAGCTTTTGTGAAGTGTTGGAGCATTTGACGGCCCATTCTTCACGCTATTCGCATTGTGCGACGATTGGTGGTTCTTTCGCTATTGTAAACTGTTTTATAAGTCGTAATAACGCGATTGCTTTCCCGAACAAGCCCGACTAAGGCAAGTTTGACAAGTCACAAGCACCGGTGTAGCTCGGTGGTAGGACAGCGGCCTGGCGAACCCAGCAGATCCAGTTTCGAGCCCCACTGTGCCATTGGTGCTAGGTCATGCCGGCCTAAAGCAAATTTGACAAAAGTTTACAACACCAGCGTAACCCAGTGGTATATTGTTAGGCTGGCACCGAGCGGACTCAGGTTAAAGCCCCACTGTGTCATTTGTGCAAGGTTTTTTTTTTCTATTTTCGTGCGATGTGGTTACCGACTCCGGCGGTGGCGGCGGCGGCAGACAAAAACGACTGCGCATGACCCGAAACGTGATCTCATAACAACTTTTGCTGTGAAAATTCAAAATTTAGCAGTCCGGTAGGTCTACAACCGTTTCCGATGACTCGATCTACCGTTGGGTAAGCTACAGATGGCCGAATAAGAGCCACTGTCTAAAAGAACAAAAGAGGCACGCTTGAATTTGTCATCGTCGGTTTATTCTAATAAGCTCGGAATGAACTTTGACAATTACGTTCAGAAACACATTGGTGAAGCCTTACGTCACAAGCACAGCCATTGCATCAAACCTGTATTCGAGAGAACTAATTCATATAAATATTCATTCTTCCTCGAAAAATACGGAGTGGAATTCTTTAATATCACGTGCTTTGGAGTGGTTACGAAAATTTGGGAATAGAAAAACAGGCTGGCGAAGGAGTACATTGTTAATAATTTACAAGATGTACCTGCGACTTATTATGGAATTAGGGTGCGTACTCATGTCTGCCAGCGCGGCATATAAGATGAGAATTCATAATATTAGAAAGAGAAGCTTTGCGCTTGTGTCTTGGACTCCCCAAATTTGTTGCAAATAATGTTTTGTACGTTGAAGCGCGTCATTTACATTTGTTGAATGCCAACTCCGGCGAATTTTCGAGGTCAATAAATCTCAATGAAATTCGCTGGGCATGTTCCTTAGCACATTTTAGTCCTTTATTACAAATAAAGTTATTGCAAATAATTACAAAGTTTGAGTGATGCACTGATCCTTTGGAAATAAATTTTAAATACTGCCTGGAAAAGCTCACCTCCTGTTGCCAAATTATTGGCAACACTGTCTGTGTGACGTCGTGTTAGAAAACACAACAGAAGTGACGCAGCCTTTGGCATCGCTACTTTTGCCACTTCGGCGTTCATTGTGCTTTCCCCAAGGCGACGGTAATGGTGTTTGGCACGGGTATAGCCTTGAAATGTGTTCTTCATTCCTCTGGGGTGTTTTGCCAGTGCTTCGCTGGACTGGCTTTAACAGTTTTCATACTCCGCGCCGGCGGAACCAGTATACTGCCGCTGCCTCTACCAAATAGTCAGCCAAACGCAGAGAGGGCGCTCGGTTGGGTTTCTGTTTCAGTATTGCACATTTTTGCTTATTAAACAATATTTACAAAGTTACTGAGCATTTCAGCTCTTGGGCTCGTGACAACGGTGTCCCAGGAACATAGAAACACCATACCTTTTACATGGTCAGAAAATCGCTGGAGTTGGCTTTTAACTAAATTTAAGGCAGCTCAAGCTTTCTTAAATATATACAATTCACCTCTGAGTCAAGCGTCTTACGCTTTTATTCAAAAACCAAGCGTATTCTTCGGAACACAATCGTCAAGACACTCCCCTCAGATTAGGTTCCTTCAAGCGCTGATTGATCTTCTGATTGTAAATATCTATCAGATTGCCTCAACAAGTATGCCTAATTCAAAACTTGACATAGAATTTGATGATGTTTTCCCCTCTAATACGAAACGAAGGCCTTTTCGATATTTAAGTAATGATTTACAAGATAACTTGACTCAAAGCTGTACATAAACAACATTATTGCGACGAATGCATCTTAATTAAAAGTAAAGGCTGGAGTAGGCATCGTCTGTACTTCTCTCGACTAGTCTTTTTCAGCTAGATTACGAGAAAATGCGCCTATAATTACTGAAGAATTATTTGCGATAATTCTAGCACTTCATGAACTTCCTGTAAGTGAATCAGAAGCAATAATATTTCCTGATTCTCTCTCAGTATGTTTTGCACTATCTGCTGCAAAAGATTTAACATTAATGGGTATGATAATAGTTTACTATCAGAAAGCTGAGAAAATTCGACTTGCTATGAGTACCTTGATACTGCGGGATTTATCCGAATGAGATGACAGGCTCGTTAGCCAAAGCATCTTTAGGCAAACCACTCTTACCTATTTTACCGAGTTTTGCTTTTAAACAGAACTCAGATAGAAATGTTTGTTTGCACAAGGACATAGACAAATTGTCATTGGATAAAGTCAGAGAATTCGTACATATAACATTTTGCTGGAACAAACAGTGGCGCGTATCTCGTCAGTTAGAAATTACAATCACCAGATTACGACGCAGAATTCCTCACCTGAGTTATTACTTACGTGAAGCTGGACTCACAGTATCTCTGTTATGTCTCTTTTGCAAAGAATTAGAAATAATAGATCATTTATCATTATTCTGTAAACAATACTTTTATCCAAGAAAAAGAAACTTGGTCGAACCAAGTGAGAAGCTATGTTTAAAAATAAACGAGGCAGTATTTGTATCTTCTAGAGGGATTACAATAAGTTATTGCCACAGGGAGGTTTGCTCTGTGGTGTGTGCGTACATATTTGTAACAAAAAGTTGAACTTGGTATTCTATTGTTGTTGATATTTTTGTGTGCGAAACTAATCGAATGCCTGAGCGCTAGCTCATGTAGAGTTTTCATATATTTTGACTAATTGTATTTGCTTTATACTGAAATTCCGTTTAATGATTCTAAATTCATATTTAACTAACTTGAGGAACCTGATGCCCGTTACTTGGCCGATCCCCTTTTGTGGGCGAGCGCCAGCAACGCAAAAGGTTCATCATCTTCTTCACCTTTGCTACGCAGAGTTTTTTATCTTTTTTTGTGTTTTATGTGCATCCTCTCTTGCTTGGACTACTGTCTGCAGTATTGTACAATATTATATATATATATATATATATATATATATATATATATATATATATATATATATATATATATATATATATATATATATATATATATATATATATATATATATATATATATAGTAGCCGCAATGGCAACTAGTGGCGCTGAATGACACTCCCACGTTTAATGGACATAGATACCCAATAAAGTGGCTGGGGGGATAGCTGTCGTGGTAGCTCAGTGGTAGAGCATCGAACGCGTTAATCGAAGGTCGCAGGTTTGGATTCTGCCCACGGCGAGTTATCTTTTCAACCACTTTTCTTTCTTCTCATTTTCATTACGATTTGCCTAATAACTTCCGCTATATCTTCCTTGGCATTATTGTCTGTTAGATCTCATAATTATTGTGTAATGCCCCTGACACACGGGCACCCTGAAGTCCTATAGACAAGGGGACATCTTTCGGAAAGGCGTTCGGGCGCAGTGACACACGACAAAGGAGTAACTCCTTTCCGGCAAAGATTCTTTTGGCAAAAGCAGATCCCGCATCTACTTTTCTGGCAGGAAGGGAGTACTCTCGCATACAGTGTGCATAATTTATCAATAGAAGAAAACGTGTCGCAACACTGCGGTGCCCCGTCAGTATCTTTTTTTCGCTGAAAAAATGTTTTCATTTTCAGCAGCAGTGCGATTTGTTGAAAAGTGAAGGCCTATAGTCTGTCCACACTCTCAAACGCCTGCATTACGTCACTAGCGCGATCATGTTAGGGCCGGCAGCGACAGTTGCTGTGTCGGGCTCACTCGAAAACACTGCTTAAAGTGGCCGTCGCCTAATAACGGCAATGTGTCTTCGAACCAGCGTTCGTAGCGCACATAGGCCCACATTTCGCGATTGATGGCTCGAGGGGACAGTGCGGAAGCAGTCAAAATGAAGCTGTTCATGACGAGTCTTTGTTTCAGGCTCATCACTCTTGCCTTCGCAGCATCTAGCTCATCTTCGATGGAGCCGAGGGTGACAAGAGTCAGGCCCACCTCAACTGTTGCTTTATCTCTGTCTCTGCGCTGAGACATCGCAGGACCATGATGAAAGGCGGCACGCCGTCAGTGACCCAGCTGTGGTGCAATTATATACAAATTCAAAATCCGGACGGAGGCGTTTCGTCGGTGACGTCAAAAAGTGGGCTGTCCGCAGTGGTCGCGAGGACAAGGGGAAGCAAACAGCCAATGAGGGAAAAGAAGGCCTTCGTCATCAATTTCACGTCAACTAGGGGACTGTAGAGCAAAGTAAAAAGTGTTAGTAACATGTTAAGAAGTATAGAACTATTATTGATCACTATTATAATGTGTTGGAACTAGTTTTTAAACGTTCAAGAAGCATTATGGCACAATCAAAACGTATTTTTACTGTTATTGTTTTGAAACAACGCTAAATTTAGCGGTATGGTTAGTGGTGGCGCTAAGTACAACCCGGTTTCAAGCAGTTACTGTTCTCATATCTCCACCACCAAACGGCGCAACCTTCGAAGCCGTTGGCTCAGTCGAGCGCAGTCACGGCGGAGGGCAACGGCACCGCTAGCCACCAGCAGCAGCGGCTCATCCGCGTTTCCGAGGGTCAATGCGCGCTGGTGCTCGCCTTTATGACTGAGAATCCACAGCTCGCGGCAAAAGCCATCGAGCTGCAGCACGGCGTCACGGTCGCCGACCGGCAGCGGCTGTGGCAAGTGCTCAGCGACGCGCTGAACCGCTGCCGCAGAGGCGAGACGAAGAACCGTCTTCGACGTGTGTCGGGCCACCCAAGATTGTCGCCGCGGTGGCGGCAGGGTTCGTGACGGCGTGCGTAAAGAAAGGGTTTCCCTTTAATGGGTCGGTCGGCTTTTTACCTTTAATCTTCGACGAAGATTAAAGGTAAAAAGAACTTAACAGCACGTGATAAGAACCGTATGTGGACGTACACGGACAGTCGCTTTCGTTCTCAGTGTTGACAGTGGTTCTTCCTCCTTTTTACTTTCTTTTATTTTTTATCTTTTTCGTCTTTTTTCTTCCCTCTTTTTTGTTTTTTTTTCTTTTTTCAGTTCCCTCTCACTCTCCCAAACATCTTTCAAGGCGAGAGGGACGCGGCAGCAACGAAGTTTGGAAGTTCATGTCAGTATAACTCATCCCCTGATGAAGGGAGGACCCCTCGCGAAACTGTTGGGAAATAAATATATTTATCCTTGTTGACAACGCTCCCGTTGTGCCATAACCCATACCTATATATATATACATATATATATTTACAATGGCCATTTTACGCCAACTGTCCCTACCTTCGCCCTCGTCCATCTCTGCTTTACTTGAAAAACCTCAGAACTATCTACCTGAAGCCAAAACTGTTTCCCTAAAATATCTTTAGTGAAAAAACATTTCCAGTACCACAAGCCTCATTTGAATTTTTTTTGGAAAGCTCGAAGCCATAGCTTGGAACACACGTTGTCAAAAAATTCGTTCTTTTCAAATTAGGTAAGACAAATTTTTACCTTTATAACAACGGTAGGCATTTTATTTCAAATGAAATTTACGAGCTTTTACGCTTTTGTGGATTTTAGTATTGCCTCGAATATGCAGAATATGGTACACACTGGGTACTTTTTATATAGATACGTTATAGAAAATGCAATAGCTGACAATAGAATATTGCCAGAATGTTTCACTGTAGACAAAAAAATACTTTCAGGCATATACATTGCGAAATAAAGTTTACAGGTGGTCTCAACTTTGTAAAATGTTCAATTTTCCACAAGTTTGGCAGTGAATTCAACACTGAGGCAATCCTACTAAAAGTATGCTCAATAGCATAATCAGTAGCAACCTTTATTGTCTTTTCACTCAGAAAGTTTTATGAATTTTTTTGTTGTATGTAAAAAAAGATCTGAATTTGTGGGATACCGCTTTCGGAGTTTGGACGTGTTTCTAGCCATAACAATGCGTCCTAGCAACAAGTACAAGTTGCACGGACAGGGAAATCAGCTGGAGAACGTAATGAATTTCCTCCAGCCTATTTAAAATATTTAAAAGCTAGTATTACCCTTCGTTAACGAAAATCTTGATGGGAGCCAACATATAAAAACAACGAAGTAGGTAATCATGAGATCAATGTTGGAAGTGCCTCAGACTGGCTGAACGACATTTCGTTAAGAGGACATATCTTTTTTCAAACGTGCCGTGTAATCCTTGGCGTGTTCGTTTTAAAGGAGTTAGTGGTGACGTCAACTCATGTTGGTGGCTCTTGTCCCTGTTGATAATCGCCGTCTGAAAAGCAAACTACTATAATCCAGAACAGTGCAGTCCTCGCTTCACATCTGGTCAGGTGGTAGTGATGAACCTGTGTGCAGAGAGTAGGTAAAAAGATTAAAAAAAGAAGCGCAAAGTTTGAGTGGAGTGCTGCAAAAGGGGCGGCCGCTTCAGGTACGATTAAGTGAGAGAGTTTTAAGCTTCGGAGGGGGCAGAGGGTCACCGCGTCCAGCTACCAGAAGGGGTTGCCGATAATAGCGGTGTACGCCTGTTCCCAGAAAACCTAACAATGTGACATGCAACAAGACAGTAGTTTCAAACAGGAGGAGGGGGTGGAAGCAGGCGGCGCACTTTTAAACGCCAAGATGTCGAAGGTAAGCGATACCAGATGGGTTCTGAAGAGAGCGTGTTTAATGGGGAAACTCATTGAAAAAAAAGAATTCGGTCGCATGTTGGCTGACAAAAAGAAAAATCGAGAATTCAAAGGAAATGAGCAACGAGGCGAGAAACCCACACACAAAAAAAACGAGAGGAGGAGGGAGAGAAGAGGTGGAAGGGGGGGAGATAGGTTGAATGTTAGGGTAAACAAACGGAAAAAAATGAAGAAAAAAAAGCCAGATTCCACGTACAATGGAATTGTTGATGTGCGAAGTACGTATAAGAAATGTTGATATGTCACTTTAATACGAGCACAACGTTGCGAGGTGTAGGTAAATGATGCCGTACATGACTTCCGTGTCAAGATTAGTATGTCTGAATGTGTCGTTTACCTTCGCCGTCTATTTACGTTACGTGATACTAAAATTACTTCATTTCGAGCTGGTGAAACGGCTGCGAGCACGCCACGAGCGTGGTATGCTGCCATGTTCTTACAAGACACGCTTGTCAAGATTATTATGCTTTCACCAGGGACAAATTTTGTCATCCATAAATGTCACGTAAGACCAAGTTTCGTATATGTGGAGCTGGCAAAACGGCCGCGAGTGCGTCATGAACGGCCCAATATACTTCAACGTAGCGTTGACGCACGCGCGCGCTGGGCACAGCGATCCTACGTTAGCAAAACGCGAGCACTCTATAGTCTGACGGCAGGCACCACCAGCATCCGTTGGCGCGGCCTGATGGCAACCGGCGCGAAATGTGACATGCTGCATTTCACGCCGATGCATTACCCAGACAATACTTCGTCTCCCTCTTTTCGTGACGGAGTGATGCCAGACGCGCTGAAATGACCATGCGTCAAAGTAACGCAGCATGGCGCGCGCCTGCGAGCATATGGCAGGACCGACGCCTGGCGTGGCAACGCCGGCGGGACGCGTCGAAATCAACGCCGGCGAGCACGCACACCGCGCCACGTGGAAAAGTATTGGTGCATTGACTGTGGCCTGTAGCCATGTTCTCACATGACACACATCTCATATTTATCCTGTCTACATGAGTCACATACCTTCGTCATTCATTGGCATCACGTAACACCAAATTTGGCTTATGTGAAGCTAGCGAAACGGCAGTGAGTGCATCATCAGTGTGTCATGTTGTAATGTATTTACATGACACCCATCGCATGTCTATCATCTATGCACCAGTCCCAAAGCCTCTTCATCCATTGACGTATTGTAACACCAAATTTGGTATATATGACGCTAGCGAAACATCCGCGGGCGCATCATGAGCGTGGCATGTAGTCACGTTGTTACATGACAAGCATGTCATGATTTTCCTGTTAGGGTCTTTCGCTTGTGTTCACCTCATGCCATACCAGTACTGCAATCCTGCCGAACCATACTAGTTTTGCAACATGCCATGAGAACAAAACCACCGCAAGAGCTGCAGGACCATGAAATGTAAATCGCCCCACTGCGGTGGTCTAGTGGCTAAGGTACTCAGCTGCTGACCCGCAGGTCGCGAGATCGAATCCCGGCTTCGGCGGCTGCATTCCCGATGGAGGCGGAAATGTTGTAGGCCCATGTGCTCAAATTTGGGTGCATATTAAAGAACCCCAGGTGGTCGAAATTTCCTCCACTACGGCGTCTCTCATAATCATATGGTGGTTTTGCGACGTTAAACCCCACATACCAATCAATCAATCATGAAATGTAAATCGTGACATTCACGACAATCGTGTCATGATTTTAAAGTTATAACTAGTCAAACAATCTCTTTATAGCAGTTATGTTATGCCATACTCTGTTTGGTATCGATACCACAAACGAATCGGCCAGGAGAGATAAAAGTCGTAGTGTGGCTAGATAGACAGATATATACGCTGAAAGTCGCCGAAAGTTTGCAAAGAAATGCTTCGCATTTAAAAAGGAGAGAGAGGAAAGACGCACAGAGCCTTCTGGGTTGGTAATGTCCTAACACGATTGCGTGGTAGGAGTGGTTTTAGAAAGGAGGGAAGATGAAATTAAGCAATGGATTTAACTGTTCTAGAAAATAAAACCTTCCCAGTTGTGTATACACACATTCATATCTATAACCTAAATGAAAAAATGAAAGAGAACATTAATAGTACGATATGCTGGCTAGGAGCCATTAGGTGTAGTACTGGTTATTTATATTTGAAGGTTGAACGTATCTTATCTCTGTAAATATTGTCTCAATTGTCCATTATTGCCAAAAGTTGCCTTGGTGAACGAGAAAGACGAGACCTACTAGACAGCATTTAGCCACATGCAGCCGTCTGGCAGCCTGCATATATGTATGCTTACGCAAAGCTGTGAAGTGGTACCGATGTGTGCAACACACCACTACCTATATGCTAACAATTAGAAGTAGGAAGAGTGCGATGAAAGAAAGGAATATATGAAGTTAAACAATAAAGCAAGGCCTGCGCGGAACGCTCAGATGAGTCAAAGAGAATGCTAGAAGAGCGGCTTTTCAGGGCCTTCTCTGAAGACTCTTCAGGTAAATGCTGCAAGCACCCTCCTGGATACCCCCTACACGATATGTAATCATAAATATTGTGTAGTAAGCCAGCATTCACTAAGCTATCCTTCGTCATTCTTTGGAGAAGAGTGGTATCCGCTACTCACATGTTAGGAATTTTGTGCGATTTTCTTCGGAGTGGCTGAAGACGATGAAGAAATATATGCCTGAAGTGGGTATGCGTCACAGTTAATAGGTGAACAAGAACAAGTTCTCTAATAAGGTTGGAACTTGGACAACCGGCTCGTTACGCAATTTCCTATTGTGTGACACCTAGCAGTTTCTTTGATGTTCTAAAACGCTTTATTACTCAAATAAACGCGATTACATACCTGACATCAAGACGGCCTAAGGCCAGCTCAAAACAGAGTTTGACGCGCTGGCATGGCTGAGTGGTAGAATACTAGGCTCGCACGAAGCGGAACCGGGTTCAAATTCCATTGTGCCATTATTGTTATTTATTTTCGGAGTTTTCGGGTATCGAAGGTCGCAATTTTGGTTCCTGCCCACGGCAAGTTATCTTTTCACGCACTTTTCTTTGTTCAAAATTACATTACAATTCGGTCCAATGCCTTCAGGTATACTTTCCTTGGCATTTTTGTCTATTAGATCTCATTAGACTGTGTAAAAACACGAGAAAACGAGCCCTTAGGTAAACACTTGTTTCCCTTATTCATTAACATGGGTCTCGTACTGGCAGACTTGGTGCCTTTAGGTTGTATACGGGGGACTATTAGTCAGCTGCCAGTTATTAATAAGTTGACGTGCTACGTGAGGCCATAAAGGTTGATAAAGAGTGTGCGACACTCGCCGCCATGGCTACTGATGGTGCTGACTGGCGCTCCCACATTTAAAATGACATATATACCCAGAAAAGTGACTGGGAGGATGGCCACCGTGGTAGATCAGTGGTAGAGCATCGGACGCGTTATTCGAAGGTTGCAAGCTCTGTTGCTGCCCACGGCAAGTTATCTTTTCACATACTTTTTCTTCTTCACTTTCACATTACAATTCAATCTAATAATTTCCCCAATACTTTCCTTGGATTATAATTTGTTGGATCTCTTTACATTGTGTCAAAACATGAAAAAACGAGTCCTGAAATATGAACTCTTTCCCTTACACACACACACACACACACACACACACACACACACACACATATATATATATATATATATATATATATATATATATATATATATATATATATGGGATATGGCACAACGGGAGCGTTGTCAACAAGGATAAATATATTTATTTCCCAACAGTTTCGGGAGGGGACCTCCCTTCATCAGGGGATGAGTTATACTAACATGAGTTTCCAAACTTCCTTGCTGCCGCGTCCCTCTCGCCTTGAAAGACGTTTGCGAGAGTGAGAGGGAACTGGAAGAAGGAAAAAAAAGGAGAAAAAAAGACGAAAAAAGAAAGAAAAGAAAGAAAGTAAAAAGAGGAAGAACCACTGTCAACACTGAGAACGAAGCCAACTGTCCGTCTACATCCACCTACGGTTCATATCACGTGCTGTTCAGTTCTTGGCGTGTGTCGGGCCACCCAAGATTGTCGCCGCGGTGCCGGGAGGGTCCGGGACAGCGTGCCTAAAGAAAGGGGTTTCCCCGTAATTGGTCGTTCGGTGGGCGGCGGGCGGTGTGTGTAATGGAAAGGTTTCTCGTTAATGGGTCGGTAGGCTATTTACCTTTAATCTTCGTCCGTTTCCCTTCAACGGTCATGAAGTGGTAGGCGAACGTAAACACTTTGTATGTGCATGTGGAAAAAAAAAAGACAGTGTACACGTACGAGTCAGTCAGAAAAAAGCATGGTCTCCAGCTATCAATCTTTGTCACCAATTTTCTCCTGGCTTACTTCTCGGAGGCAGTTGAGTTTTCCGGGGTCCTCGTTGATACCGGCTACTAATGTACAAAATTTGAAAATAAAATATGCCTCACGCTGTTCGCGCTCGCGTCTGTTTGAAAAACCGGACTGCAAAAGAGTTACGCTAATATTTTCAAAACTGTGGTTTGGCAGGCGCAGATGTCTAGATAAAGGTAGCTTCGGCAGTGAAGTGGCGTGGTACCGGTGATTATTGAACCGCAGCCGAAATGGCGTGTCTGTTTGGCCGATATATTCTTGTCCGCAGATGTTGCAATGTAGCATGTATATTTCGTTACTGGAGTTACAATTAAGGCTTTCAGTTATGCAGAATTTGAAATCCGAGAAGTTCGCTTTGGATTCACGTGTTGTGAGCATCTGTGGGCATACCTTGCATCGAGATTTTCCGCAGGGATGGCACCCTGATTGAATTTTGGGGGTGTTTGTTTTTGCCCTGACAAGAATGTCCTTCAGATTTTTATCCCGGCGGTACACCACGTGAGGTGGTTTCACGAAAATAGAAGTTAGTCGTTTGCTTTGCCTGATTATGTTGAAATGGCGGGAAAGTATGTTGTTGATTCGTGGCGCTGATGAGGAGTAAGTTAGTACAAGGTTCGTTTGGGAAGTCGTTTTAGGTACTTTGTTTGGTCCCTTAATTATATCATTCCTGTTCACGTTGCGAGCACGTAGTATGGCATCGTCAATAATGTCTTCCGGATAATTTTGTTTCAATAAGGAATGCTTTAGGTGTTCCGCGTGTCTGTCAAATTCCCGCATATCGGTGCATATTCTTCGGTACCGGTAGGCCTGAGAATATGGAATACCCGTTTTGCAATGCTTTGGGTGGCTGCTGTTGAAATGTAGGTACATTTGACGGTCTGTAGGCTTTTTGTAAAGGTTTGTTGACAAGCGGTCATTTTCGACCGTGACAGTAACGTCCAAAAAGTTAATGCTAGTTTTGGAAATTTTGTGCGTGAATTTTATTGACGGGTGGCATTTGTTAAAATCCTCTGTGAAGTGGAAAAGACTTCCCTCGTCATGGTTCCATATCATAAAAATATCGTCTAAGTATCTTCTGTAGTAGAAAGGTTTCAAGGTGCGTCCCTCAATGAATGGGATTTCAAGTGAAGCCATAAAGGTGCTCGCGAAGTTTGGGGCCATTTCCGCGCCCATTGCAGTGCCACTGACCTGAAGGAAATGCTTGCCGTTGAACTCAAAATGGTTATAATTTAGTTCAAGTTCAAGAAGTGTGAACAGTACCTCGCCACTTACACTAGTTGATGAGTCAGATTTTACATATTCAGAAACCATAGCCGCCATTTCGTCATGGTGGGGTATGTTGGTGTACTGTGAGCAGACGTCCATGGTCACTAGAAAACTGCCGCCTGGGATGTCGAGACTTGAAGTTTCGCAGATGAAGTGGTTTGTGTCCTTTAGGTAATAGGGAAAATTGGGGGGGATGTTTTTTATTAAGGAATTGATGAATTCTGATATATTTTCTGTTGATGTGCTGTTACTGGATACTATCGGACGTCCCGGATTACCTGCCTTGTGTATTTTGGGGAGCAAATAGAATCGACCGAAAACAGATTGGGCCGGTAACATTGCTTTCAACATTTTGCCGGTAATTTTCTCGTCCCGGCGGAGATTGTTTAGGGTTACTTTTATCTCCCTTTCAAATTCGGGAGTTGGGTCCGTTGGAAGTTCTTTGTAGAATTTTGTGTCTGATAGCTGTCGTTCCCCTTCCTTTAAGTAGTCCGACGTATTTAAAATTACTATGCAGCCTCCTTTATCAGCCGGCTTGATAGTAATTCCAGTGTTTTTTCGTAGTTCATCGAGTGCCCTTCGTTCTGACTTTGATATCTTGTTTCGAAATGGCCGATTTTTTCCATACGCTCTGATGATATCTTTTTGAACTGCTGATATATACATATCGAGGTGTTTGTCCCTCTGCTCACCCGGACACCATGATCTGTCACCACCAATCACTCTATTCTCGTTCGTACAGTCCTTGCGATCATGAAAGTATTCACGGAGGCGGAGATTACGCGCAAAGTTATCGAGGTCTTGGTACAGTTCAAATTCATTGAATTTACCGGAAGATGGACAAAAGGTCAAGCCTCTCGACAAAAGTTGAAGCTGAGCGGGTGTGAGTGTTGTGTTTGACAGATTGAGGACATTTTCCTCATAAGTTTTCGGCTGCTCTTGGCTATCACGTGGCACGGGAATTTCAGCGTCATATTCGAGAGTAAGGATGTTTTGATTAGGATTGCACTGTGGTTCTGAATTCCCATTTTTCTCCTCAAAGTTAGGTTGAGGTACGGGTGGTGCCTGGTGTTCTTGTACGGCCTCATTCCTATTTTCCTGTTGCAGAGCAGTGGAGCTACTGCAATCCCGCTTGAATTTTCTATCTTTTACTACTGAAATTTCACCTCTCTTCTTTAGTTCATATCTTTCCAGTTCTCTTGCCTCATGCTCTCCGAGATTAGATACCAATTTCTGCGTGGCCTCCGTGACACTGTGTTCGGCGGCCTTACGCTCACAATGGTCCGCAATGACTCGAGTCAATGTCAAGGACGCTTCTAGTAATATTTTTTCCCACTTCCCCCTTTCTGCTTCACATAGTGTAGACATTGAGGGGTTGCAGGCTAGGCGGAGACCCTTAGGTGCAATTTCGTGAGATAGATATTTGTTTAGTTGTTCTGCGTGTTTTTCGTATTGCACCCGCTTTTCAATGATTTTCCTGATCGATAGAAATGAGTGGGACCATGTCTGTTTAAGACTGCCCGTACCTTTTGTTTCCCCGTGTCATTTGGAAGCCGCCGCCTTGGTCTTCGCCGCATTCGTCCGCCTGGTGTTGTAAGGCCTCGCTGGTGGGAGTGGCGACGTCGTCACTGCTGGGACCCTGGATGGCTCTTTGTGTCCCTCGGCTCCTGGTGAGACCCGCTGGCTCGCTGGCTTCGCTGGTGGTAGTGGCGACATCGTCACCACCCACGGCGACATCGTCACATTGTCACTGGAGAAAAATGGGAACTCAGAACCACAGTGCAATCCTAATCAAAACATCCTTACTCTCGAATATGACGCTGAAATTCCCGTGCCACGTGATAGCCAAGAGCAGCCGAAAACTTATGAGGAAAATGTCCTCAATCTGTCAAACACAACACTCACACCCGCTCAGCTTCAACTTTTGTCGAGAGGCTTGACCTTTTGTCCATCATCCGGTAAATTCAATGAATTTGAACTGTACCAAGACCTCGATAACTTCGCGCGTAATCTCCGCCTCCTTGAATACTTTCATGATCGCAAGGACTGTACGAACGAGAATAGAGTGATTGGTGGTGACAGATCATGGTGTCCGGGTGAGCAGAGGAACAAACACCTCGATATGTATATATCAGCAGTTCAAAAAGATATCATCAGAGCGTATGGAAAAAATCGGCCATTTCGAAACAACATATCAAAGTCAGAACGAAGGGCACTCGATGAACTACGAAAAAACACTGGAATTACTAACAAGCCGGCTGATAAAGGAGGCTGCATAGTAATTCTAAATACGTCGGACTACTTAAAGGAAGGGGAACGACAGCTATCAGACACAAAATTCTACAAAGAACTTCCAACGGACCCGACTCCCGAATTTGAAAGGGAGATAAAAGTAACCCTAAAAAATATCCGCCGGGACGAGAAAATTACCGGCAAAATGTTAAAAGCAATGTTACCGGCCCAATCTGTTCCCGGTCGATTCTATTTGCTCCCCAAAATACACAAGGCAGGTAATCCGGGACGTCCGATAGTATCCAGTAACAGCACATCAACAGAAAATATATCAGAATTCATCAATTCCTTAATAAAAAACATCCCCCCAAATTTTCCCTATTACCTAAAGGACACAAACCACTTCATCTGCGAAACTTCAAGTCTCGACATCCCAGGCGGCAGTTTTCTGGTGACCATGGACGTCTGCTCACTGTACACCAACATACCCCACCATGACGGAATAGCGGCTATGGTTTCTGAATATGTAAAATATGACTCATCAACTAGTGTAAGTGGCGAGGTACTGTTCACACTTCTTGAACTTGTACTAAATTATAACCATTTTGAGTTCAACGGCAAGCATTTCCTTCAGGTCAGTGGCACTGCAATGGGCACAAAAATGGCCCCAAACTTCGCGAGCACCTTTATGGCTTCACTTGAAATCCCATTCATTGAGGGACGCACCTTGAAACCTTTCTACTACAGAAGATACTTAGACGATATTTTTATGATATGGAACCATGATGAGGGAAGTCTTTTCCGCTTCATAGAGGATTTTAACAAATGCCACCCGTCAATAAAATTCACGCACAAAATTTCCAAAACTAGCATTAACTTTTTGGACGTTACTGTCACGGTCGAAAATGACCGCTTGTCAACAAACCTTTACAAAAAGCCTACAGATCGTCAAATGTACCTACATTTCAACAGCAGCCACCCAAAGCATTGCAAAACGGGTATTCCATATTCTCAGGCCTACCGGTACCGAAGAATATGCACCGATATGCGGGAATTTGACAGACACGCGGAACAGCTAAAGCATTCCTTATTGAAACAAAATTATCCGGAAGACATTATTGACGATGCCATACTACGTGCTCGCAACGTGAACAGGAATGATATATTTAAGGGACCAAACAAAGTACCTAAAACGACTTCCCAAACGAACCTTGTACTAACTTACTCCTCATCAGCGCCACGAATCAACAACATACTTTCCCGCCATTTCAACATAATCAGGCAAAGCAAACGACTAACTTCTATTTTCGCGAAACCACCTCACGTGGTGTACCGCCGGGATAAAAATCTGAAGGACATTCTTGTCAGGGCAAAAACAAACACCCCCAAAATTCAATCAGGGTGCCATCCCTGCGGAAAATCTCGATGCAAGGTATGCCCACAGATGCTCACAACACGTGAACCAAAGCGAACTTCTCGGATTTCAAATTCTGCATAACTGAAAGCCTTAATTGTGACTCCAGTAACGTAATATACATGCTACATTGCAACATCTGCGGACAAGAATATATCGGCCAAACAGACACGCCATTTCGGCTGCGGTTCAATAATCACCGGTACCACGCCACTTCACTGCCGAAGCTACCTTTATCTAGACATCTGCGCCTGCCAAACCACAGTTTTAAAAATATTAGCGTAACTCTTTTGCAGTCCGGTTTTTCAAACAGACGCGAGCGCGAACAGCGTGAGGCATATTTTATTTTCAAATTTCGTACATTAGTAGCCGGTATCAACGAGGACCCCGGAAAACTCAACTGCCTCCGAGAAGTAAGCCAGGAGAAAATTGGTGACAAAGATTGATAGCTGGAGACCATGCTTTTTTCTGACTGACTCGTACGTGTACATTGTCTTTTTTTTTCCACATGCACATACAAAGTGTTTACGTTCGCCTACCACTTCATGACCGTTGAAGGGAAACGGACGAAGATTAAAGGTAAATAGCCTACCGACCCATTAACGAGAAACCTTTCCTTTACACACACCGCCCGCCGCCCACCGAACGACCAATTACGGGGAAACCCCTTTCTTTAGGCACGCTGTCCCGGACCCTCCCGGCACCGCGGCGACAATCTTGGGTGGCCCGACACACGCCAAGAACTGAACAGCACGTGATATGAACCGTAAGTGGATGTAGACGGACAGTTGGCTTCGTTCTCAGTGTTGACAGTGGTTCTTCCTCTTTTTTACTTTCTTTCTTTTCTTTCTTTTTTCGTCTTTTTTCTCCTTTTTTTCCTTCTTCCAGTTCCCTCTCACTCTCGCAAACGTCTTTCAAGGCGAGAGGGACGCGGCAGCAAGGAAGTTTGGAAACTCATGTTAGTATAACTCATCCCCTGATGAAGGGAGGTCCCCTCCCGAAACTGTTGGGAAATAAGTGTATTTATCCTTGTACAACGCTCCCGTTGTGCCATATCCCATACCTTCATGAAGACTAACTGGCCCATTGAATTATTACTCCCACTATATATATATATATATATATATATATATATATATATATATATATATATATATATATATATATATATATATATATATATATATATATTGTGGTGAAGCCTTCGAACAGTGGGTCGTCCTCTCCAGCGCCTTCTAGTGGGTGTCCCTTTTTAGCAAGAAGAAGAGCAGCTCGTGCAGAGAGTCGGTACCCGCATTGACTGTCGCTGTCAAGCATCGTCGACAAGTGTCCGCCAATAAACGTCTCAACAATTTGGTGGAGAGTGCTGTGCCCGTCTAACACCTTCGGTTAGCATTTGATGCCCCTGGAGCTTCGATCCCGTACCGTGCCTTCTACCATGCACCAAGACGCCGCCCAGCAAACGCTTCCTCCTGCGCCGACGCCATGTTCCGGTGTTCCCCGCATCCGCGACCCTCCTGTCTTCACCGGTGCGGATGGCACCGACGTCGAGGACTGGCTTTCTATGTACGAACGCGTCAGCGTCCCCAATCATTGGGACGAGGCAGGTAAACTCGGCAACCTAGTTTTCTACCTCGTGGGTGTGGCCGGCATATGGTACAACAACACGCATCCGATTTCCCCTCTTGGTCCGCTTTTAAAACCGCCGTCGTCGACGTGTTCGGCCATCCTGCCGTTCGTAAGCTCCAAGCCGAACAGCGGTTACGTGAACGAGCACAGCAGACCGGTGAGTCCTTCACTAGCTACATAGAGGACATCCTTGACTTGTGCAAGAAAGTGGACGCGAGCATGTCAGAGGCCGACAGAATTACCCATGTTCTAAAAGGCATCGCCGACGATGCCTTCAATATGCTCCTGGCCAAGAACCCTCGCACTATGGCAGAGATCATTACACTTTGCCAAAGTTACGAGGAGCTGCGACGGCAGCGCTCGATGACCCGTCGACCACCCTCACGTGACGCTGATCTCTCGGCCTTGTCAACACTTCCTCACCACACCGCCTTGCTTGAGGAAATCAAGTCATTCGTGCGTGAGGAAGTTGCCCGCCAGGTCTCTTTACTGGCCTTTGCTTCCCCGCAACGTACTGAACAGTCGTCAAGCACACTTCTGCCTCCCCTCTGCCGAGCCATTCAGCAGGAAATCGCGGAGGTAGTTCCAGAATATCACCAGCCGCCTCCAGTATCTACACCACTCAGTTACGCCCAAGTTGTCGCCAGGCCACCCTTACCGATTCCTGTGACTGGCCCTCTTGGTTACACCAAAACCATCGCCAGACCCGAGGCCTTCGGAGAAACTGTGCCGCTTACATATACCGACGTCATTCACGTGCCCCGTGGGCCGCCCACTATGCAGTTATATCAGCAGCCGGCTCGCCCATCGCGTTCTTCGACATGGATGGGACCCGCGAACCGAGGGCGCACTGCGGACAATCGCCCCATCTGCTTTTCTTGTGGTTGCGTCGGCCACGTAGCACGCTACTGCAATCGTGTGCAGCGACCGCAGGTCGCCTCCAATTTTCCCAGCCAATCGAGCCGCATTTATGACCAACCGCCACCTACGTCACCATCGTCCCGCCCCGCTCCATCTACCCGCCGCTCACATTCTCCGCCACGTCGCTCACTGTCGCCGATGCGGCCACGTCCACTAGAGGGTGACCAGGAAAACTAGTCGTCGCAGTCCACGAGGCAAGGGCTGCGACGCTGTCGAATTGCGGAAGCCCTCAGGAAAGACCATCGAACGTGATAGACCTGCTTGTAGATGGTGTTCGTGCATCTGCCCTTGTAGATACTGGAGCCGCCGTATCCGTGATGGACGCAAAGCTTAGCCGATTACTGCGCAAAGTGACCACGCCACTTTCCGGGCTTTCCCTCCGTACAGCCAGCGCCCAAAGCATTCACCCTACAGCGATGTGTACTGCCTGCCTCATGATTCAAGACGTGATGTATGCCGTCGAATTCATCATAATTCCTTCATGCTCTCACGACGTCATCCTAGGATGGGATTTTCTCTCCCGCCACGACGCCGTCATTCATTGCGCACAGCAGAAATAGAGCTGACACCATTCTCTTTTTTGACGCCGGCCGACAGTCTATCTACTGCAAGCAAGTTACTCTTCAGGGACGACACGCAAGTGCCTGCAAACTCGTCCGCGGCGGTGTCGGTCTACTGTGCAAGTCTTTCAGACACCGCTGCACTCCTCTCACCATCTCATCGTGTTTTCACCAGAAAAGGTTTGCTGGTTCCTTTCGCGACCGTGCAAGTAACTCACGGCAGCACCACTATTTTTGTTCTGAACTCATCCCCGTACCGTGTTACGTTGGTGCGAGGGGAATGTCTCGGCAGCGTGCAACCCATCGAAGACGCACAAGGCATGGATCAACCTGATGACACGCACTGCCGAAGTTCCAATACGCTTAGTGCTGTTTCTACATCTGTTTCATCATCCGCTGATGTATTTGGTCCTTCCATTGCCGACAACCTTACGCCGGTCCAGTGCTCCCAGCTTCTGGCCCTGTTGGAAGAATTCCGCTCTTCTTTCGATGTCTCTCAACCGTCTCTCAGCCGCACATTCACTGTTACGCATCGCATTGACACAGGCGCACAACCACCACTACGGCAACGTCCATATCGCGTATCTCCCACATAACGCCGTGTAATCGACGAGCAAGTGGACGACATGCTATGCCGCGATGTTATTCGACCCTCTAACAGCCCCTGGGCGTCTCCTGTCGTTCTCGTCGCGAAGAAGGACGGTTCTGTGCGGTTCTGTGTGGACTACCGACATCTCATCAAGATCACTCGTAAGGACGTGTACCCACTACCGCGTGTGGATGACGCGATTGACAGACTGCAAGGAGCCGAATTCTTTTCATCTCTAGATTTGCGCTCAGGGTACTGGCAAGTACCTATGGCTGAGGACGCTCGACCGAAGACCGCTTTCGTCGCTCCCGATGGCTTGTACGAATTCAACGTCATGCCGTTTGGGCTGTGCAATGTGCCTGCCACCTTTGAGCGCATGATGGATACCGTTCTGCGTGACCTGAAATGGCACACGTGCCTGTGCTCCTCGATGACGCCGTCTTTTTCGCTCCGGACTTCTCCACGCACCTTCAGCGCCTGCGGCATGTTTTAACGCGTCTGAGTGACGCCAGCCTGCAACTGAACCTAAAGAAGTGCCGATTTGAAGCTCGGCAGTTGACAATACTCAGCTACGTCGTGTCCAAGGACGGAATTCTCCCCAATCCAGCCAAGCTTCGTGCCGTGACCAAGTTCCCCAAGCCGACATCCGTCAAGGAACTGCGCAGTTTCATAGGACTGTGTTCCTACTTTCGGCGCTTCATCCGAAACTTCGCGTCTATCGTATCGCCGCTGACAAAGCTCCTCGGTAGTAACGGGCCTCTCCATTCGTGGTCATCGCAGTGTGACGACGCATTCACAACGCTTCGTCGTCTACTGACGTCGCCTCCCATACTCCGCCACTACGACCCTACTGCCCCTACAGAGGTACACGCGGACGCCAGTGGTGTCGGTCTCGGCGCTGTCCTTGCGCAGCGCAAACCAGGGTTCCCGGAATATGTCGTGGCGTATGCAAGCCGTACGCTTACAAAAGCCGAGACTAATTACACCGTCACTGAAAAATAATGCCTGGATATCGTCTGGGCCCTTACCAAGTTCCGACCTTATTTATATGGTCGCCCATTTGATGTAGTCACCGACCATCACGCACTATGATGGTTGTCATCATTGAAAGATCCCTCAGGCTGTCTCGCCCGGTGGTCACTTCGCCTGCAAGACTACGAAATCCGCGTGCTGTACCGCAACGGAAGGCAACATGCTGACGCCGACGCCCTGTCGCGCTCTCGCTTGCCTGACGACAATGCCCACGACTCAGCATCTCACCTTGCCGTTTCTTCCATTAGCATTCATGCCGTTGCTACTGAACAGCACAAGAATCAATGGATTGCCGCACTGATAGACTTGCTGACTGATCCATTCACTCCATTCACTCGCGCGTTGCGTCGTCAAGCCCACCATTTCGCCGTTCGCGACGACCTTCTCCACCGACGCATATACAGCGGTAATGGCCGCCAGTGGCTACTAGTCATACCCCGCAGTCTGCGCTCTGACATATGCAAATTCTGTCATACTGATCCGCAATGTGCGCACTCCGGCGTATCGAAGACTTACCAGCGCATTCGCCAACGGTACTTTTGGCGCGGCATGTACCGCTATGTGCAGAAATTCGTTCGCTCCTGCATAGAATGTCAGCGCCGCAAAACTTCAACGCACCTGTCGCCAGTAGGTCTGCAACCTCTACCTTGCCCTGCCAGGCCGTTTGGGCGCGTTGGCATCGATTTGTATGGGCCACTTCCACTAACGTCGGCCGGTAACCGCTGGGCCATTGTTGCTGTGGACCACCTCACGCGATACGCCGAAACTGCCGCTCTCCCCGCGGCTACAGCGAGCGATGTGGCCTCCTTCCTGCTCCAACAATTCATGCTTCGACATGGTCCACTTCAGCAACTGCTCAGTGATCGAGGCCGCGTCTTCCTGTCTGAAGTCGTCGAAGCCATTCTCAAAGAGTGCAACGTTGTTCACCGCAAAACTGCTGCTTACCACCCGCAGACAAATGGCCTCACTGAACGCTTCAACCGTACGCTCGGCGACATGCTCTTCAAGTACGTCGCCGCCGATCACACAAATTGGGATTCCAGTCTACCCTTCGTCACCTACGCATATAACACCGCCCCTCGGAGCACTACTGGCTTTTCACCTTTCTTTTTATTATATGGAAGGCACCCGTCGCACACCATCGACACTATACTTCCGTACAAGCCAGATTCGTCAGAGTGGGCGCCTATTTCTGCTACAGCCAAGCTTGCTGAAGAGTGTAGAGAGCTTGCAAGGACCTTTACAGTGCATGATCAAGAGCGGCAAAAAGGCATTCGCGCGGACACCAGCACTACTGCGCCCATGTTCCTCCCTGGAGCGCTCGTCTGGCTCTCAATCCCTACCACTTCAACTTTCCTATCTTCAAAACTATTGCCCAAATACGAAGGCCCCTACCTTGTCGTCGAACGCACTTCCCCTGTAAATTACTTGATCGAACCCATCGAACCATCTTCGGACATGCGCCGTCGAGGGCGCGACATTGTCAACGTGGAGCGCCTCAAAGCCTACCACGACCCGCTCATAGTAACCAGCTGCTAGGTCGCCAGGCGGCTCCCTCTTCGTACCTGGGGTAGTTGTGGTGAAGCCTTCGAACAGTGGGTCGTCCTCTCCAGCGCCTTCTAGTGGGTTGCCCTTTTTAGCAAGAAGAAGAGCAGCTCGTGCAGAGAGTCGGTACCCGCATTGACTGTCGTTGTCAAGTATCGTCGACAAGTGTCCGCCAATAAACGTCTCAACAATATATACTGTTCAGGCGTTTATGTTTATTAGCCAGCCACCAGCGAGCATACAAAATGGCGACAGTCATGGCCAAGCACGGACTCTCAGCGCGAGCAACATTCTTGTTGGGTAGCCCCACTAGAAAGTACTCAAGAGTTCAACCCATTTCAGAATTCGGAGGCTTCGCTACAATTACCCCGGGGTCGAAGAGGGAGCTGCCTGGCGACCCAAGAGCTTGTTACTATGAGCGGGTCATAGTAAGCCTTCATGCGCTCCCCGTTGACGATGTCGCGTCCACGGCGGCGCATGTTCGAATATTGTTCGACGGGTTTGATCAGATAGTGACCGGAGATGTGTGCTCGATGACACGGTAGGGGCCTTCGTATTTGGGCACTAGTTTTGAAGATAGGCCAGTTGCAGTTGTAGGGATCGAGCCAGACGAGCGCTCCAGGGAGGAACGTGGGCGCAGTAGTGCTGGTATCAGCGCGAATGTATTTTTGCCGCTCTTGATCATGCGCAGTAAAGGTCTTTGCAAGCTTTCGACACTCTTCAGCAAGCATGGGTGTAGCAGGAAGAGGCGCCCACTCGGACGGATCTCGCTTGTACGGAAGTATCGTGTCAATGGTGTGCAATGGGTGCCTTCCATATAAAAAAGAAACGTGAAAAGCCAGTAGTGCTCTGAGGGGCGGTATTATATGCGTAAGTAACGTAGGGTATAATGGCATCCTAATTAGTGTGATCGGCGGCGACTTACTTGGAGAGCGTGTCGCCGAGCGTACGGCTGAAGCGTTCGGTGAGGCCATTCGTTTGCGGGTGGTATGCAGCAGTTTTGTGGTGAACAACGTTAAAATCTTTGAGAACGGCTTCAACGACATCAGACAGAAAGATGCGGCCTCGATCAGTGAGCAGTTCCTCGCGTGGACCGTGTCCCAGCAAGAATCGTTGGAGCAGGAAGTAGGCCACACCGCTCGCTTTAGCCGCGGGGAGAGCGGCAGTTTCGGCGTATCGCATGAGTTGGCTCACAGCGACAATAGCCCAGTGGTTACCTGCCGACTTTAGTGAAAGTGGCCCATATAGATGCCAACGCACCCAAATGGCCTCACAGGGCAAGGTAGAGGTTGCATACCTACCAGCAACAGGTGCGTTGATATTTTGCGGCGCTGACAGTCTATGCAAGAGCGAACTAATTTCTGCACGTAGTGGTACATTCCGCACCAAAAGTACCTTTAAAGAATGTGGTAGAAAGTCTTGACACCCCGGAGTGCACACATCGTGGATTTGAATAAAAGAATTCGCATATGTCAGAGCGCAGACTTCGGGGTATGACTAGAAGCAACTGGCGGCCGGCACTGTTTTAATAGCGCCGGTGGAGCAGGTCATCGCTAACGGCGAATTGGTGGGCTTGATGACGCAACGCGCAATTGGATGGAGTGGATGAGGCCCTGGCAAAGCAGAGGAGAAAAGAAGCCGAATCCCCGGACAACGGGAATGGAGGAGCGCGAGTATCCAACGCCTAGCTAGAGCACAACGTCCTTAAGACCTTGGCCCTGGAACTATATGACTCTATTAGGCATAGTCTTAAAATACGGAATACTCGCGCCCTGCGTGGCCGGTGACTTCCCGCACACCGGATGTGTAAATAAATGTTGTTTCTCTCTCTATCTCTCTCTCGGCCAGCAAGTCTATCAGTGAGGCAATCCATTGATCCTTGCACTGTTCAGTAGCAACGGCATGAATGCTAACGAAAGAAATGGCAAGGTGAGACGCTGAGTTGTGGGCATTGTCGACAGGCAAGAGAGAACGCGACAAGGCGTTGGCGTCAGCATGTTGCCTTCAGTTGCGGTACAGAACGCGGATGTCGTAGTCTTGCAGGTGAAGTGCCCACCGGGCGAAACGGCCTGAGGGATCTTTCAATGACGACAACCAGCACAATGCGTGGTCGTCGGTGACGACATCAAATGGGCGACCATACAAATACGGTCGGAAGGGCCCGGACAATTGCCAGACATTTTTTCTCAGTGACGGTGTAATTAGTCTCGGCTTTTGTACGCGTATGACTTGCATACGCCACGACATAATCCGGGAACCCTGGCTTGTGCTGCGCAAGGACAGTGCCGAGGTCGACACCAATGGCATCCATGTGTACCTCTGTAGGGGCCGTAGGGTCGTAGTGGCTGAGTATGGGAGGCGACGTCAACAAACAAAGGAGCGTTGTGAAAGCGTCGTCGAAATGTGATGACCACGAATGGAGAGGCCCGTTACTTCCGAGGAGCTTCGTCAGCGGCGTTATAATAGTCACGAAGTTTCAAATTAAGCACCGAAAATAGGAACACAGTTCTACGAAACTGCGCAGTTCCTTGATGGATTTCGGTTCGGGGAACTCGGTCATGGCCCGAAGCTTGGCTGATTCAGGAAGAATTTCGTCCTTCGTCAAGACGTAGCCGAGTTTTGTTAGCTGCCGATCTGCAAATCGGCACTTTTTTAGGTTGAGTTGTAGACTGGCGTCACTCAGACGCGTTAAAACATCCCGCAGGCGTTGAAGATGCGTGGAGAAGTTTGGAGCGAAAACAACGAAGTCATGGAGGTAATGCAGGCACGTGTGCCATTTCAAGTCACGCAGAATGGTATTCATCATGCGCTCAAATGTAGCGGGTGCATTGCACAGCCAAAACGACATGACGTTGAGTTTATACAAGCCATCGGGGGTGACCAAAGCGGTCTTCGGTGGAACGTCCTCAGCCATAGGTACTTGCCAGTAACCTGAGCGCAAATCGAGGGATGAAAAGAATTCTGCTCCTTGCAGGCTGTAAATCGCGTCATCCACCAGCGGTATTGGGTACACGTCCTTACGAGAGACCTTGTTAAGGCGTCGGTAGTCTACACAGAACAACACAGAATAGTCCTTCTTCGTAACGAAAACGACAAGAGACGCCCAGGGGCTGTTAGAGGGTCGAATAGCATCGCGGCGAAGCATGTTGTCTACTTCCTTGTTGATTACACGGCGTTCAGTGGGAGATACGCGATATGGACGTTTTCACAGTGGTGGTCGTGCGCCTGTGTCGATGCGATGCATAACGGTGGATGTGCGGCCGAGAGAAGGTTGAGCGACATCGAAAGAATAGAGGAATTTTTTTCAACAGGCCCAGAAGCTGGGAACGCTGGCCCGATGTAAGGGTGTCGGGAATGGAGGGACCGAATACAGCAGCGGATGATAAAGCAGATGTAGAACCAGCACTAAGCGTACTGGAACTTGGGCAGTGCGTGTCATCAGGTTGATTTATGACTTGTGCGTTTTCGATGGGTTCTACGCTGTCGAGACATTCTCCTCGCACCAACGTAGCACTGTACGGGGATGAGTTCAGAACAAAAATATTGGTGCTGCCGTGGGTGACTTGCACGATCGCGAAAGGAATCCGCAAGCCTTTTCTGATGAAAACACGATGAGATGGTGAGAGGAGTGCAGTGGTGTCGAAAAGACTTGCGCAGTAGACCGATACCGCTGCGAACAAGTTTGCAGGCACTTGTGTGTCGTCGCTGACGAGTAGCTTCCTTGTAGCAGAGGGACTGTGGGCTGGCGTCAAAGAAGGGAATTGTGTGAGCTCAATTTCTTCTGGTGCGCAATGAATGACGGCGTCGTGGCGAAACAGCAAATCCCATCCTAGAATGACGTCGTGAAAGCATGAAGAAATGATGATAAATTTGACGGCATACATCACGTCCCGAATCATGAGTCGGGCTGTGCACATCACTGTAGGGTGAACGCTTTGGGCGCTAGCTGTACGGAGGGAGAGACCGAAAAGTGGCGTGGTCACCTTGCGCAGTAGTGGGCTAAGTTTTGCGTCCATGACGGATACGGCGCCTCCAATATCTACAAGGGCAGATACACGATTACCATCTACAAGCACGTTGATTAGGTTCGATGAACTTTCCTGAGGGCTCCCGCAGTTTGACAGCATCGCAGCCCTTGCCCCGTGGACGGCGATGACTAGTTTTCCTGGTCACCCTTGAGTGGACGTGGCCGCATCGGCAACAGTGAGCGACGTCATGGAGTTGGTGAACGGCGGGTAGACGGAGCGGGGCGGGACCACGGTGACATAGGCGTTGGCTGGTCATAAGAGCGGCTCGATTGGCTCGTAAAGTTAGAGGCGACCTGCAGTTGATGCACACGGTTTCAATACCGTGCTACGTGACCGATACAACCACAGGCAAAGCAGATGGGGCGATTGTCAGACGTGCGCCATCGGTTCATGAGATCCATCCATGTCGCAGAACGTGATGGTGAGCCGGCCTTTGACATGACTGCATTGTGGGCGGCCCTTGGCGCACGTGGATGACGTCGGCGTATGAAGGCGGCACAGTTTCTCAGAAGGCCTGCGGCCTGGCGATGGTTTCGATGTAATATAGGGGCCAGCCACAGGAATCGGTGGGGGCAGTGTGGCGACTTCTTGGACGTAGCTGAGTGGCGCAGATACAGGAGGCGGCTGTTGTTATTCAGGAACAACCTCCGCGATTTCCTGCTGAAGGCTCAACGGAGGGGAGGCAGAAGTGTACATGACGGCTGTTGAGCCTGTTGCGGGGAAGCAAAAGCCAGTAAAGAAACCTGGTGGGCAACTTCCTCACGAGCGAACGACTTTACTTCGGCGAACAAGTTTGTGTGGTCCGGAACTGCTGACAAGTCCGAAAAATCAGCGTCACGTGATGCCGCTGCAGCTCCTCGTAACTTTGGCATAGTGTGATGACCTCTGCCACAGTGTGAGGGTTTTTAGCCGGAAGCACGCTGAAGGCATCGTCGGCGATGCCTCTCAGAGCATGTGTGAATATGTCAGCCTCTGACATGTTCGCGTCCACTTTCTTGCACAAGTCAAGGATTTTCTGGATCTTCTAATAGACTCGCCGGTCTGCTACGCGCGTTCACATAACCGCTGTTCGGCTTGCAGCTTACGAACGGCAGGGCAGCTGAACACGTCGATGACGGCGGTTTTAAAAGCGGACCAAGTCGGGAACTTGGATGCGTGGTTGTTGTACCACATTCCGGCCACACCCGCGAGGTAGAAAACCAAGTTGCTGAGTTAGCCTGCCTCGTCCCAATGATTAGGGACGCTCGCGCGTTCGTACATGGCAAGCCAGTTCTCGAGGTCAGTGCCATCCGCACCAGTGAAGACATGGCGTCGGCGCAGGAGGAAGCGTTTGCTGAGCGGCGTCTTGGTGCATGGTAGAAGACACGGTACGGGATTGAAGCTCCAAGAGCATCGAATGCAACCGGAGGTGTTAGAAGGACACAGCACTCTCCACCAAATTGTTAGGGCGTTTATTAGCCGGAAACCAGTGATCATACACACTGGCGAGAGTCACGGCCAAGCACGGACTCTCAGCGCGAGCGGCATTCTTGTTGGGTAGCCCCACTAGAAAGTACTCAAGAGTTTGACCCATTTCAGAGTTCGGAGGCTTCGCTACAATATATATATTAGATGCCAGATGCAGGAGACGTGGCCTGGCTTATACGCCATGTTTATTCTATTGTGACTTCTTCCTTGTCGGCTTTAACTACACACTAAAGGAAAATGACCTGAAATAACCTCAAAAACTGGGTAAACCATTTGTCCTCTAGCGGACTACCTCTCCTGGGTTTTTTTTACCACCTACTATCGAGGTAAAAATTTACTCTCGTGCTAACTGAGTTTCTGAACGTAGAGAGAGTAGTAATTACTTACCCTAGTGAGGTTTTGAGCGAGTATAGAGAGAGTAAATTTTTACTGCCATCACAAAGTTTTTGAGGTGATTTCTGGGAGTTATTTCTGGTGGTAAAAAACTAAAAATTCACGGGTGCATTCGCCCAGAATCGACTAATTTATTAAATTGCAGAATTGAATGAATTTATTAAACGGCAGAATTGGTGACACATTGATTTACATAGAGACAAACACGCACACACAAAAAATGCAGAATAATGCACCACTCGAACAGACTGCACGCGTTGCTCAACTACACTTTGACAATAAGGTATATATAGGCACGATTTTTTGACCGGCACTGTAGGACCGGTAGGAGAGCTCTTTCTTTACAACAACGGTTGAAGGTGCAAGCGTAAACTTAAGGTGGGCTGCAGGGAACTAAATATCACACCGTCCTTTTATTGTAAATCTACCCAATCTCACCTTTTTCAGTATCCAATAATTACTTGGCACACCGGGCTCATGGCCCCACGCGTGTTAGCACTGCTGATCCACAAGTCCATAAAATATACATAAGTACGCAAAAACCATGGTGGCTCAATGATTTTCATTGAGCGACGGTGTACAAACACAGTAGGCAGCACGTATTCATCACAACGGCCGGTAGAGGAAGTGGTGCACGCCTGCAACAAAGCTTCTTACCAGACGTGCGTACTTGGCCTTTTGGAGGAGCCCGGCTATCCTATGAAAACACATGCTGGCGATCACAGAACACATATCTTGGGCGAATTTTGGTCGTCATTTTTCATAGCCCAAAATGAACACGTGACCCGCTATCTTACGGGACGGGGCGGAGTACGCATACTTCCACGAAAGCACCACCCGTCCGGGTTTTCTTCGTGCTCAAAGGCAGCCGCTTGGTGTCCGTCTGCTCGTCTGGCTCGCGTACATGTTTGAGAACAGTTGGTGCATTTGGTGGGCAATCGGGCTAGCAAACGACTTTATTTCGGCGAGCAAGTTTGTGTGGTCCGGAACTGTTGACAAGTCCGAAATATCAGCGTTACATGACGGTCGACGGATCATCAAGCGTTGCCACCGCAGCTCCTCGTTACTTTGGCATAGTGTAATGACCTCTGCCACAGTGCGAGGGTTTTTAGCCGGGAGCACAGTGAAGGCATCGTCGGCGATGCCTTTCAGAACATGCGTGATTATGTCAGCTTCTGACATGTTCGCGTCCACTTTCTTGCACAAGTCATGGATGTCCTCAATCTTCTAAAATACTCGCCGGTCTGCTGCCCACGTTCACGTAACCGCTGTTCAGCTTGCACCTTACGAACGGCAGGGCGGCCGAACACGTCGACGAGGGCGGTTTTAAAAGCGGACCAAGTCGGGAAATTGGATGCATGGTTGTTGTACCACATTCCGGCCACCTCTGCGAGGTAGAAAACCAAGTTGCTAAGTTGGTCTGCCTCATCCCAACGATTGGGGACGCTCGCGCTTTCGTACATGGCGAGCCAGTTCTCGACGTCGGTGCCATCCGCACCGGTGAAGACATGGCGTCGGCGCAGGAGGAAGCGTTTGCTGAGCGGCGTCTTGGTGCATGGTAGTAGACACGGTACGGGATCGAAGCTCCAAGGGCATCAAATGCAACCGGAGGTGTTAGAAGGACACAGCACTCTCCACAAAATTGTTAGGGCGTTTATTAGCCAGAAACCAGTGAGCATACACAATGGCGACAGTCCCGGCCAAGCACGGGCTCTCAGTGCGAGCGGCATTCTTGTTGTGTAGCCCCACTAGAAATTACTCAAGAGTTCGACCCATTTCAGAGTTCGGAGGCTTCGCTACAATATATATATAAGATGCTAGATGCAGGAGACGTGGCCTGGCTTATACGCCATGTTTATTCTATTCTCACTTCTTCCTTGTCGGCTTTAGCTACAAGTCACTGCCTTCCCACGTCACAGGATTCCCCTCCCCCCGAAAGAATGCGCTCGTTACAATCAACAAGACAACAAAAAGCATGAAGGGAAGAATGTCAAAATGCGCAGTAGTTCGATTTCAGAAGGGAGTTTGTTAACTCGTACAAAAGGCTTCACAGCATAGGGCAGCAGTCCGCTCATATCTAGGGTGGCTCTGAAGTACAAGGCTGGCTGTTGCGTCCGGGCTGACATAATACCGCCCTGCACATCTTCACTGATTATGACATGACTTGAGGTCTAGTGAGGAACGAACAAGGCTTGAAATCTGTGTAGCATTGGATAGACGGATCTATTTGGAATCGGATCCAGTGCCGTCGTGGCAACAGACGCTTTGTTTCTAGCCGGCGTGTGTGAGAAATGGCAAGGTCTGTGGGACAATGTCTTTTTTTCTCCGTTGTATACGTGGTAGATTCACGCCTCTTTCCTATCTTTCTGTGGCATTCTCTCAATTTGTTGGATCACAGACACGGCCTTTAGAACTGTTGCAGAAAATTTTGCCGTCATTGCTTTCTGAGAAGATGGCTTAGTGTTTGCTTATTTAATTGATGTTGTCTCTGATGACCTTTAAGCCACAAGTGTGCTCGTGAGGAAGTTTCACTTTATCGTTGTTCTTGTTTGAGTAGCGCTTGTAGTTCCTGGGCTTCGTGGGGTTGTCTTCGTTGAAATTGCGCGTTTTGTTTTGAAAGTTGGTCAGATGGGCATCTTTCAGGAATATGAGTCTGCTTTTTTTGCATGGGGATGTGATCAGTAGATAGTCAGTAGTCGACACTGTATAGAAGGCTTTCCTTCAGATAAAATCAGCGTGGCAGACTGATGAGAAAATCTTCCCAGAAGGTTGTGCGTCATCATTCATTGTAAATGTTTCTGTCAATTCACAAGGCGCCGAATATGATGGATTCGAAACTGCTGTAGTACTTCGACTCACGTGTGTGTTATCATTTGAAGAAGAGAGCACAGCAGACATGGCCTGAAGTGCTTCTGATGACGTTTGTTTATATTATTGCCGCGTAATTGAGCTGAGGACGTTTTTTGAAAGACTCTGGTTTTGAACATCAGGGTGTGAGCTGGTATAGATGAGGATTCGTGAACTCGTCTTGCGTGAATACCGTCACGCGTCCGAAGCCGTGTGGGCCATGTTTGCGACACGATGCATCAAGTGATTTGGGTTGTTCAGTAATGCCTGGAGTGTTATGCTGCCGCAAACACATTGGAAATGTAGTTTTACTGCCCGTGAAAAATCCAACCGTAAGTTCGGTCTTTTGCCAATTGGTCCAGTTCTTATCGGCATACGGTGGCATTACCTTGTCTGCTGTGACGTTCAAGTCCCCAGTCAGTGTTCCAATGCGTGACGTGTATTCGGACGAGTCATATTATAGTACAAAGGTGGAATCTCTACTGTGAAGTTTTGTTTAGAAAATACACTCGCTGACAGAAGACATAGCGTAACTGTGATGGGTGAGTTGAAAAGCCTCCAGCTGATGAGGTATGAACAGGTCTTCATCCTATTCTTTGGAACGGGTGATCATATCTTTTTGGTCTTTTTCCAAGACTAATCGATCTCGATGATGTGGGTGAGGTAAAATTTGAATGCCTCAACCGGAGATGTAGTCAGCGAAGTTAATTATCATCCTCCATTCTGAATAGGATGCAGTGGAGGCTTGGAGCTCAAAGAGGTTGAACCAGTCCTGTACGGGTCCATCGTCTGCTGATTCAGTGTACTTGGGGATGTCAAGGTCAGCTGATGGAGCTGTCATGATGCTGGCCATGGTGTAGAGTTGAGATGAACTTCTGTGGTTCGTGTTCGGTCACTGCGTCTTCCTGAGGTGTTCCATGATGATGGCCGGTGGATAAAGTGGCTGTAAGGTCTTCATCCTGTCGACTCGTGTGCCGCTAGATGTCGGAGACGTGGCCTGGCTCATATGCCATGGTTGCTCTATTCTGACTTCTTCCTTCTCAGTTTATACTACAAGTCACTGCTTTTCTACGTCACACACACACACACACACACACAATTATATATATATATATATATATATATATATATATATATATATATATATATATATATATATATTGAGAGAGAGATAGTCTCTCAAAAATTATTCACAGCCAGCATGTGGCTGGAACGTCACTCTCTTTTTAAATGGCAGCTTACTGTCAGCACGCAATCTTGGAAGTTAAGAAGAAGTGCGTTCGGGCATAATTCTGCCTTGAACAACTATCGTTTTTTCTTAAACTGTCAGAATTCCTGACTTTACCTGAACAAGCGGAACGGAAGACGTCACCCCCCGGGATGGGGGACCATCCATCCAACGAGACAGTGGGCCCTAGCCGTTTGCATAAGAATGGACCGAATGTGGGTGACCGCGTTGGCGCATCTGCTCCTTGTGATGATTCTACGAAGAGCTCATCAGTGGAAGAGGTGGAATCGGAAGCCGACTTCAGGACATTCCATACCCGCCGGTTGAAAAGGAAGCTTCGTTGGACGTCATCAACGGCGGAGCCACAACTGGCGTTAGACAAAGGCAAGCGATGTTTCACCATCTCGTATGTACCCTTGTCTACATCAGACAACCTGAACTCACTAAACAGGCAGTCATTGACTAATTATTTCGAGCGAGTTGCACCTGCTCAAGTGAATGAAACTCGCATAAATAGGAGGAAAAACATATTGTCAGTTGATGTGACAAACAAAACCATTCTTGACAAACTGAAGGCCGTCACGCAGCTCGGAAGTATTTCAGTTCGCGCGTTTCTAGCTCACGGGAAAGGAACGACGACTGGCGTGATAAATGACGTCGACGCTGACATCACAGACGCTGACCTGCAGAATCTTGTGACGTCGACAGTCAAAATCGTGACCATACGCCGCTTCGGGCAGTCTCGCTGCATCAAACTAGTAATTGATTCTGAGACTCTGCCCTTTAGCGTGAAGGTTGGATACGTGAGACATCCCGTGTGCCCTTACGTGCCACGGCCTTTGCAGTGTCACAAGTGCTGCAAGTTGGGACACGTCAGCGCAGTGTGCAAAAGTGAGACAACTTGCCAGCGGTGCGGCGGGTCTCATAACGTGGAAAACTGCGATACTGCTGTTCTATTGAAATGCCCAAACTGCTCTGGTGCACATGAAGCAACGTTGAAGGAGTGCCCGAAGATCAAAGAAGAAATTCGCGTCCTGCGGAAGATGGTCAGAGACAACTCGACATACAGAGAGGCAGTCACGTCCATCCGCCGACACAGACGTCGTCAAAAACGTAGGCACCAGCGAAAGCATAGTGGACATAGGAGTGATGCATCACCATCAGCAACAGATGAAAATACACGTGCGCATTATCAGGCCGCTACACCCATGTTGTACGCACCACGTCCCAGGGATGCAGAAAGTGGACCAACGCCCGCGTTGCACGCCGATGCTTCAGATACTGAGTGGCCTTCGATATCGATCGGAGCAATAAAAAAGACCACATCATGGGCTGCAACTTCAAAGAGGGCAGAAAATGATAGGCAAGACACTGAGATGAGCCAAACTATGCTGAAGCATCTACTAAAATCTATTCGTGCGATTCTCAACGAGCTACACACACCAGGAGCGAAAACAGCAGTGCAGATTTTCAACGTGCTGGAAACGCTACTGCTGACCCTTTCATAAACAATATGGCGAATTTCTACGATGAACGTGTGCGCACCTCTGCTATAATGCAGTGGAACGCACGAGGTTTGCGAAGCCGATTGTCTGACTTTCGACAACGGATATTTAAATACGCATTTTCGTTAGTTGTGATATCTTAGCCGAATATGATGTCGTCGATTCGTATTTCCGGATACATCACTTTGTGGTCACGTGATGATCGAAATGCGAGCAAAGTAATTATATGCGTACGTCAAGATTTAACGTACGTGAGACATGCCGTGGCTCCTCATGCTTCTAACGACTATATTTGCCTATCTATAAAGCACAAGCGACGTTCAATATCAATCATTGGTGGATACATTCCTCCTACAAGCCACGTGGACTGTCCCCATCTCTTGTTTGTTCTCCAAGCTTGCCCTGGACCACATGTATTAGTTGGGGATTTTAATGCACATCATCCCATGTGGGGTTCTGCCTCAATGAACCCCCTCGGTAGGGACATTGCCGATTTTGTGCTCAATCAGGGCCTTATGTCCATTAACGATAGATCACCTACTTACCTCCGTGGCACATCGTACAGCAGCTGTCTAGACGTATGTTTTGTGAGCAGAAGTCTCTTGCCTACCACCTGTTGGTTTGTAGACATTGAAACACATGGAAGTAACCATCTCCCTACATAAATACAGCTAAAAAGATTCCGTCGTTCGTCTCCCCGGTCTGTGAAAAGCGTAGACTGGCCAGGATTTCGAGCTTCTGTAAATGCTCAGTGCGGGAACATTCAATCTATATCTGAAATAGAAAGCCTAATTGCATCAGCCTTAACAACGCATACGAAACTTGTGAATGTGTCGCTACCAAGATCACAACTTTACGCACAATATGAATACCTTCGTGCAATTCGTCGCCGCGCAGAGAAAAAATACAGAAGGACGAAATCACCATCTGACCTATCTACAGCACGCCAAGCACAACAACATGTATTGCGACACCTCGATAAGCTCGATAGGGAACGGTGGAAGGTATTTTGTAGCTCTCTTGATCCCAGAAAACCCCTGTCTCGATGATGGCAAACTGTCCGAAGCCTTCAGACGCCCACTCAACAGTTGTTCCCTTTCAGATCTTTGGCTCTAAAGCAAGGTCTACCTGAAGTAGAGGTTGCAGAAGATTACTGCCACTTACTCGTAGGTATGTCCTCCTCATCGATATCACCTTCGTATTTAGCCTCACCGCCATCCAGCGACGATCGCCTCGACTTACCATTCACAATGCACGAACTCGACGCTGCGATTTCTACGTCCCGACGGTCGTCCGCACCAGGGCCTGACGGAATTACTTATTCGGCTCTATATCACCTCAGCCAGGAAGCAATGCAGGCTCTCTTGTCGTTCTACAACTCTACGTGGGAAACAGCGACAGTCCCAGGGAGTTGGAAGTGCAGCCGCATAGTGGCCTTACTGAAACCAGACAAGTGTTCACACGAGTTGTCTTCTTATAGACCCATTTCCCTAGCCAGTTGCATCGGTAAGGTGATGAAACGCACGGTGCTGGCAAGATTGGAATGGCTGCTGGAGAATATCGTCGGCTTACCAGATTTTATAAATGGCGTCCGTAGGGGTCGATCATCTATAGATGGTGTTGTAGATATAGTTTCTTCTGTTCAAAAGGAAAAACAACGTCGGAGATTGGTAGGGGCCATTTTCATAAATAAAAAAGGCGCGTACGATAGCGTCTACCATGAGGCCATTCTTGACGCACTTGAAGCCATCGGCGTAGGTGGCTGACTACACGCATGGATAGGGAGCTATCTCAGAGGACGTACCATTTTTATGTCGACATCCGACGGTGACACGGCCAGGCACCTCGTAAGCCGTGGAGTTCCGCAAGGCGCCGTCCTGAGCCCCATGCTTTTTAACATAACACTCATTGGCCTTGAAGCTGAGCTTCCCGACGTTGTCAGAATCAGTGCGTATGCGGACGACATATGCATATGGGCATCTGGAGCAACGCGACCGCAACTGCGAGCAAGGCTACAACAAGGCACATCAATAACATCTAAGTACTTACTTCGTCAAGGCCTGGAACTTTCAATAGCAAAATGTGCTGCATTGGCATTTACGAAGAAATCAATGTCGCGGTACTCAATCTTCGCTCACGGAGCAGTGATTCCCGTGGTTAAGCACCACCGCTATTTAGGGGTCGTCATTAATCACAACCTGTCCTGGTCAAAGCATGTGACTGTGCTGCGAAACAAACTAATCAGTTTTGTGTATGTCCTTCGTGTTATAGCAGGACTGAGATGGGGCCCTTCGGAGAAAAGTCTTCTGCAGTTATACAAGGCATTGTTTGTAGGCTATATAAGGTACAGCTCACCTGTGCTTTCCAGCATGCGGGCAACGTGCTTTCGTACTTTAGAGAGCCTTCAGGCACGAGCACTGAGAATATGTCTTGGCCCGCCACGGTGCACATCTACCTCTGGCACTATAGAGGAGTCACGCACCTAACATAATCAGGTTTACACGTCCTGTGGGCCTCTTCGAGTGCACCTTCGTCTGCTGACCCGACATGCGCAGCATCCTTTGTCTTCGCTACAAGTGGACCGACCAGGTTGTACCTATTCGCGATGCCTAGATACGCATAGGCACATTATCCCGTCAGGCTTTGCACCTGCCGTAATCCCTGCAGTGCCTCCATGGACATTGACTAAACCACTGGTGTGCCTTCACATACGTGGAATTTCGTATAAATTGCATGTTTCTTATATTGCCCTCAAGCAATTCACCTTGGCACATTTAGATGACAGATACAGCGACTCTGTGCACATTTACACCGATGGATCCGTAACTTCATCCGCCTCATCTGCAACCTTCGTGATCCCTCAACTCGGTATTTCCCGACAGTACAAATTAGATCATAGGTCATCTTCGACAGCTGCAGAACTTGTTGCTATACAAGAAGCCATAAAATTTGTAAACGACCAAGCACCGCGTAAATGGACGATTCTGTCTGATTCAAAATCAGCTCTTTGAGCTATCCATTCTTGCTTAAGAAGAGGCCAATTTTACGAGTTAATGTTAGGAATCGTCCAAGCATTTGACCTAACACACAGGAGCGTTCACTTGATTACACTCCAATGGATTCCTGGACACTGCGGCCTGGTTGGCAACAAAACAGCCGATAACGAAGCAAGAGCGGCAATATACAACGCTCCTATGTACGTCAAAGTACCCTACTCGCGAGGTGACGTCAACACAATGTTGAGATCACTCATGCGCGAATGCGCTACCACTTACTGGTCGCTACCAGATCACCGGAACAAGCGCCTGCAGGAGACAGACTCTGGTATGACTTTTCGTCTTCCAGATAAAATCAGCCGAAGACATGCTAATATACTGCACCGAATTCGCCTGGGCGTCGCCTTCACTCGCCACTACACCAACCTAATCGGCCGTGCGGACAGCCCAAATTGTGAACGCTGTCAAGTGCGTGAAACGATAGCTCGCATATTTTGTGACTGTGCATTATACGTGGCGCAAAGAAAATTACTAACTGCAACGTTGGCAAGCATTGGACGAACACCATTAAGTGAAAGCCACATATTGTCAGCAATGAATGACCAAACAGTGTCAAAAACTGCTACAAAGGCTGTTCTAGACTTTAGAAAAACCACTGGACTAGAAACTAGACTGTAGAGTACTATGCTAAGTGGCTACTGTACATACGCACCACCTCTTCTTGTCCCCATCATCACCCTTCATCCCTCATTCCTTCCGCTTTCCCTTATCCCCTGTGTAGAGTAGCAGGCTAGAGCGAACTAGCTCAGGCCAACCTCTCTGTCTTCTAATAAATTCTCACTCACTCATTATACCTACTGCAGCGTGTCGCTACCGTGTACAACGGGGGAACGCTTGCTGCGCTCACCTGCGTACCACTCAGTCACGTGGCATCATCGTACCGCCCTGTCATGTTACATCACAGATACTTGATGTGTCCGTAGGAGGCAGCCACCAGAGGTGTTCGCCTTCGTCCTAAAGGGGGTGGGTAAAATCAGAGGGTAGGGCAGCACGTTGGCGGCTCACGTTCCAGGCTTAATTGTTAGGAAATATTGGTGAGAATGTGACAGCAGTTAATGAAGAGATCTTGTCACCTTGTCTTGCTTTACCCACAAGGTCCGTATTGGCCCCTTCTCCGTGCTCGGCGACTATAGACGCCGAGGCGGTGGCTGGATATCTTCTTCGTGAAGGGCTAAGACGGCTTTCGAACGCGCTGGTTAACCAGAGTAGGCTGGCTTTGCGTGCAGTGGCATTCGCGTCTGCATCAAAGACAATACCCGTAGTTCCTAAGGATCGGATTGTGTCTCACTGGGCACTAGCGGTCAGGAGACAGGCCGTGACTGCAGCGAGCCCCACGCGCTGCGAAAGCCCACCTTGTCAGAGTACGTTCGCTTTGCGTGTTGTGTTCGAAGTTGCCGCACCGACGGGTAGCCCTTTGTTGAGTCTCCCTGGCTTGTATGCCGGGAGGCAGGCCACATGTTTGGCGCCAGACGCCGAGTGGCGACCCCTATGCGTGGATATGATCGTCTGCTGGAAACAAAACTTCCCCGTCCCAGGACCCTGGGGGAGGCAGGGATATGAGACTCTGAGAGAAAGCGCCTCTGGTCGTCGTGTCTCCTTCGTATCTGACAATGTCATTCAAAACGTGCGATTCACTGATGACCTCGCCATTTTGAGTAACTCGGAGATAGTATTGCGAATTATAATTACTGAATTAAACAGGCAAGGTAGAACCATGGGTCTGAAACCTAGTATGCTGAAAGCTAAAGTAATATTCATCTGTGTCAGAAAAAAACCCAATATTGTTCTATACCAATGAAGATACTAGAAATAGTAAAAGAATTCGTCTGTTGGGCATGATCACAGATAGCATTCATGACAATAAAGTAACCAGACAATTAAAAACTTTGTGGTGCTCATTTTACAGATATCTTGAGATATTGAATAGTATAGTTTGCCACTAATTTAAAATAGTTGTTCACAATTTTAGAGCTCTATTTCACCGGTATATATTTATAAGAGAAAAACCTGGAGATTTACGAAAAGTTGTTGCATCATATTTGAGGACAGCACAGCTTGCCATAGAAATAACAGATACAGCAGGTCTAACTTTATATAGGGAAAGTAGAGAACAGACTAGACGAAAAACAGTTCAGTTTTAGAGATATCTTTATCAAAATTAAGATTGCAGCAAGACGGCAAGACAACTGGTGGTCACTAAAGGAAGAGCATGAATTCTAACAAAATGCAACCATGAAAACGAGAGGCTGAAAGTTAAATGAGCAGACGAGATTCATAAGTTTCGGGGTTAACGTGGGTTCAGTATGCACGATCGAGACCTGGCTGATTGTAGGGACCTGGGAGTCGCATTTTCCTGACAAAGAGCATAGTCATGTCGCTTGTGGTAGTAATGATGAAGATCACCCACTTGTGATACTAGGAAACCAAAGTTTGATTGCATGATTGGTACGCAGTTGCAAATCATTTTTATCTGTACAAGTGTATTGTTACTGCAGCAAAAAAGTGTGTAGAGGCCAATCAGGTTTGACCCTTAGCTAATTATGAAATGGAAGCGCACAACGTAGAAGCAGACGGAAAGACAGGGACAAGCGCTAACTACCAACTGAAAGTTTATTCGGAAAAAATATGAAATATATACTAAAAGATGATACAGTGTCAAGGCACATACGATAACACCAAAGCATAGACCAAAAATGGCAACACCGATAGAATATCTTAGTGCGTCAGCCCTACCTTACCATCGCTTAGTGTGCTTTACATTGATTAGTTAACTTCTACGGCATCTGCTAATGTTTAAAAACGCTAGCTCCTTATCGGACAAAGCGATTGATGGTTTGCTGACGCAAGCCCCGTGTTCCGCTATGTGTGCTGCTTCAATTATAAGCCTTGTGCGCTCATCTTTGTGCTTTTGGAGAACTACTGTCTTATCAAATTGTACTTCACAGCCACATCTAGTGACATGCTGGGCAAGATAACCATCATTGCCGCTACGAACATTGCACGCATGCTCACGCAACCTGTCGTTGAGGCATCTTCCAGTTTGCCCAATATAACAGGCACCGCACGAAAGTATGATCATGTAAACTACGTCACTAATGCAGTTGACAAAACGGTTCCTGTGCTTTGTTTTACACCGCTGTTCCCTGTGTCTAGCGCCACATGTCAGTCTAGCCAGCTGAGAAAGCTTGTGTGGTGCAGAGGAAACTACACGCATGGGAGTGCGTGTAGTTTCCTCTGCACCACACAAGCTTTCTCAGCTGGCTAGACTGACATGTGGCGCTAGACACAGGGAACAGCGGTGTAAAACAAAGCACAGGAACCGTTTTGTCAACTGCATTAGTGACGTAGTTTACATGATCATACTTTCGTGCGGTGCCTGTTATATTGGGCAAACTGGAAGATGCCTCAACGACAGGTTGCGTGAGCATGCGTGCAATGTTCGTAGCGGCAATGATGGTTATCTTGCCCAGCATGTCACTAGATGTGGCTGTGAAGTACAATTTGATAAGACAGTAGTTCTCCAAAAGCACAAAGATGAGCGCACAAGGCTTATAATTGAAGCAGCACACATAGCGGAACACGGGGCTTGCGTCAGCAAACCATCAATCGCTTTGTCCGATAAGGAGCTAGCGTTTTTAAACATTAGCAGATGCCGTAGAAGTTAACTAATCAATGTAAAGCACACTAAGCGATGGTAAGGTAGGGCTGACGCACTAAGATATTCTATCGGTGTTGCCATTTTTGGTCTATGCTTTGGTGTTATCGTATGTGCCTTGACACTGTATCATCTTTTAGTATATATTTCATATTTTTTCCGAATAAACTTTCAGTTGGTAGTTAGCGCTTGTCCCTGTCTTTCCGTCTGCTTCTACGTTGTGCGCTTCCATTTCATAATTAGTCATGTATCACCAACTCGCCCAATCAACCATTTTGACCCTTAGCGTTTTCGGTTAGTATAACGTGTGCTTAGGTTTTATTTATTTAGTCATTCATTTATAAAACATGCACTGGAGCACCTGGGCATTCTGGAGTGCAGTGGAATACATGTGCGCAACAATAACAGGATGTTTTCCTCGTGTTTTAGTGTAAAGGTTTAGTAAGACTTCTAGGATTACTGCGGGGTATCACGCGATTCTACGCCATAAGCTGTTCCACGTGAAGTGGTCGAAATTCTTAGTAACCTAAGAAACCGAAATTAGCATTACACAGAGTTATGAGAATTTCCTATCGTTTTTCCTAACTACTTGACTTATCGCGGCCATTTCGGATCGCAAAGTTCAGCCGAGGATATCGTTAGGCTGATTCCTCTATAACAAATTCTCATGATGCCAGCAACTTTGAGATATTAATTATCTAACATTAAAAAGAAAGGCAATTTCATTCGAATTTTTCTTGAGAGAACACCCTTTCGTTTGCTGAGGCCCAAAAGTTAGTGAGGAAGTGGTCCAACAAACTGTCATACGGACCTCGAGCAGCGTATGGGCGTCAGCTCTCAGAATTTGGAAACAAATCACAGCAAATTCACGGAGTGAACGATGATTGGGGAGGCGAAGCGTTCGTACGTATGTCCGTTCTTCCGTCTGCCTGTTCGTTCGCCTGTCTGTCTGCTCGTCCGTGCGTCTGTGTTTGCGGCCGCCCCTCTGCCTGTCTGTCCTTCCATCAGTCAGTTTATCCATCTGTATGTCCGTCTGTTTGTCTATCTAGTGAACACCCCAGTACACCCATCTCACATCACTTCATCATGTGTTTATCATATAGAAGTGCCGCCATCTTTCGGGCATTCTAAGCACTGCTCTTTCGTGTAGGTGCAACCGCTGGTTACGCACTACGATGAGGGAAGCAACAGCCGCGACATAAAAAGCTTCGCTCCTAAAAGAAAAGGACCGTTCAATTACGTAGTTTTTGCTTGAACAATGGCATGCTGAAAACGATCACATGTATAAGACATTATTCCCAACATAGTATGAACGACGCCGCTACCAGCAGCAAGAAATCGTTTTTTTTTATTTGTTGGACATTTGCTCCGACTAGTGGCAGTCCATACGGCTGAACTTCAGGCCTCTACGCCAGCCTTCGTTATATCAGATGGCTTATATTGATTTCTTGTGAAGTGATTCTGGCTGAGCTACGCACTTGTATCATTTGGACGCATGATCAATATGCTTCGTGTTTGAAGTGGCAGACAAACCTCTGCTGCCAGAATGGCACTGTGAAACAGACGACTTTGCGACCCATCTACCAAAAGTAGTGGCTGTCATTCATCGGCCTCTGCTCCAATGGCCTTGAAATCAATTGAATGAAGGGTTGCTTTGGCCCACGAAAGTGGCTCATTCTGGGCCCAGTCGTCGTTTGAGATGGCGTACTTCCGTATGACATCTCGCGACACTTCATGCTGTTGCTCTGTTTCCTAAGCTGGGAATGAAATGCATTCGCAAGTTTGGGTGCGTTTATATTTTATACCTTTCAGGAACAGCTTCCCTCCCACCAATTAGAGCGCTTTAGACTGACCTCGGCAGCGGCCCGCAACCATAGAAGCATAGTCTCTATATGTGAGGATTCATCCAGCAAACTTCCCTGCATTGTCACTTTGCCTCCACTCATGCGAAATATTCTTCTACTTGCCCCGAGTCAGAGAACGAAAACGAAACCGAAGTTTGCTGTGACAAGAAAGCTGAGAGTGCCCCAAATGAAATTTACAAGGCCACTGGTATTGTCGGCTTCAGCGCAGCGCTTGCCTAGCGTAAACGTGAGTTTGGCAAATCAGTCGCTGCTCTTGCCACATATGCAGCTACCAAAGTACGTTAGAAAATGCATAGGTGCGGTTGAATACCCCATACCCTCCCCTCCGCCGAAAAACAAATTCCAACCAGAACGCTCGTGTGCATAGAACACGTTGCCACTCGCCGTCTTTCACGTGGGTGAGCTTTTAGGAGCACAGTCGTTGGTTAAAATTCACAATAAAATTACCAAATGAAAAAAATGGCAGCATATCACGGAGTGAATGATGGAGAGTGGGGCGAAGCATTCGTCCGTCCATGCGTCCATCTGTGTGACCGTCCATACGTCAATTCATGCACCCGTCCCTGCGTTCGTTCATGCATCCGCCCTTGCGTTCGTTCAAGCGTCCATTCATGCTTCTGTCTGTCTGTCCGTTCGTCCATCTATTCAACACTCCAAGTCCCACCATCTCGCCTCTTTTTATCATATATTCACCATATAAAAGCACTGCCATTCAGTGGACATTCCAAAGACTAAACGAGAGGTGGCACACGCACCCTTCCTTACGGCTTGCGCTTAGGGTCTACTTCCCACCTTCAACCAACTTGAGTTCATGGTATATACTATTTCACTGTATTCATGGCACTGCGGCCCAATGCTCGCTAAACCTTTCTAAAACCAAGGAGGTTACGCCCAGCGAGTATAACGTAGCAACTTGTTCCTGTCAGGTAGTGCTCAATGTACATGCCGGTGGCTGCTAATGTGAAATGAGAGACAGGAGGATTCAGCTTTTAATTTCTCACCGCTTGCGCTTCGTATCTGCTTTCCCCCTTTAATTACCTCGAATTCATTCATGGTATATACTAGTTCATTGTATTCATGGCCCTGCGGCTCAACGCTCGTTAAACCTTTCTAAAACTAAGGAGGTTACACCCAGGAAGTATATTGTAGCAACCCTTTCTTGTCCGATATTGCTCAATGTACAAGCCAATGGCTGCTAATGGGGATCGCAGCGTGCGCATTGACTAAAAGCCGCATGCTCCTGTCTCTCATTCCCCATTAGCAGCCATTGACATGTACATTGAGCACTATTTTTTATTGATAAACAATGCACAGAAGAATTCTCTCACTGGCACCACCTTGGAGGTGAAATGTTATACCTATTTCAAGTATGTGCCACTGGTGGTTACGTACTACGAGGGACGCACAAGCCACACCATAAGGAGCTTTGCCCCTAAAATGCAGAAAATGATCGTTGCCCAGAGTGAAGTGCCTGATGAGAATCACCGAGCTCGAGACTGCGTTGGTGACAGAGCAAGAGAAAACGAGGGGAATGGGAGAAAGGCTGAAGTCCGCCGAGGAAGCACTAGCCAAGGTGAAGAGAGGAGCGGCCTACGAAGGGAACAGTAGGTAACCGGAAACTAGAATGGCGTAGAAGAAAGAGCAAGCAAGTTTGGAAAAAAAAACAGGTTCCGCTAGTTCAATTTTCGCCAGGCCCGGCTTCAGCGAAGTAGTGGTGGCGCTGGGAGGGGACAAAGCAGCCGGCGTCACAGGTGCAAGTAGCCCCCAGGTGAAGGACGCTTCAAGCTGAAAAGTCACGGCATGTGATAATCGCCGGGGACTCTAATTATAACTCGATGCACAGAAGCCATCTAAGAGAGGGTAAGAGGTGACAAGAGGGTTGCAGTAGGGGCGTTCCCAGGATGCAAGCTGGAAGCAGTCATGAGGCAAGCGAGCGCAAAACTCAAAACTACAGCTGTTAGACGAAACCTCGTGATAATTTCAGGCGGTTTAAACGATATCTTAAATGAAGATACAGCAGGACTAGCAACCACACTGACGAAAGGCTTCGATGACATGCGCGCCACTTCTCCTCAGGTACAAGTAGTGATATACACAATACCGGAGGTACCGGTGCATGATAGCAACCTGCAAAGAGCGGTTGTCAACGCAAACTAAGAGATATGGCGGATGAGACGAAAGAAATTCTTTGAGGTGGTGGAAATAAACAGAGAGGTGCATAGGTGGGGTGGGTTTTAACGAGACAGAATTCACTTCGATGGGCGGCTAGGTCATGAAATGGGTTGGCGACTTGCAGGACGCGTAGTAGCTTTTTTGCGGTACAATCGGGCCCTTCAAGGTGCAGGATAGCTAGTAACGAGGAAAAAACCAGGGAGACTCTTTGACAGGTGGTATGGACAGATACAATTCCAAAGTGGCGCCAGTATCTAAGATAGGTAGAGTCCGGGGCATAAATAGACATAGGCACGAGCGCCGAGCCAATTCAGACATAGGGTATATTGACATGCAGGGTAGTGGGAACAGGCTGAAGTGGGAAGAGATAGAAGAACAGCTAAGAGAAGAGAGGCCGATGGTATACGGTTTTGTAAAAACACATCTCAGGGACATGGAACAACCTCCTAACAATCCGGACAACGCGTGAGGATATTTTATTACAACAGAAGGCAGCAGAAAGGGGGTGGTAATGGGGCATTCATTCGTAAAAGTAGAGACTGGCAGAGGGTCAAGCAAGAGTGCAAGGAACATTTATGGATAAAAGGGAAACTGGCAGGTCAAATGACACTCCTTGGTTTCGTGTACTTGTGGACGGGAGCAAAGGACAGAGAGGAAAACCAGGCAATGGTATAGTGTATATCCAAGGACATTCAGGAGTTAGGAAGAGAGTGCGAGATAATTATACCACGACCTATAAATGCACACATGGAAGATATAGAAGGGTATACCAACCCGACTGGCAAAATTATCATGGATATGTGTGAAAGGCTTGATTTGATCATTGGCAACAGTACCGAGAAGTGTGAAGGGCAAATAACATGGGAGGTAGAAAGGCTGCAGTAGACGATAGATTATGCACTGAAGTCACATAGGATGTATGTTAAGCTCAGGGGAATGCACATAGATGAAGGTGGCTCCAGGAAGTCTGGGTAGTGATCACAAACGTATCAAGCTAAGTTTTGGAAGAGCAGTGAAAGTGGGAAGGAGGCAAGATAAGCAAGTACAGGAAAACATTGATCCAGAAAAATAAATTGAAATAGCCACTAAACAAATTGAGAAAGTAATCACGGAGGATAATAAAGCAGTGTGGACATACAAAAAGAAGGTAAACAACAAGAAGGAAGGCAGGGAGGTTAACCAGGCACATGCCCGGTTTGCTACCCTACGCTGGGGGATTAGGAAGGGGGCATAAAGATGAGAGAGAGAGAGAGGAAAGAGAAGAAAGAGAGAGAGAAAAAAAGGGAAAAAAAGGACGATTGTCAGTCAATCGGCTGGCGCGTATGCAGCAGTGGCACTACACAAAAGTTAAAGGTGGTCACATAGGCCTGTAGTCCTCAAAAAGCACAAGACAGCTTTGACTGCTTTTTGAGCCGACGTAAGGCGATGACGGTGTTCCAGTAGCATCTGCACAGAGAGTGGCCGATCATCCAATTGTCGCAATGCGTCCGAAAGCTTCTGTCTTTCAGAGGCAAATCGAGGGCAATGGCATATCAGATAGTCGATGTCTTCTTTGGTGCAGCAGACGTCGCATTCCGCATTGTTGGTCAATCCGATGAGGGTTTTATATGCTTTTGTGAAGGCAACCCCCAACCAAAGGCGACAAAGAAGTGAAGCTTCACGTCGACAAAGTCCGGATGGAGGTCGAAGTTCGAGTCGAGGATTTATTTGGTATAGTCTCGTATGTCTTATGCTTGGGGTGTTCCACTCCTGCAGATTCAGACTACGTGCCAGGTGACGAAGTTGCTTTGCAGCGTCAGACCTTGACAAAGGAATCGGAAGGGTGTGTTCTTCTTGGTGCGATGTGCGAGCTGCGTTGTCTGCGGAATCATTGCCACTGATCCCACAATGGCCAGGAAGCCACTGAAACTTGGCCTCGTGGCCTGTTTCTGTGACGTGGTGAACGAGCTTGACAACTTCGTAAATTAATTGTTCATGGAAACCTCGTCGAAGGACTGACTACATGCTCTGTAGGGCTGCTTTTGAGTCGGAAAACACTGCCCATTTACTCGGTCTTTGGGATTTGATGTACTCTATGGCGACACGTAAAGCCGCAAGTTCTGCCGTTGTGGACGTAGTGACATGTGACAGTTTGATTCGCAGAGTGATTCCTCTAGCTGGAATCACCACCGCATCACCAGAACCAGACGCTGTGGTTGAACCATCGGTGTATATGTGCACGTGGTCGTTGTACACTTCGTGCAGATGGCTCAAGCTCAATTGTTTTAGGGACTGATGAAGGCAAATTTGATTTTTTCTGTATTCCTGGAATTGAAATACGTACTTGTGGAAGTGTCAGGCACCACGGAGGATACACCAGTTTCTCAGCAGGCGTAAAACCTGAAGTTATTGACGCACGATGAGCACAGACAATTGCACTAAATTTCGTGTGGGGCCTCTCAGTAGCGAGGGTTGCGAAGTGGTGGGAAAGATTCCTAGCTTGTTGCCTGAGGTACGTACGCATCGTTTCAATGGTGATGTGCGTCATGATCGAGTAGTCCTGTGCAATGACAATTGTTTCAGCTGTCGATGCGCAGCGGGGTAAACCAAGGCATATCTTAAGCGCTTGGGCTTGAATATTTCGGATTGTGCGCAGGTTCGTTTTGCACGTGTTAGATACAACAGGTAGGCTATACCGCAGGAATCCCGTAAATAATACCTTGTACAGCTGTAACATAGACTCGACAGACATTCCCCAAGTTTTCCCAGCAAGAAACCTGAATAAGTGACAAATAGCAGTCAGCCGCTTTTTCACGTAGTTTACGTGGGGTGTTAAAGACAGGTTTCGGTCGATTACAACTCCCAAGAACCTGTGCCTCCAGCTGCATGACACCAACTGCCCATTAATTGATATGCCGTAGGCGGAAATTGGTTTTCTGGTGAAGGTCACGACTGCACACTTCTCACTTACGATTTCAAGCCCTTGTTTGCGTAAATGGTACGATGTCACTGATGCAGCCTTCTGAAGTCGAGCGCGAAGTTGAAGTCGAGTCACACCTGATGTCCACACACAGATGTCATCAGCATAAATGGAAAGTCGTACACTGCTTGGTTGCTTGCCAACTAGTTCAATGAGTGTTAGGTTGAACAGCGTCGGGCTTAGCACTCCGCCTTGCGGGACTCCTCGGCTGCAGTAATACTCGGGTGTCGGGCCATTCTCTGTCTGCACGTGAAATGATCTATTCTGTAGGTAGTTCTGAACCCACGTATATATCCTGCCACCAAGTCCCACTCCTTTTAGTGCGCTGAGAATGGCTTCCTGGGTGACATTGTCGTAGGCCCCTTTAACGTCAAGAAACAGAGCAGCAGATAACCGTTTGCAGGCCTTCTGGTGTTCTACATATGTCGCCAAGTCAACTACATTGTCAATTGATGAGCGGCCTCGTCTGAACCCGGACATGGCACCTGGATATATTTCGGGACATACACATACATATTTCGTGGACATACATATTTCGTGGACATACACTAATCTACTTAGACTGTATGAGCTAGAGCTTGGTAAGACGAGCTTGCTAAGTGGTGTATGCACCACAACAGACAAGGATGAATCAAGTGGTGCAATGGCTCGATTTTCACAACGAGAGTGGGAAAGAGCTGAGAAAAGGGTTTCTAGAAGTACATCAACAGGCCCACATGACATTCCAATTATGCTGATAATGACACTAGGTCCGAAGTCTAAGCAGGCTTTGAGAGAGGCAGTTAGCAAACTAATAATCGATGGTGAAGTTTCTTATGAATGGAAACTTAGCAGGAATAAAAAAAACGCCACTCCCGCATTGCTTGCATCAATCTTAGGTAAAAGCAATCGCTGGCGACTGGCCGCAGCCGGCTAAGCTCAGCGTGCGCATGCGCGCCCGCAAGACCCTCGTGATTGAGGAGAAACTTGAACACTGAAGGAGGAACAATGCTGATTTGGTCCTTGCCGCGAGATGGCGCTACGGGTAAAGCGCCCGAAAGAGAGTAAGTCGTTGCGCCGAAGGAGGAACGGAGCCCGTTTCTGCATTCTAGCTCCTTTTTTTTGACAGTGTATGTGTGATTTGCCTATGTCTTCCGTTCGTGCCACGTGATACCAAGTTTGGTACATGTGAAGCTTGCGAAATGGCCGCCAGCGCATCATGAACGTGTCTAGTAGTCATGTTGTTACATGACACGCATCTCATGATTATCATGTTCGCACCAGTCACAAACCATCATCTCACACTCACTTACTCAAATACCAAATTTGATATATGTGATGCTTACGAAACGGCAGCCAGCGCATCATGAGCGTTGCATGTAGTCGTGTTGTTACATGATACGCATGAAAGAATTTTCCTGTTAGGGCCTGTCGCTTGTGTTCGCCATGCAATCATGCCATACCGTACCAGTTTTGCAACATGCCATGTAAATGAAACCACCGCATGAGCTGTAGGATCATTAGATGTAAATCATGACATTCATGACATACATATAATGATTTTTATGTTACGACTTGTGAAATCGTTCTTAATACAGTGCTGTTACGCCGTACGAAGTTTGGTATCCATACCATTATTAAGACGGCCAGGAGAGATAGAAGTCGATGGCGGCTAGATATATAGATAGATAGATAGATAGATAGATAGATAGATAGATAGATAGATAGATAGATAGATAGATAGATAGATAGATAGATAGATAGATAGATAGATAGATAGATAGATACCTAAAGTGGTTACAGCTTTTATATTTAAGGCTAACGGCTGAAAATAACCATGTTTGCTGCGCGTAGCTCCCACGTTTAAAAAAAGTTAATACCTAATTTTGTAGCTGGACATTTAAACATGGCGGAAATGGTTATGTCAGTGTTCTGCCTATTTTCCCCGCTAATTAAAACTGTCCAGACAAACTGCCCGGAAGTTTCAGCAACCAACTACAAAGGTAAATACGTGCTTGTTTTCCGCAGGCAGTCATGCGCAAGGTAGCTTTAATTTATTAAAGAGCGTGAAATTCTTTTGCGGAGGGGGGGGGGAGGCACAAGAACCAGAGAATTGCGCACATCTTAACCCGTAGTTTATGTTTTACATTCATAAAATGTCCCATAGGTTGAAGAATGTGGCTAACCACTTTAATCACTTCGATGAGAGTGTTAATTGATTGATATGCGGGGTTTAGCATCCCAAAGACGTCTCACAACTGCCATATGATTATGAGAGACGCCGTAGTGGAGCACTCCGGAAATTTCCACCACCTTGGGTTTTTAACGTGGTGATCTGAAATCAATTTTTCTGGCTCCAAAAAAAAACCTAATATTGCATGTGAAAACTACAGAAAAAATAGCAGCTAAAGAAATGTGCGCAGAAAACAAAAAAAATGTAATGTAAAACACAGCTCGTCTTTCATTCAATATGTCCTAGTAATTGTGTATCTGCTACCACTGTCATGCTGTCATATATACGTGTGCGAAACCGGCCAGTGTTTAAAATATTTGTTTACAGGAACATTACAGAGCGGTGATTTCAAGCGATGGAGCAGACTTGATGCAGCATTGCCTTTTGTGCAGGTGCTCATCCTTTTTTTGTGGTTGACGCGACTGTCCTATCAAAATATAACGATAAGAGCACCTGCAAATTATTCGAACCATTTTACATCAAGAGATGTGGGGAAAGACGTGTTAGCCACGCCTCCATTGTGATTTCAAAGAAAGAGTATTTATAATTGGTTAAACTGCTGCACCATTAATTTTTGGTTATTTCATCCCCTTATGTTTACTTTTGCTCATCTCTTCTGTTAAGGCCCATGCACGTTGACGGTATTCTGATGAATTTTTCCGGAAAGGCATTATTTTTTCAGTTTTTTAAGCGAAGGAACTTGTATCGTGCGTCAATTATTGTAAGATATATATGTGTATTGCACCTTCAATAAAATTTCACATGCGAGTGCGCGCTTGTGTTGTTTTATTCTATTCTGGTCCGCGTACTGCGCCCCACTTCTATCTTTCGTCATGAACGGCTACCAACTAGCTGAAATGGCTATTTTGCTAGAGATAACCAACTTGTTTGTTTTTGAGCTTGCAGTGGTTTATGGGCCCTTTCACATATTTTAGCAGATCCATCTTAACCGTTGCGGCCCTAAAATGTTTTCATCGCACCTTCAATTTTTTCAACGTAGCACTCCGCTTCTCTACACGATAAGTAAGTGTTATTCATTAAAAATATGCGTGGTTAGCTTAATGTAAAGTTTGGAACCATGTCCTCAAATGGGGACATCAGGGCCCAATGGAGGCAGTGGAGGCAGAAGCGATTCTTAGTGTAACGGTCTATTTTCATCGGAAACACCACTGAAATCAGTCGACGGCTTCTCAAAAGTTTTCCTCTACCATGATGTTTCTTCAAACGCTTGTTTTTATCCGACTCATTTGACGCTTCCTGCGTTTCTCGGACGCAGTCATGGCTCCCAGCCTCTTGTTTGTTTGTTTGTTTCCCTGGACTCAAGGCTCACACCTACTCAGGGGGATTGGCCAAGAAAGCGTAGTGCATTTTTACTGCGAGCATTATAACTATGTGTACAAAGGAATTTGTATTATAATATGACTAATGTAAGGAAAACCATATAAAAAGAGAGCCAACGAAAAAAAAAGTGGAAAAGTCAATTTGAAAAATTTTCAGATTTCAGGTGTTGTGATTACCACTCAGCTGCGTTTACTTCGCCTCACCTCTATGATTTTTTAAATTTTTTATATATAAATATTATTATTCAAAATTGAAGTCATCGTCTTTCTCATCTTCACTATTCCCAACGTGTGGTAGGTTGCCATTGTCCAACTGAGCGAACATTTGATCCGCGTATTCTAGCGGCACTAGTCTGAGCCTACGGGCTCTCGTCGCCGAGTAGAAGAACTGAGGTGTCACTCCAGCACCTGAAAAATAGACGAAAACAGCTGTGCGGCCATGAAATGGCACACCATCACCGGCGAAACGTGGCAACCACCGAGCCCTCATGTACTCAATTTGAGGACAGATGCTCTTATGCCCGCGACCTTTAAACTACACATTTCCTGAGAATGTCTGCTGTGATTATATCTTCTATATAGAGTTAAAAACATTATTTTAAGTTTTCATTGCGACATAACAGCGGCTTACGAGTAAAAAAAATATCAAAATGCGCAGTTACAGCGTCTACTTCGTCGTCTTCCATTTTTGTTGTTCATGGCTGCTGTCACAGCACACCTAAACACTACCGTTTGCTGCTGCTCTGATAAACGCGACAGCGCGAGAATTGATGTCAATGCCTTTGGGGATGCTTTTCGGGTTATACAAGTTAGGTTCCAGTTTCTCTTTTTTATTGCGTAAGAAACACATTTTTTGGTCCTGTCCCCGTCTGAGGACACCAGGGCCGAGAGGGTTAATGATTTTTGTTTCTTGTGTATTTAGCAGAGTGAGTTTCTTCAGTTAACAAGTACGGTAAGTCGTATTTTACCTATTTCTCTTTTTACTTGGGGATCTAGAATATTTTAGAGAAGTAATAAGAATAATGACGCTAGATGTAAAAATATGGCACGGTAGAAACCTTAATTATGCTTTTCGTTTTGAGCCGGCGGTTTTCTTCTTTTAACCCTGGTCGAATGGATATCGCGCCAGCGAAGACAAAGAAATTTTCAATGCGCTGAAGCGTCATGGCATCACCGGACAAAGAGGACAACGCGGCCCGCAGTGTGAAGCGTAAGCAGTGTAGCTGAGTTCATTTCCGTTTAGCACATGTTATATTAAATTAGAAAACGTAACATGTCATTTCGGTAAATTAGTTCTGTTTAGAAAAGGTATAAACTTGCCGTACAGTTTTTTCAGCAAGATCCTGAGAGAGATGATTAAGATAATAGGAATGCTAGTTAGCGTACAGTAAAACAACATATTTTCCGAAGTGTACATGCGCACTGAAAAAGATTACCTACCAGTGCTTTTCAAACGCTGTATTTTCTTTTTCTATAGCCTTCATACAGCCTCACTTCTGCTTTTGCTTATATTACAACATTCCTTGCACAAATAGTGTAAACAGCATATCATAAAAGAACGTCGCCTTGTTTAGTACTTGCTTTAGGCCACGGAGACCGAGCTCAAACATTTATGCTCGCTCTCTAAAAGAGGATCGTGGGAGGCGAGGTTATCGTTTGATAGGTAAGGTCTTGATTTGAGGAAGTAGCCTGCGGTGGTGTCGGAGAATTTTTTTTGGGGGGAGGGGGCAGTCTTTTTGTTTCGAAATGGTCATTTTTGCTCGCTACACAATAGAGAAAACTAAAGAATAGTGCGAAGGGGGCAGAGGCCCAGTTTGCATCCGCCTGGCTACGGCACTGGTAGCATACATATTTAAAAAACGCCTAAATAAAATGATGTATGCCGAGGTGGTATTGGAGTGCACTTCAGAATGTGCCAAATGTTGCAACATGGCTCGTGAGCAAAATTTTGTTCGACGTTCGTAGATGAACATGAAAGCAAAGACTTAAGGTGTCATTGATATTTTGTGCAGCATTGGTATTTCTAAATGTATCTTCAGGAAATTATTTGTACATAAACATATCTCGCGAAATTTTCGAAAGTCAAATTTTTATAAGATTTAAGTTATGGTTAATATTATGATTTGTAATAATAAAAACGTGTTAATTAGATTTGGGTCAAATGACACTTTGCGGCTAAGTGAAAGCTGACCAAGGCATTCGCATGTGATTGATTGATATGTGGGGTTTAACGTCCCAAAACCACCATATGATTATCAGAGACGCCGTAGTGAAAGGCTTCGGAAATTTCGACCACCTGGGGTTGTTTAACGAGCACCCAAATCTGAGCTCACGGGTCTACAACATTTCCGCCTCCATTGAAAATGAAGCCGCTGCACCCTGAATTTGATCCCGTGACCTGCGGGTCACCAGCCGAGTACCTTAGCCACTAGACCACTGCGGCAGGGCCATTCGCCTGTGAATCTCTTAAAAAGGGTGCATAATATCTGTCGTGTATTGTGAAAAAGCACGTAATAGCATAAGCTTTTGTTAGCACCAAAGACAGTTTATTTGCCGCGTTGTAAGGAAGATATTACCGATGAAGTGCGTTACTGTTTATTTTCAGCACAAGATGACCTGTAAGTACTCAATATCTGATTGCAGTACTTTTGAATGTTGATAAAAATTTGAAATAAAACACTTCAAAAGACATCTTATTTGTACGACTAATAGCTAGACTCTATCACGAGAAACTAGAGGCGGTATAGGTAATATGAGCCAACTACAGACCTATGCCACAAAATATTGTATTTACACACACACGATAAGATCCGTGATTGAAGTAATCTTGCACTACATATAGTGTTCTATAATTAAAGTTATCCTGTCAATTTAAAGCAACGTATGAATAATATTAGCACTTCACTTGTTTCACTAATGCATGGCTTCAAAAAATAGTGCAATTCCCAATGAAACATCATAAATAGTGGTTGAACTAAGTGCTATAGGCATCTCGATTTATGTGCGCTTTGACAATACGACACCATATACATTTGTCCAAGCGTCTTCTTTTGGTTCATCCCTTTATTCTGGTGAGCTTTGATGTGGCAAAAAAAGAATTGATAAATTGATTTCTCTGGAGCATTAGCAATATATCTGGCAAAGCAGTCATGCGACTGCGACGCAAATAAAGGGTAGAATCCCTTTTGATTTATGTAGCTTGCATCCATCTCAAGGTGTGTTATGTTAAATAATTTCTTTTGGTGCTATTGGGCCCGAGCCGATTGAGTTGATTTTAGTGTTCCAAGTCACTTTCACAAGCGCAAGAACCTGTCGGACCCTTTTCACACAAATGGGATTCGTATGTTGAAGCCACTATTGACATTTTAACTTGAGAACCGCATTAGTGTAGGTGGATAAATCGAAACTATAGCTAGGAATATTCTTTAGCTAAGCTGTTTCAAAGGGACGTACACAACTATGGAATAAAACAATTGTCTCTGTCTCAATAATTTTTGCGCGCTAGCTTTGCGTAAGATTTTAGAAAAGTTAAAACTATAGCAGCCAGCCTCATAAGTTTCAACATGATGCGCAATTTGTGTGTGGAAAACGTTCTCAGCTAAAAGGTCTCGAAAAGAATAACTGAACTCCCTGCGACGCAAACGATGAAGCACTGTAGGAAGTCTTTCATACTTTTTTAGCAGTTTTTGTTGTAATGAAAAGAAAGTGTTAGCTTCAGTTACCAGCGTTAGCTTAGTCGCTCAACTTTCAGTACTACATACGATGTACTACCTACTGAGTACTACATAGGGTTCACCCCATTTGGTTTCCTTGTGTGTCATGAACCGTTAACCTTAGGAACCTTATGAACCGTTAAGATGATATGCCTGGTGTCTGGAGGGCAAAGAGTTTCGATCCCCTATACTGCTAACTTTTGTTCGGAGCTACGTATTAGGTTTTGTTCTCAATTCGGCAACCGGAATAACTATCATGCACAATTTCATTTTTAAAATTGACTTCTATGCAGGCCCACGATATGGATAACCAAGAGCGTCATACTCACCATTGGATTTCTTTGTGGTACCTTAATATTGACCTGCGCTCTCTTCACAATCGTCAGCTGGTTAGGTGGTGAGTGTCTCGCATATCTAAGATTCGTTTTCAAGCAATGTTCCCCGATCATAGCACACTGAAACACATTACAACCAGGTGCTTCATCAAACCTTTGCTTTTATAGAAAGTGGAAGCGACAGGGGTCCACTCAGGAAAAGTAGGAACAGGACATCTATGTAACGAGGCGCGACGATCCACAAAGATATGTATCATCTCCAGGAAAACTTGCATGCATTCTCGCGCCTTCTTTGCCGCGTCACCACCGCGGATGTTGGAATTCAATTGATTGATGGATATGTCGGGTTTAACGTCCCAAAACCACCATATGATTATGACACACGCTATTGTGGAGGGCTCCGGAACTTTCAACCACCTGGGGTTCTTTAACGTGTGCCCAAATCTGAGCACACGGGCCTACAACATGTTGGAATTCAAGGCGCACAGATTCCTGTCTCGCCAGGGTTCTTCAATAAATTTTGACTGACGGCGGCTGCGCTTGGTAATGGTGCCTGTAAAAGTTAATGGCTAAGATAAGTCACCAGTAATAATTGATTGTACCACTTTTAAGGTGCTATTCACGGAATAGAAGAAATTTCACCTAGTTTATAAGACGAAGTAGAGTGAAAGTTAACAGAATACAACATTTTGTTTATACTTTTTGCAGGCAAAAGGACAAAATCTTTCATTCGACAGTATAGTTGATCCCTACACAAAACTTCTCATACTATGACGACAAGCGTCACTAATTGAGGTTATTTAAGCACATAATGTGTAGGGCAACCCTAGTTTAACATTATTCTCGAATTTTTGTTACAACATGCATTCAGATTGATTCTCATAGAATCATAGACTCCGAAACAGGTCTTCGGAAATTGTCGACGTCAGTTTTTTTTTTCACACGATAGTAAGTTATGTCGGAGTCCACCAAGACTTTAATGAAATACTTCCATCACGGATATGACGTCGTAACGGTAACGCGACGTAATAAAAGAAAAATACAATCTAGAATGAATTCTCTGCCGTGTGTCAATCCTCCGACTTCTTGATATATGACGAAAAGTGCCCGGTGCTCTGCCTACTAAGCTAGCAAAGCAGTTGCCGGGATCCACACTAACGTGCCTGATTCGCACTCCGTGCTCTCTGTTGGCAAATCGAGACGGTGTTGCCATCTGTGAGTGTGGTAGAAATAGCGGCATGACGCAATTAAAACCTAGCGTCTGAGATCGCGCACCAGCACGCTGTCTTGTAGGCCATGGTGAAAGCTTCTAAATAGCCGTGAGAAACCCTGACGGAGCGATCATTGGAGAGTCGGCAATGCCGTTATGCTCAATGTCTCTTCCTCCGTGTTAATGTTTGATAGCTAGTTATTAAAGTGATGTAGAGTCCCATTGCCCTAACTAAGTTTCTCCGCTGCCAACTTCGAGTGAGACAACACTGGCTTATTAATTAAAACTGCTGCAGTGAGCACTGCAGCGCAATTCTCCCAGCTGTCCCAAAGTAATCGGCAGGAACTGCGAAGGCATTGCGTGGCGTCTACAACGGCGTTTCGCGAGTGAGAATTCACTGTTCGGAAAATAATGCTTCCTTTTTTTACACCGTGCAGCTAATAGCGCCGTTCGCCGCACGTGCCCTTTTTCTGTGGCATTCGGTGTGGTATGTGTTTCCTGCTCTAGTAGCTAGTGTGCACGGTTAAAAAATGCTATGAGGTGAATAAGACAAACCACGTTGTTTGGTCGGCATCGTCAGGATGTTTTTGAGAGGCGCCCAGCCAGCGAGCGATCCCCAGTCAGGTGCGAGCCGACAGGAAGAGGGGTGCAGTGAGGAGCGAGAGCTAACAGCGAGTGAAGGAGCGGCGAAGCATTCTCCTACACTCTTTCGCACCACTTTCTCCGGTTGCGAGGGGCGAGAATAGGCACGCGCGCCCGCCGCTGTTGGTGTGGGAGAGGAAGTGAGAGCAGAGAGAGAGACCAACTGCCGGCGCACGGACGACGCCGAATGCATGACTTAGTCCGACTAACAATTGCATTCGCATTTAAAAAATGATGCGAAGGGTAAATATCGTGCCTTGGTGGAGTGAAACTAACGCCAGCAGGACGTTCCGGCCTGCGTTCACAGGTTAGCCTACGAACTACCACGTCGCATGTTGCTGAAGCGCAGTATGCGTTTGGGTGGGTGCGAGTTTCAAGAGCGCACACAGTGCTCCTGAATATGATAGTTTTTGTTTGGATACTTCAAACAGGGATATCGATTGCATACAAATAACAACACCTTAGATGAGTACAGCTGTCCCGTGTAGCAAGATTACTTCAGGGGCACGCACCAACAAACGAGCAGAGGCACGATGTAATTTACAGCACAGCAATACTCTCACTCTTCATGGAATGCTAAAAGCAAGAACGAAAAAGTAAATGCCAAAGCACAAAGGTAGAATACATTCACAAAATATCTGTGAAAATAAAACGCAATTTTTTGATCTGTCTGACTCGCGTATTCATCAAAATAGCTAGAATCCAACCGCATCCGCAGCACCCACGAATACTGATCTGGTTTCGCCGTTCATGCTTGTGCGTATTTTCAACTAAAAGAAGATATTTCGTGTTTCTGAGGCACAACCTCCACAGCTCAATATCTGTGGCGTGTTCATATCATAAAAGGCGTACGCTGCGTTGACAATGCAACACTATACACGAAAAGCGGGCTGTTCCTGCGCTTTGCTAATAGACAATACGCTGGTGGCACCTTCGCGTAGCTTTGCATTATGCAAATTATGGCCTTCGAGATTGTACGTACACGCTGCACGCTCGCTATTCGCCTTTTCATTCGCTTTCAAGATTTCCACAGCCGCATCACGTGTTGATTTGAAGGCGCTTCCGGTCTTCTAATATCACTAACAACGAAGCAGAAAGTTTGTTTTTCAGGTTTTGTTATAGTAAGAAAAATTTCTTTTTGAGCTGTTAGGTAAAAGAAACACGCTTGAAGTTAAGCGCTATATCCTATAATGTTGTGTGTTTCTTAGAAAAAAAAAGTGTACCTGAAATATTTGGAGGGTCACAAAGACAAATGTGTATTAAATAAGTGAAGTACTCACTAAAGCTATCTTTCCTTGCCATTGTTATCAGGCTGCGTTGGCGCAGAAACCGGAAAGCGCCCAGGACTTTCGTACGTAAAAAGCTATAAGGTATATAATGGAGGCCATCCAGTCATTTTCCAAGATTACTGCCAGATGGCACTCATGTTTCACGCAGTGCCTCCAGAATTCCATTCACCAACTTTCTCGCACACAACATCAAACACACGTTTTACTCACTCTTTCCAGTATCGAGACTATTGTTTTTCGACGAAATTTGCAGTAGAACATGCAGATACGGGGCATTTTTTGTCATAACTGATGATTTACTAGACGTGCATATCGAGTAGCAGTGTGTGCCTGTCTATGTCAGCTTTGTGTGCGATTAACAATACGCTGTGTTTTGGTACATGATAAAAACTTCGTTTAACACAAAAAATAAATGATGATCATAGAGGGTAGTCGTCACGATGGTGACGTGCTACTAGATGGCAACGTGTCTCTGTCGATGTCAAACGATGTGCCAATAGAAATGGCACCTGATCCCAGATATCTCCACTAATAAGTACTACTTTTATGAAAACGGACTTCACTTTTGTAGTGTACCGATTATTATGATATAGAAATCAGCCACATTTTGGGGGATACTGGAAGGCTTTAGGACCTAATATACAGATTACAAAGTTCAAACGTAGTACTCAAGTGATGCATAAACCACTCGCTAAGCAGCGGAAATTACTGGCATTCTTCAAAATGCTTTCCATACAAACGTCCTCACAAAATAGGCCACACCAAATCCTAATTGTTGCTCGCAGTCCTTTGTCACCTGCGATTCATCCGAGTGAGGAGTAAGCGAAATCGACCGATCAATATTAGGTAAGGCCATATCAGTATATATACTCCGTTTTGCAGTGGATAAATTGGAAAGCAATAGAAACAGTGGTGCCGATCAATCTATTACATGCACCAGTTTTCACAGATTAGCAACTTCTTTATCGTATTATATTGTTGTCGCCAATTAAGCTGTGATACCAACATTGCTAATCGAAAGCGATCATTGTTAGCCGTTTATGTGCCAACACGAGAGATATATTAGAATGAAAGCGTAAGGTGCAGACACACACTTCGCGGCAGAGGAGGCACCAGGAACAGCAACAGCAGTCCTTGATTTTATTTTCATAATTCACAACTGAACCATGCCACAGGTGCAGCACGAGGTTATCTGTCACGCGCACGCGTATTTGCTTTCAAAAACAAAAAACGACAGTTGTACATTCTAGACTCATGATTCGTTCGCTGTGTTCACTACTCTAACGTGCCGCTCTAGTGACTGCAGTAGCGTACTCTCGCAATGGACCGAAATGCGAACAGCAGGAAAGTGTGGCTTTCAGCCTAGTCAACCTTGACAAGCTCTTTCTCTCGCTAATAGTTTTTGCTTCTAGCTGTTTTCACAGATAGTGCGCTGGAATCAAGGGCATTATTCAAGAGGTCGGTTGAACTGGCGGCTCGGCACATGTATGAATACGCAGGAAACAACCGCGTGATCCTCCTGAGCCGGGACGAGGCGGCTCGCATGGTCCGCGAGCGTGGCTGCAAGTGCCGCAAAGCACGCTCGGACTCGGTCTCGGGCACTGGCAGGCCGCGGAAAGAGGACTACGTGTGCACTTGCCCCCACACGGCAAAGCAGAAGGAAAGCCAAGAAGCAACCCAAGAAAAAGACTGGTGAGCTAGAGGGCGTACTAAACATACCAGGTTTATTGGTTACATATGTACAACTACGCAGCAGAACAATTAACTCATACGCTTCTGTTCACCAGCTGGCAAGGGCCTGGTGAAAAATGTAAAGGACCCATAAGCCTCTCCTTTGAAAGTTTAACGCGATAGCGGTATTCTGTTCTTAGTGCGTACTTAAAACACATAGTGGATGAAATATTTTCGAACTTGCATTGCACCCAGTACGTGGTTAGACCAAAATAGGCTGGTGCACACCGGTTACTAGCAGCGCTCACGCGACCATTTGCGACTGGTCTCAAACAGTCGCGAATGGTCGCAAAGCTACTGTTTTGGCTAGTCGCTTCATGTCCGATTTTTCAGTCGCGAGACTGCAGCCGCAAAGCTTCTGGAACCAATCAGCGATGCTCCGTTTTTTATTTGTTTTTTCATTGCGCTGGTCTTTTGCCGCCGGATACAAACGAGTACGTTCCACTCGGTCGATGGCACAATGGCAACCACGGAATACTGGGCTTGGAGATCACGGGGTGCGCAGCAGCCTGAGAAAAGTGTCGAGTTTACGTGGCGGTATTCGTGAGAAGGTAAACACCGTCAAAGTAAAGAGAAAATTAATTGTGAACTATCTTTTCCCCGTATTCAGAACCGTTTTATTGTCTTGAACTTGATTTGTCACCGCCTTTAATGCAGCGCATTTGGAACGCGTTTGTGTTTTATGCCTTGGCAACAACTTAAGACACTGCGTTTGAGACGCGTTTGTGCTGTATTGTAGACTGTGGCAAGTCATTTAAGTTCAAAGACTGTTTTCTGAATACGTACGGCTCTCGGAAATACTCCTCATCGTCTCAGCGCAGCTCGGGAGGCAGGCGGCTTGAATAGCCGCCAACTCCCGCGATAGAAAGAATGATCACACCCACTACCGGCTTTTTTTTCTTTGGAGGCATCTGTGATGCCAGCGCTGACACCATGGAACAGCGCACCAGCCCCATGACAATGTCTTGTTCTTCGCTTGAATTGAACTTGACGCTGTTGGGAACGCTGTGCGAGAACGGATGAAAACAATAAATGCGGCGCGCCCGGTTTGCTTCGCTCACTCAGCTGGCGGTGATCAGTGGTGCAATTATATACAAATTCCAAATCCGGCCGGAGGCGGTCTGTCGGTGACGTCAAAAAATGGGCGGTTCGCAGCGGTCGCGAGGACGAAGGGAAGTGAACAGCCAATGAGCGAAATGAAGCCTCGCGTCATCATTTTGACGTGGACTTGGGGACCGTATAGCAAAGTGAAAAAGTGTTTGTAACGTGTTGAAAAATGTTTAACTACTATTGATAATTATCAAATTGTGTTGGCACAGGTTTTCAAACGTTTATTAAGGAATACGGCACAATATAAACGTATTTTTTTCGTTATTGTTTTGAAATAAAGCTAAATTTAGCGGGATGGTACGTGGTGGCGCTAAGTACAACCTCGTTTCAAGCGATTACTGTTTTCATATCTCCCCCACTATACAAACCTAAACGGCGCAACTTTCGAAGTTGTTGGCTTAGTCGAGCGCAACCGTAGCGGAGGTCAACTGTACCAGTAGTCAACAGCAGCAGCGGCTCATCGGCGTTATTCGAGGCTCAGCGCGTGCTGGTGCTCGCCTTTATGGACGAACATCCCCAGCTCGTGGCGAATGCCATCGAGCTGCGGCATGGCGTCACCATCACCGACCGGTGGCGGCTGTGGCAAGAGCTCAGCGACGCGCTGAACCATGAAGTGCCTGCGCAGGAATGGCAGGCTTGGTGGCGCAGGCCGGTGCACGAGGCCCGCCGTGACACCGCCACCATCGGAGACGCACAAACGTGAGTGACCGTCGAATGGCACGGGCAATTTGTTCTGTGACATTAGTGTATATTTTCAGGGGCACTGGAGGGGGTTGGCTGCCTGGCTTCCGCGGCCGGGTTCTACAGTTGACCGGGATGACACGCTTCAGTGGCGGTTTTGGTCTCACCTATCAACAGGTAAGCACTCTGCCGCCGCAGTATCACGGGTTCCTGAGCGGTACCATGACAGAGGTACCATGATATCTGAAGGGGTGCCTTTAGCGGAACCTTGTTAAACGGGAATAAAGCGCACGAGAAAGTAATCAAAAGTGGGTAGGTTTAACTAAAATCTCAGTTTGCAGCCCTTGCAGCACAAGGGGTATTAATTTATCATAAAACACGCAATGACTGCGGGCAAGTGCATGCACTATGACATCAATGACCACTGAATAGCTGCAGAACATTTCCGCAGATGTTTAGTACTTAAGGTTGCAAAATAGCCAGAGTAATGAATACCCACTTTCTGAAAGATCATGCTTACTACACTTTCCAGCAGGCGAATGTTCCCACTGCTGCAGTGGAAATGGATGTGGAGGCCACTGAAGCGGCTGTAGATGGCAGTGACACAGTAACACGCAAGCATCTCAGAACTTAGTGCTTTATTGAGTGCAGGACTGGAACCTTGAGCAGGGCGACAAGGTGCTCAAGGTGAGTAGACCCTTTGTTTACACTTTACATAAGGGGCATAAGCATTCTCCATGTTCTATTATGATGACTGAAACCAACTTGGGCTGTAAACAAGAACCATGCATTGTATTGAGGGCATGGTATCTGGTATCTGCAATGATAAACTGCCGGGCAAAAGGTTGGTTAGCCCTGGGGCTCTTTCATGGTGAGAGATGCATTTGAGGACATTAATAAAGAGCAGTTTAAACAAATGTTTGTAGGTCCGCACGAGGAGGGCATAGCTTGTACACAAAGCTTCCCACTTTCAAAGGATGCCATCAGGCCGGTTGATCTTCAACTGAAGGGAAATTGTTGTGCCCGTTGCAATTCTTAGCAGCAGGAGCAGCTTCCAGCCACGAGATGGTTAAGGGTTTACCGGCAGCTCACTTAAACATTTACACCATGACGATTTATCGCAGGTGCTGTGGGAGATGAAAAATCAACCACCCGAATCGCTTCTGCAGCACGGCGTGTGGCAGCGGTGCAGGAGGGCACTGGCCATGGCTGAGGGCTTTCTGCGAGAAAGGGATACGTAGTTTAGTTTAATTTTTCGTCATGTGTTCAATGTTTTTTCTTGTCTTCATTCATTAATGATTTGTCGGTTTCAATGTGTTTAGGGGCTGCTGTTCATGTTCAATTTTATATGCTTCGGGAGACATATACATAGTTTAGTTTGTTTTTTGCCATGTTTTCAACTTTTTATCATTCATAATTGGTTTAGTGTTTTTGATATGTTTACGTGTTGCTGTTCATGTTCTATTTTATTCGTTTTTTTGTTTGCATTTAGTACATATTACTAGATTTAGGTTAGCATTTACTTTGTACAAGGAGTGCAGCATTTTTTATGTTCGATATATGCATTTCTCAATGTATGTTCGAGCTGTTGTAGTGGCAGTGTTTTTTACCCACATTTAAAAGGTGTCTAGTCATTCACACGGAGACCACGAGTGTATAGTTGACATTTTCTGTTAATATTTCTGTGATATTTGTATTGTCCCACTGTGTTCTCTAGCTCACTGTGATTTTTATTCAGCATTACCACATAGTGTAGTAATGTGATATCTTTTTGCATCACACTGTTTTGCAGTTCACTGTGATATTTTCATTTCAGCACAATAAGGCTAATGCCCCTGACACACGGGCACCCTGAAGTCCTTTAGACAAGGGGACATTTTTCGGAAAGGCGTTCGGGCGCAGTGACACACGACAAAGGAGTAACTCCTTTCCGGCAAAGATCCTTTTCGCAAAAGCAGATCCCGCATCTACTTTTCTGGCAGGAAGGGAGTACTCTCGCATACAGTGTGCATAATTTATCGATAGAATAAAACGTGTCGCAACACTGCGGTGCCCTGACAGTATTTTTTTGCGCTGAGAAAATGTTTTCATTTTCAGCAGCAGTGCGATTTGTTGAAAAGTGAAGGCCTATAGTCTGTCCATACTCCCAAACGCCTGCATTACGTCACTAGCGCGATCATGTTAGGGTTGGCAGCGGCAGTTGCTGTGTCGGGCTCACTCGAAAACGCTGCTTAAAGTGGCCGTCGCCTAATAACGGCAATGTGTCTTCGAACCAGCGTTCGTTGCGCACATAGGCCCACCTTTCGCGGTTGATGGCTCGGGGGGACAGTGCGGAAGCAGTCAAAATGAATCTGTTCATGACGAATCTTTGTTTGAGGCTCATCACTCTTGCCTTCGCAGCATTTAGCTCATATTCGATGGAGCCGAAAGCGACGAGTCAGGCCCACCTCAACTGTCGCTTTATCTCAGTCTTTGCGCTGAGACATCGCAGGACCACGATGAAACGCGGCACGCCGTCACTGACCCAGCTGGACGCAGCCATGTAAAAAGCATGACAAAAAACAAAAACAGCAAGACACCGACTGTTCATAGTTGCCAGACGAACGTAAGTTGCTGCTAAAAACGCAAAAAAAGCGTAAGAAAATTACAGGTATGCGCATTATAAGCCACCAGACAATAAAAAACGGTTTTATGCTCCGGCGTCGCTGAATGTGATGTACATGGGCAGATTCTTTTTAATATTTCCAATCTTGCTGCTTCCACAAACAGCGCCATTTTTTCTGCAGCGTTCTTCTGAGGCACCGCCTAAAGGAGTAGTCTGGTGCCGTGTGTCATCAGCGCCACTCCTTTCTGCAAATGGTCCCCTTAGGCGACAAAAGGGGTTTACTTCAAAGTACTTTACTTTTGCCCGTGTGTCACGGGTATAAGACGCAACAACTACATTCTGAGTGCTAAGCTAGTAAGTGGTCATCTCGCACAGTTTCACAAAGGAAAATGGTCATCACAGCAACATGCCAGCGATTGATTTCATCTAGTTTTCATTGTAAACGACTCTTTGCGGGAATAAATTGCGAACGTGGTATGGTTTGGGAGCCGCGAGATGGCTGAGCGAATTATTCATGCTGTATGTTATCAAAACAACTCGCCTGTTGTTTGCCGTCTTGATTTGCTTATTTTTTTAATTGCAGCATGACTGCAGTCGTGAATTCAAATTAAATGTTATTTTAACATTCACACAATGTTTAGGACAATGAGCAAAAGAACAGCACAACTTGACGAGCACAATTGCTCGTCAAGCCTGGCGTGCACAATTGAATGCTTGTAGTCAGTCACTATGAGAAGATATGGACTTATGTATCATGTGTTCATGCAACATGTTACCAATGGAATCGCGATTCTTATGCGTTCTGGTGAAAAGAATTTTGAGACGTTGCTGCATTGTTCGCACAATTTTGTGATAGCAACATTCAGGAGAGTGCCGCTCATATATGCTTGCTCCAATCTAGTCTGTTGTGACTGTGATCGCTAATATGGAAAAGGGTGTTTCTGTTGCATATTTCATGTGCCATTTAAAGAAAATGCAGCATTTTGACATTGCCACCTTGCTTCATATTGAAGCACAAGTAAGTACTTTGTGTATTCAAATGTGGCAAACACAGCCCTTTCATGTCTAGATGCACTAGAATCAGTGTAAATAAATTATGTGTGGGATATGAAAACATGAAAACTCATCGTTCCTGTGTACTTCAAAAAAGGTCCAAGACAGCGCTGCTGCCGTCTCTGAGCAGCACGTTGCGTGGTGTGAGCATATGGCTTCCCCTTGGCTCTCCATCGTCATCCTCAGGTGGTGGCATGTCCACGACATACTCGTCCAAGGTCCAGTCGCCTGCATGCAACGCAATGTTGTGGAGAGCAAAGCCAGCATAGATGATTTGCGCTGCCCGATCAGGGTTGTAGAGCATCGTTCGAAAGTGCTGCAAGCAGGGGAACTTGCTTTTCAACACGGCGATACACCTTTACACAACATTGTGCATGGATGCGTGCTCCTTGTTGTATCGGTCTTCGGAAGTGTTGCACGGTTGACTGCCAAGGACTGGAATTAGGAGCCTTGGCTTGAGGGGATAGCCTGCGTCTCCTGCAATGTAAGCATAAAAGCTGAGTGCTCTGCCCAGATAGTACACATTAATACTTACCAAGCACATATTCGCCAGGCTGCAGATGTGCAGCTAGGCGTGCACGCAGTGGGTTGTGTTCCCACACCCAGGAGTCGTGGCACGAATCTGGGAATCATGGGTCTATGACAATTATGCGCAGCCATGCTTTGCACATCTGCGATGAACAGCGATATAAAATAGTACTGCATTTATACTCAGAATAAATCCCTTTTTTCTGCACATATGCAGGAAACAATGCGTACTAGTACAGTCATTGGTACAAGGAGCTTCACTTAGAAGGAAACACAGGGTGTAGCACACTGAAGAGGGGGGAGGGTGGGGGCAACGACCCCACCTCTGCTGTACACATGGCTACGACTTCCACTGAATGATCGATAAGTGAAAAGCTACGCGTTGCTCTTGGGAAAGAACACTCGTAAATACCAAAGCCAGCTCGTACGATTGCGATTGTAAGCACTCTCGTGTTGGAAATACTTCCCTGTCGTGTATATACTTCTGCTACGTCTGCTGCCCATATTACCGATTACCTCTAAAATGCACGATTCAATTGCTTATGCATGCCAGTGCAAAAACGGCAACTGGCTCACGCACAAAACACTTGCCACTTATTATTACCGAGGTCTTGTGAGCCACCATCTAGCTCGCACCAAATTCCCTGCAGGTTCTTTTTCATTCGTTGCATTATTACTTTTTCCAGCTTTGGCGTCACAACTGAACAATTGCTCCGAAGGGCGAGTAATAAACGATCCTAACAGTACTTACGATCATGACGTTCAGGACATAATAGCCCCTTCTGGACATGAAGCTCGCCGTGTCGGCCAGTCTGAATCCCTCTGGCTTGCGAATGGTGACCAACGTGCCATCGGCACACGCCAGCACCCCTGGGATGCAACCGCGTAGCACAAACTCCTCCTTTGCCTCATCCTTAGCAGCTGTTGTCAGTAGGAAGTCCGCCACCCTTTTTCTAGCAGCCACGGTAATGATCGCCTCCGTCACCTCGTGGATGGTGTTGCTCACCGCCGGCTGAGACATGCCGATGTGTTCCTCGCGACCAATGCTCTTCTGGAAGCTACCGGTGGCGAAAAATCGCAACGCGCACAACACCTTTCTCTCTGTGGAAAGGCCACTGGCTCGCTGGCATCTGATGATAGGGTCAAGTTCGTCGCACAAGCTACGCACTGTTCGTTTGGACAGACGAAAACATCGCCGGAACTCTTCTTCGCTGAACTCTTCAAATGCATCTTTTACCTCGCGTCGTCGCCTCTGCTCGGTTAAAGCTACCGCACAGGCAAGGCGAAGTACCGTGTCAGTGGGAAACGCCATGTTGTCTAAGTGCCCCGGTGCCGAAAAGTCGCGATATTTTTTCCATTTCAATCCAATCCAGGCCACCTTGCAGCCATTTCAATCCATCCGGTTGCTTTCGGACAGTCTCTCCGACCGTTCCTTCGCATTTCTCCGAAATCCGAAAAAAAAGTCACGTGACACCCCAGTCCACGTCACTCATAACGTCACAGCAATCGTCACAGCTTGTATGGGCCAATCGCGTGCGACTCAATGGAAGAGACCGCCTTTGTCCGGATTTGGAACTTTTACATAATTGCGCCACAGCTGATCGGCGTCGGTCTCCGTAGTTCTCGCTGATAACGAAATCCGCACGGGACTTACCAGTTTTGCGCCTTCCGGTCTCGCGCATGCAGCTTCTGCCAGTGTGAACATCAGCCGCTTTTTGGTCGCCAGTCGCAAATGTTCGCCCGACTGCTGCTAGTCGCTGGTATGCACATACCTTAAGAGTGCAGTACCATGTGTACTTTCTATATTGAATAACTGCCTTTAAACTATGAAGTCAATATGATAATCCCATTTTCTGATGCCCTATGGCAATGAACATTTATACTACGCATTATTACGCCATTGTTTTATATTGTATTGCGAAGCATGTATACAGGATACGCGTGTTTGTAGAGCATGAAAGCTACTTTCAGCGAATTTCCAAGCAGAGAAAGATATTTTCATTGTATGGAAAAAGAGAGGAATTAAGGAAAATAGGAGAGGCGTGTTTGTGTGGTAGAGAAACCGCTTGCGACGCAAAGAACTCGGGTTCATTCCCTAGTCAGCTCCAGAGGTTTTTTTGTTAATTATTTCGTATGGACCTTTTTAGAATTTGCGCTTACGCAAATATGATAATTTTTTGCTCACAACTACCAACGTGGACGCCGGAATGCCGGCGAAACGAGCTCTTTAAGTTCCTTCTTTACAGTGCGCGTCTGCTAATGCCAGCATGTACATCGAAACAACAATTAAACTTTTCATTGCTGACAATGCATACCATCAATCGCGAGTGTGGCTTTATTTCGCAATGCATACAGACTATTAGGTGTAATTAACGTATCACAGAAGGAGCATTAGCTTGTTCTATTGTACAAGGAATGCTGTGGACTTCAGAAATGAATTTAGCGCTAAGCCGGGCATTGTGGTCGTCTGATGCGGAACGTAAGCATGATTAAAAACCTTTCTTGTTTAGGGTGCTATAAATGATGGTCCGCTTTCTCGGGCAGACGAGTTTGCTCTGAGCTCGCTTTGCGGTGGTGATAGCATGAAGACAGTGCGGAGCGCTTGATAGCAGCGGTAATTGGGAGTTTTAGAATACTGGGGCCGAAATCACAAAGCTTTCTCTTGGCTACGCATTTTCTTAGCCAAGAATCCCCTTCTCTGGAGAGATTACTGTAGCGCGGGTATAAATTTAACCAATTGGCACTTAAGAGGGCAAAGAGGACACACGGTAGCCGATGAAACGACAAGGAAAGAAAGAAGTGTGTGCCGATAATATCAAGGTAGCACGCAAAGCGTCTAGCATCGAGAGTATACGATGATAGCCAATGATTTGCTGCATCTAAGTTTCAGTTCCGCGAGCGTCTGCTAAAGCGCTTACGGGATGCCGCGTACGTTGTAATAGACGTTTTGGTGGGCTGTGCAAAGCCAAGCACTCGTCTTTCATCAAAGACTGTAGCTAAAAAAATAATTGCTTGATGGTCTTAAGCCACCGAGAAATTCATGCACTATCTCGCCAAGTACAAGTAAACAACTCTCCAAGTGCGCCACATAAATGAAACCACACATAAATTGATGCATGCAATGTTTGAAAATGTGCCTCGAATGTCTTCCCCTATTGAACGTGACCAGTTACCTTACATTTCAATGAAGCTGCGCTGCTCCTTAACTAATTCGGTGCAATCTAGCACGGTATAGTGGCGAACGTAAGGGTGTTTTGTACCTATAGTCAAAGGTAGCCTTTGTTAAAATATTCTTATTACAAGACACATGAGCGACTTTGGTGCCTGCAGACGAATTGTGCGGAAATGGATAACAGCAGTATTCAAATGAAATGTGAGCGCGATTTTGGTGGTTCCATGCACCGCAGCATTTGTTTAAAGCCGGACTGCGAGAACGTGCATACGCTTATGCTTAGGTATGTGTCTACGTAAAATGAGGAAGACTCGTCCGGAGGTGTCTCTGTGCTAATGCTTTTCACAAAACACGCTAGAAATATTTCGTCCAGCGTTGTTTGAGTGAGCAAACAAAGCAAGGGACGTGTATACGAGTCTTGAGGTCGAGAGACGTTATCACACGTGCGAAAAGAACGAAAAGAGGGAGAGAGAGAGACTCTCGTTCCGGCTTCGCGAAAGCTTGAAATTGATAGATAATAAAGACAATTTTATGGCCCAGCAGACGTCAGGGAAAGCCCCGCCGCAGTGGTCTAGTGGCTAAGGTACTCGGCTGCTGACCCGCAGGTCGCAGGTTTGAATCCCGGCTGCGGCGGCTGCATTTCCGATGGACGCGGAAATGTTGTAGGCCCGTGTGCTCAAATTTGGGTGCACGTTCAAGAACCCCAGGTGGTCGAAATTTCCGGAGCCCTCCACTATGGCGTCTCTCGTAATCATATGGTGGTTTTGAGACGTTAAACCCCACAGACGTCAGGGAAAGTCTCCGCAAAGCAGCGTCAGATGCTCGGAGAGCATAACAAAGTGGAGTACGCGTTATATGGGAGTGATAGCCACCCAGAAAGTGAGATGAAGTGTGACTGTCTTTAGACGTGAGAATCAATGCTAATTAGGAGAGTTGAGTTATTGAGCCAAATTTTTCTTAACGATAATGGAAACAAACTGAGTATTCATCTAGTGAAAGTGAAAATAGTGACAGTGAATTCATATTAGTTGATTAGCGTTGTCACAGGCCGATATATATTTTTATTTTCTTATTTATGTTTGGAAAACTATGAGAAGGTAGCCTACGTTAGAACCGGCTATCCCAACGTCATGACAGTAATGTACAAGAATAAATAGCGCACGGTTATACAGTCACATGTGGCGGTTTATATCTTCTAGTAACCTTGGGCAAACGTATTCTAACTATTTTTTCTATTTTTGACAAATTTCACTAGACGTTTTTGCATTTGGCGTCATTCGAAGGAATAACGATATATTAGCAATAGGGCAAATGCAATCACTGCTGCAGTGGACGAGCGGTTACAGCGCTGAACTACAATCTAGGAGGTACTTGGTTCGATTCGCAGAGTCACCGAGCACCTTTTTTTAAGAGGTTACCCGGCCTAACAATATGCGTGGTGGCGGGTACTAATTTTTTTGAGAAAGTGGCTTTTGCACTTGCTTCTTTCACTCCCCTTTTGACCCAAAAGCGCTGTGCTGTGCTCTTTCATAAATTACACAATTCAGAATTCATAATTTTCCCCTCCATTCTCTCTTATCACAAAAGTGTCGTGTTCTGAAATACCAATATTATACCTGGTATATTACTTTTCACGTGTTTGGATATTCGACCAGCAATCAGTCGTCACGGTGTTTTGAAGAAAATCTACACATGCAGCAAGCTAACTGCTTGCAGCCAAGTTGACTTCCTTTGTAGGGACACGCTTTCGTGCTAACTTGGTGGGCATCATCACATTCAGCAAGGCCAAAGAGCACGGACAGTTAGAACTGACACAAACAGAGTGATTAGTTTGTGTCTTCTCTCCCGCTATTTGTCATGCTGCATGCTTCAGTGTAATGTCGCTTTCAATGGTTAAAATGAACTATAGCAGTTAATCGAGTTCTGCTGAGAGGGTCCCCTATTGTCAAGAATGAAACAGAACAATGGCAATTTGATGTGTGTGATAAAGAGATACTCTGCTTTTGGTTACTCGAGTAAATTTCTAAACCGAAGTTTATTTTTTATTAACAACGGTTCAAGTGCTAATGAAAGGGGCATGGACGAAATTCGTGTATTCAGCTTGACTAGGTTTGTGACCCCCTTTGTTATTGCGAACCGGTATCACAGTATGCATAAATATCATACACATATACAACCCTGGGTGATGGCTTGCTTATTCTGATTAAAATTGAAAGGTTGAAATCAACATATTCAACCAACGCAATGTGTACAAGATATGCCATGTAGAGTAGCTATGCTCAAAACTAATCTTCGCAGGTTAGTTCAATTACACCCAATTTCTTCCCCATGACTGTAGGTTGATAAATGAAACATCTTCTTCGAACACACATATTTTGTGTAAGGTTACATTTATTTTTATGCAGTACAAAACAAATTGAAATGTATAATGGCTCAAAAGAGAAATAACTAGAAACAAATTCAGCCAAATCATTACCAAACTTACTCACTTATGATAAACGGATCCTCATTTAAAAGATACATACATACATTTATACATACATACATACATACACACATACATACATACATATGTTTGATTGATTTGTGGGGTTTAACATCCCAAAACCACCCTATGATTATGAGAGACGCCGTAGTGGAGGGCTCCGGAAATTTAGACCACCTGGGGTTCTTTAACGTGCACCCAAATCTGAGCACACGGGCCTACAACATTTCCGCCTGCATCGGAAATGCAGCCGCCGCCGCCGGGATTCGAACCCGCGACTTGCGGGTCAGTAGCCGAGTACCTTAGCCACTAGACCACCACGGCGGGGCACGTATACATATGTACACCCATACATACATACATACACTCAGGTGTAAATATTAAAATGAATGGCAATAAAACAACAATTCTAATACACTCATTTTGAATATACTACAGAAAGTAACTTACAATAGAAATCCACCGGCACTGTTATGTATGAACACAGTGTTTCTCGAACCATCTCGAAAAAGCTTGATGCATGTGTTTTCTGCTGCTGCCCAGTGACAAGCAGTTTTTATGAAAAACACAAGGATAAAGCCCTTGACAATGTCATGCTAAACAAAAGGGCTGTGCGTCAACATTTTTTACATGTCTGCAATATCACTCTGTTTATTTACATAGCTTGGCTCATTCACAACCCACTAACAAAGCATGTTAGGACACTTGGGCTGAAAGTTGGCCCAGCGCGAAGAATTTCTAGACAATACATGAATAATACAGTTTATTTATTTATTTATCACATACTGCGGACCAAGTATGGTCCATGCAGGAGAGGGCAATACAGTACAAAATTCTTCTACATACATACACTTCCGCTGCAGTATACATTCACTGCAGAACAAAATTCATGTACATTAAAAACTCGTGAAAAACAAGGGACAAATACAGGCAAAGAAGCAGACTTAAGCAACAAAAAAAGGGTATAGTTTCATCTCGGCGTGTTGAGCATAGGGGAATCATGGGGCAGAGCATTCCAATCAGAGACAGTTCTCGGGAAAAATGAATACTTGTAAATGTTAGTGCGTGCAAATATAGGTGTAATGCTACGACTATGTTTATGACGTGAAGACCTGGTTGTGTCCTGTGTTATGTAATCTGGTGCGTGCAATCCTGATCTGGAAAAGTATAAAAGGCGGAAAAAGTTAAGCCGTGCAGTTTTCCTTCGATCGGCCAAAAGTTGGAGGTTCGCATCCTGCAACAGGGCTGACGGCGAATCGCGACATCTATACCGGTTGTATATAAATCGAGCAGCTAATCGTTGTATTTTTTCTATTTTCTGTATATTACCAGCTGTGTGGGGGTCCCACACAATGCTGGCATATTCAAGAGAAGGACGAACTATGACTTTATAGGCTCTAAGTTTTAGTGAACTAGAAGAACGACCCAATTTATATTTTAGAAAGCCTAATTTTCTCCTGGCAGCAGAACATATATCATCAATATGTGCTGTCCAGGTAAGCTTCGATGTAATCGTTACGCCCAAGTACTTGAATTCTTCTACTTGCCTGATAGCGTATCCACCTACATTATAAGTAAACTCCAGTTTTCGGATTTTGTTACTCAGACATAAATATACAGTTTTCTCAAAATTAATTACCATTTCCCACTTTTTACACCATTCTTTTATGTAGATTAAGTTCTCACACAAGTCATGCTGGTCAGAGATAGAATTTATGGTATTAAAAATTATGCAATCGTCTGCAAATAACTTAACAGACACGCCAGGTCGGATGGCTTGAACTAAATCGTTAATATAAATATTAAATAGTAGAGGCCCGAGAACTGACCCTTGCGGGACTCCAGATAACACCCCCAAATACCCAGAGGTGAAACCGTTTATATCTACGTACTGTTTTCTGTTCGTTAAGTATGCTATGACCCAGTTAATTATTTCCGGAGGAATGCCAATAACCTTCATTTTATCTATTAGCTTAATATGCGGGACCTTGTCAAAGGCCTTGGAAAAGTCCATAAAGATGACATCAACCTGTCCAGACTTGTCCAGAACTTTGGAGAACTCGTTAACAGTTGCTAATAATTGTGTGGTGGTAGATAATCCCCGTCGGAAGCCATGTTGCGCGCTGTGAATTACTTTATTTTGTTCAAGAAAAGTATTTAAATATTTCGCTATAATATGTTCAAGTAATTTGCAACAAATACAGGTAAGGGAGATTGGTCGATAATTACTGACTAATAATCTGTTACCTTTCTTAAATACCGGAATTACACGTGCTAGCAGCCAATCGTCGGGCACTGAACTAGTTTTAATCGAAACATCAAATATTATTACTAGGAATCTAGCTATAATTTCAGCATACCTCTTTAGAAAAACAGCTGGGATACCGTCAGGGCCGGTCGATTTTTTTACGTCTAGCCGCAATAATAGTTCTGTCACCCCTTCCAAGGATATATTTATTAGACTTGAAGGACCTGGCACCGTCATAATACTCAAGTTTTGTGGTCTTGAGAAAACGCTCTGAAAGTAGGAATTAAATGCGTTTGCTATTTCGTTTTTATTTGTGACAGTGGTTTCTCCGTTCATTATTTCATCAGGGATACGGTTGTCTTTGTTTTGCAAGAACTGGTAAAATTTTCGGGGACTCTCTGCCGCAAAGCGGCCTAGTGTCTCGGTGTAATAATGTTCCCTAGCCTCCTTCAACTTCGATGCTAAAGTATCTCTTAGATCGTGCAGAACTACATCATTAGCTATTTTTTGCTTTCTACGCCTTTTAATTTTGCGTTTTAGGTGAATTAGATCGCGCGTTATCCAGGGGTTTGTACGGCCAACTTTTTTAAGTTTATCTGGAACGAAATTGCGAATGCAGAAGTGGCAATAAAATTTGAATTGTGTCCATAGCGAGTTAACACTGCCGTCGCAAAATGATAGCAAAGCTTCTTCTAGGTAGTGAACAATCTGGAAATCGTCTGCAGCAGAATACTGTTTTACAACTACGGGCTCAGGTCTAGATGACCTTGTTCTACGAGGTAAAGAACAATTGAAATTGACCAATTTGTGATCAGAAATGCCATCTAAAACTGTTGCCATACAGGATTCAAAGCTACTAAGCTTCTTGGTGCAACCAGTGTTTATATTGCCAGCTATAGGCGCCATTTCGTTTCCCAAAAACACTTCTCAAAAGTAGAATCAACTTTATTTAGCTAAAAGTTTCTATTCTGGCGCGCCGTGGTGGCTCAACGGGGGAAGTGACTCTTCCGGCCAAGAAAACAAAGACCAATTATTTTTCCAGTTCGTGAATTCACCCCATGCTAACATTGAGGCAGCTGGTAGGAGTGGTTTTGGAGAGAAAAAACCACCACATTCCCACCAGTTGTGGCCTTGGGTAGCTACTTCCCTTGAACAGAAATGATGAAAAACACTCCTCAACAAGACTTCAAAGTTTGCACATCAACACAGTTCCCATACAGCTTTCTATTAGTCTGCTTGAAAAATATTCAGTGTACAGTTGGGCAAAGCCTGTACACTATGTGAGGTGATGCTCCAGTGCAATGCATGTATGTCTTGCTGCTGGCCTCAACTGCGATGTTGCTCAGCACATACGTGTAAAATAACAACTAATACTATGGCGCTGCAAAGTAATTAGGTGTTATTTGCATGAAACAAGGACCACAATAAAAGAACACAACACAATAAAAGAACACAACAGTACTTTTGTAGGACTAAACAATTGTACAGGCACCTAGAAAACACAAGTAAATGCATGCTACAGCTACATATAAATAAAACTAAATACTTTTATTTCTAGTCTTAGTAGAGCTGCATAGATGATAAGTCACTTCCTTTACATTATGAACAAACATATCCGAGCAAAGTTTACATTTGAAAAGTTACACTTACATAGTAGATAAGTAGATTGTTGAAGTACGGACAAGCAGTGGGATAATACCCAAGCACTAATATCTACTTTTAAGATATACTAGGAGTAGTGATGATGCTCTTCCTTCCAAATAAAATAATCCACATAGATTCATTTCCCAGAGCTTATACACTCATGGCATCATTGGTGCTACACAAATGAGTGCATACTGAAGGATCACATCGACTAAGTACAAGATTACTGCATTCATGGCTTTAGTTCTTGTACTACAAAGTATGCAAACACAGTTACCATTGGCGACCATGGATGCTGTGATTTCTGACAGGTAAATGCAGAGGCACGCAGGCACTTAACACACATGTTAAAAACTTCAGCTCAAAAATATTTGCCCACTAACACTACAGCAGCCTTTAAATTAATGTCATAGTTTGGTATCGTCCATGCAAAGTTCAAATAATTTCGAATGCAAGCAAAGGAACTGCTGAATAATTCATTGCTGAGAAGTTAGCAGCAGCTGCATCCTGTCATCACAATGTGCTCTTTCTGCTGTTGTAAACTTTCAGCAGGAGAACAGTCACTGGCGGTCCCTTTATACTTTTTGGTCTTCTGTGCTCTGTTCTTAATACACTGTACATGACCGTGGAGCACCGAACATTTTGTTACTGCTAGAACATAGAAAAATAAAAATTATTGTTACAACCATGCTACATGCATGAGTAGAGTTGTTAAATATGTGCTCACATTTACAGATATTGTATTTTCAGAAGCCAATGACAAGCCTCAACACACACACAAACAGTGAACACTGAAAATATATTTTAATATGATACAAGAGCAAAACTACAATGTTATAGATGAAGACATGAAACTTCTGACAGGCGTAAAAAGCCAATAAAGTTTCTTCTATTCCGACTTTACACTAGGTGCGAGCAGCAGACCACAATAAATTTTACTAAGAAACACAAGTTAGAGTGCGTTACAACACAACAGCCAATGTTCATAACTTTAAGGCTGTCTAACATAGCCAGCTCACCATACCGCATTTATGAGCAAACGGGCAGTCTAGAAGACACAAAGAACTTGTCGATTATGAGTGTGCTTATTGCTGACATCTATTATTCTAAATGAAGAAAACCTTTCAAAAATGCACTTCATCAGGAAAAGTAATCATACGCAACAAACACAATGGGCTCCTACAGGTGCCACCAACACTCACCATTATTGTTGATACCAGTGTCTTGCCGGATGGATATGCTGCGTCGATCACAGAACAGAAAAGGAGTGCTCCATGACTTCGATTGCATGTGTGCTAGCTGCATCGCTCTGCTGCTGAAATAGGCTAGCCACAGACAGAGAAATGAGAAGTCATGGCTTTAAAACACACTGAACGTCACCTTTAGAGATCAACAATGCATACTTAGTTCAGGTACAATTTGTAGAAAATATATATCACTATGCAATCGTGGTGAACACGTTCGGCTGAAGCACAAGCCACAGCACTGTGAGAGAAAAAGCTACATTAGGTAAAAGATGCAGTTACTGGCCCTATGTCGTCTGAGGCTTCTTCAATAGGTGTTTCTCCTTGTAAGTGGTGAACAGCCAGGCCAATTTTCACCCACTTGCTATTTCCTTCCAGAGCACTTGATCCACAGTGGGAGTCACAAGCTCGGGAGCTCAATAAGGAATCAAAGTATTTGTGCTCGTTTAAAAGCACCAGCTTTTGAGTCTCAGATGATCGGAGATTCATTCATAAGCTGCAGGCTTTCAGCTTTCAACATTCTCAATTATCTAGCAATTTATTGCTATAAATGTGGAATAAAAATTACGTGTAAGAATATTACAGGTATCCACTGCAAGCAACCGTGCTTGGGTTTTCAATTGGTGCACAGTAAGTGGTGTTCACGTAATCGTATGTATTAAAGAAAAACTAACCTTGCAGCCAGCCGTTAGGCAGTTTTTTGCCCTGGAAGCTCCCAAGCAGATCGCAGACCTTCCAGATGAGGCTGCCAAGCATGCTTCCAGGCCACATCCGCGGAATGATAAAAGTCCCAGCAGTGACATGGGCTTGCACAGTTAGGGAGAACGTGACCTTAATATTTTTGTACAGGTGCTCCAAGTCATGATGAGGATTGATGTGCCACAGTTTGCAACCGATGCATCACAGGACCTTAACAAGCCAATCACTGCGATCTGTGAAGAGCCAAAAACGAGATATTTAAAAACAATCATTAAAACACTCACTTTTGATACTTCCTTGACGACGCTATCACTTCGTTAAAATGACCAAAATCTGCTATAATCACTTTGAAATAAACTGAAGCCTCATGTAAAATTTACGTACCGCAATATATATGTCCTACTGAAGTATAGTACTACCACAGTGGTAATTGTCTATTAAACTAGTTTTCCAAAATAACGTAATTTTTTTAAGTGAAACTAGGCTCCTGGAAAATAAATTCGCATTAACTTTCCAACTATCAAACGTGGTAAATTGACAGGCCTAACCTCATAATCAAACAAGAGCTCACTTGTATCAAATCACAAAAAACTTCTTGAGCATTTGATCTATAATATATGTATGTATATACCAGTAGTAGTAAATTTTTCATGCTTCAACTTACCATAGAAAAACATTACATCTGATGGGCTTAAAAACTTGCACACGTTATAGATCTTCGTGAATTATAGTACCGGTGAAATTTAGTTCTGCAAGGTGAACTCACCGATGGCAGCATTTAGTAGCCGTCGGTGTCATGAGGAACCAAGTGTGCTCTACGGCCAACAGGTAAAGGGCATCTGCAGAGTGGAAGCTGCCAATGACAGCAATGAAGGGCTGGCCAGGCATGCACGTTCGTTGATAAAGTGTAAGAATTGGCCATGACCGGCTGTTGTCAAGGCTCTAGTGCCGTGCATAACGATGGCGAGACGAACTTGGAAATTTGTAGTTAGGTGATGTTCGCCTACAACATCATCCAAAGCACCGGAGAAATCTTTGCTTTTTTTAGGTGCCGCATTGAAGCTTGACCTTCACGGGCTCTCGCTGCCACATAGAACTCTCAAGTTGTTACCGAAGAACAGTATAGGCACGCTTCCAAAGTGACACGATCCACAAGAGAATGTAGCATCTCGCAGCTTTGGTTGATCACATCACTGCGCTAGGTCTGGGGGCCGGAGGGAAGCTTGACATTCACGGGCTCTCGCTGAAACATAGAACTCTCAAGTTGTTAGCGAAGAACAGTCCAGGCGCGCTTCCAAATAACACGATCCCCAACAAAATGTAGCATCTCGCAGCTTTGGTTGATCACATCACAGCGCTAGGACTATGGTTACCACAAAAAGGAGAAGTGACGACTTAACAAACAAAAGCGCCAAGCTGCCCCACCGCAACTTCGCAGGGCAAAACAGTTATCAACGCTGTCTTTCAATTTTCGGTCACACGAGCACAGCTTGTTCACAAGTCTTGGAACGTCAACACAGCATCACTGTTCACAACGAACATCGTTTCACTCCCGAACAGTTCATTGCTCTCAAGTAAATAGAAGCGTACGGGCTAACTAGTGGCGAAGCAAGAACTGAGCGCGTAGTTCATACGTTTCCGTACGTACTTGGGATCACTCAAGTAACGTGTCAAAACGCTGTCAATTAAAAATGTCGCACAGCACCCAAATGAGAGACTGGAAAGTCAAGCGAACGAACTGTTACAGGCACACAAACACACATTGCAGGCTTCTAGAGTGCTGGTTGCCATCGATACATTGACGCCGATTCCCGCTTGATAACCACACCGACGCACAGGCTTCGCTGCGCTTCACCGTACACTATTGCACTCCCGCAGCTTTCTGCACTGCTTACACGCACCGAAAGAGCTGCCGTAATCACAACGCATCCGGTCGAACGCTGAAGTAAATCGTGCGAGAAATGTTTGCTGAAAGTCGCACCGACTGATCTGCTGTTCACGACGCCATGTTGTTTTCGACAACTGCGCAGCACGTAAGAGAGCTCTTCGAAAGTACTTGCACTATTTTCACGGCGTGACAAAATTTTCTCCTATGTGCGAGGGGGCTGATATGACGAACAGGACAGGCGTGCCAGATGAAAGAAGTGTTTTGGCAACGTCACGGAGTGAGCTGATGTAGAGGGTATTGCTTCACAACCAATCACAAGCTGTGCCTTTCGGCCAAGCCGTCGTCTGCTCGCGTTTGTCGTCTGCTTCGATCAGAGCATGCGACAGGGAATTCGCCTTCGCAACGCTATTATTCTCAGGTCAAGTTGTCACTGCGTCGCATAAAATACGTGTTAGTGGCTCGCTCTACCTTTGAATGATGTTCATGCGTCAAGTTAAAGGGCTGGTAATTATCGCAGGGATGAATTTAGCCAAGATTTTCTCCAGAAGTAGGAGGGTTAACATATTTCCGGTGTTATACAAAGTTACTAGGGTCACTTTACTTCGACTGCTTGCCATATTATCACGGTCCATGTCGGTGTCTAAACAGTGAAGGTGAAAATGAGTGATTTGTTTGTAGTTCCATGCGTACTCACGCACACCCCTAATACGCTTCGGTTTACAAAGTACGCTTTGTTCCAGATCGTCCCAAAGTGTATCGACAGCTGTATTTCAGAAATCGCACCCATTGGACAGTTAGAGTCAATCAAAGTACACTAGAGCAGAAGCTTTATGAACCACTCACTAAAAACTTCCTCGCATTTTAATTTCCAATAGCGTGCAAGGAATATGCTCCCATTAACCTCTTTGGTGGTAATTTTCATCAATGAGGCAAGGATCTCGAGTCGCACATTTATTGGATGAGATGGGGTGCAACACAACAACATAACAAATAAGGTTGATCTATGCCATGCCGCATTCTAATGCGCCGACTATTCACGTATCACATTGGTTTTCATCCAACCACAAATATTTAAATGCATAATTTTACGCCATTGACGCCCAATAGAAATGTTCAATTACTGCGACTTCGAACTTGTAGGACGACGGTTGTTGTAAACACCGTCCACTGCGTACAAAGGAAACAACACATGAAACTCAAAGCGGCGAAAGAAATAAAAACGCACCATCAGTCATCAAGCAGCCCTTCATGGGCGTGAATTAACTCAAAACCAGCCACGGCACCAAAGTATACCACCGCGGCGGGAGGTTCTAAGCAGCCACAATGTTCCTAAGAGTGGTCCGGACCACTCTTAGAATGTTCTCTAAGCCACGCTGTTTTTACGCAAAATTTTGCTTTGTGAATCCACTTACGAGCACTTTTTGGTGACGTAAGCAATTATAGCAACTGCATCACCATCGCTGACATGTTCCCGGGCAGTCACAGCGCGCTTTATTGCAGCGGCCGATTTGACAACGATGGCCTCTTACGACGTTTTTTTATTTCGTGAAGAGACATACGCAACGATATTTCTCTTGCGCGAAAATGTTTTCGTAAGTGAGTTTTGTGAATCCAGCCCCTGTTCCCAAGCGCTGTGGGCGTTGAGGGCGTATCGGGCGCCATATAAGTTTTTGATTAGCGTTTGCCCTGCTGCGAACCGCAACGTACGATCGCAGCGACAACGTAGTGTCGAAACCAGTGCTTGCGGGCCACATGCGGGCCGCCATCACCGCACGCAATTTCGGATTTTTTTGAATGCGGTCACCGAACGCCAACGCCGACTCACGTTGCGACGCATGCGCAGTGGCAGCTACCGCATGCGGTTCACTATTCTAAAACTCCGTAATAAAAATGGATACAGGAACTTGCGTAGTGTTGGAAACACGTATGCGAGATTCGCGGAGGTTATCAAAGAAGCACCGCATGCGAACACTTCCCCACCGCCACTTCGGTCAACATTCTAACAGTTCAGCGACGTCAGTGTGATCGTCGCGCTATCATTTTCTGCCAACTAAACGCGCTCCTTTCACAGGCGTGTTCTAGGGCGTTTGTGCTTTTTCGAAGAAGTTCTTTCATGCCACCTGCACCATGGCAGTTTCTACTCTCAAAATCAGCAAGGGTATGAACGCAGAACTATCGTGCTACTCATTTCGCGTCTATCAAATATTGCAGATAAATGTAAGTAGAGATAGTCAACAGGGGCGCTTGCATCGTGGCGGCAACGCGGCTGTGAATGGGTACGTGCTGAGCACAGTGAAATTGAATGCGAGACATCGTAGCCACATGGTGATATTACTTTTACTTCTGTGTGCCTGTGTGCACAGTGTGCGCGATAAAGCTCAGTAGATTAATTGTGCCGCTCGCTGTGAGCACTGTTCCTGGGCAAGAGCAAACGTGGTGGGCAACCCGATCTTCGCCGTAGGCGTCTGTCAATCTAACTGATTGTCGCTTGAACTTGAATACAAACTCCTCGAGGCTGAGAAGACCCGAGTTCAACTCTTGACTGTGATGGTGCTTAGTGTGACTGTCAAGCGTTCGATGCAGTGGACGCTACGCGGCCGCTTCTTTGCATACAAATATAGTTTGGTAAGATTACACTGTTTGTGCAAGGGTTAAGCCATAGCGCAACTTGTAATAAGCTAGCTTCTTGCAGCTTTTTAAGTTAGTCGCCTACTAATTTGCGTGGTCGATTTCGATGTGAAGACCACTTCATCTCTGTCTGTGTTTTTATTGTAATATTTGACTGAGGTCTAACGACAATCACACTGAGCTGTCTTTTCCTCATTGCTAAGGCTTCAAATAAAAGTCAATTATCTTGGGCGCAATCAGCAAGACCATGATCAAAAAGGAACTGTTGAACGAAACTCTAATTAGCAGAATATTTATTAGGAATTAAACAGTAACGGCTAATTAGCGTGGTTTTACTCAGCATGGTCACGAATAACTTTGTGGCAATTACTAAATTTAGTTAGCTCGTTATCTCGCATGATTTAATTATCCTGGTCCTAGCTTTACATCACTTCATTCGCATGGTTTTTTTAGGATATGCGTAATTACTTCGGCCATAACACAACTTGGAATCATTAACTTGGTCATGGCATGTCTTGGCCTAACTAGCCAGTTTAACCATCTAGCCAAATAGCTTATTTGCCGGCCACACGTGCTCGGGTGCTAGCGGGTCATGACAACAAAGACGACGCGCACCGGCCGAGCAGCGCGCTAGAGTTTACAGGCTGACCACAATTATTAACTCGTGGCCTTAGGTTTAGCTGTGGTCGTGATGTTGTAAGCGCTCAGCTGGTACTGATCTTAGAGGCTACCATGCTGATAAGTCTAAAACACACTTGGTGCAGTCCTTAAAAGCTTCAAAATGAATACATACACCCTGTGGCTCTAACAATATCTTCACCAAAAGTTTCTGACACATTTATTGCATGGTGTTGTAGTCGGGTTGTCAGCAGCATCCTACCGCTGCCACCAGTTGATGTCTTCCGGAGTATACCCTAAGACCGGAGAGAGCCAAATTCCTGGTGAGATGTCGAGGAGAGAGCAGGTGCGGTTAACAGGAGCGTTTATATACATTATACTTGGTGCAAGGTAGCGTGTTACTACAATGTTTTTGGTAGCATGTCTCGAGTGTCTCTGCGCTCGTGTTTTTAAAGTGTATTCCTCCCAGGATCCCCTGCAAGGGTAGCAATGTAACCCAGGATGATCCAATCAAATTGTCCTCTTCACCTCCGCCTTCGAAAGGGGATGGTCAAACACTTCTTCCTCCTACCAAACTCAAGGAAAGAGAAGAGAGGCACGCCCACTTCGTACTATGGTGAGGAAGGAAACACTGCAGAAACACTGCACCAGGAACACGACACAGCACAGCGCGAAGATGTTGGGTTCCATGTCAAAATCACGTCTGTAATCTGCTGCAGTGAGGAGTCCCCAGCGCCAGGCAATCCGCGGTTTGTAGAAACAGTAGCATGGCGGCAGCACAGAGAACTTGAGAACGCACACGAATATGGACCTCAGTCGCTTGGCCCATTGCCGCGGCACTCCGACGAGCAAATACGTACAAAGATCACCAACCGTTTTAAGCCACTTTGATTGTAAACAGCCCTTCATAGGCTGTCAGTTGGTCGGGTAAGTTCAAAGGGTTCTACAAGAGGACATATCTGCGCCGCCAAATTCCAAGTACGGTCAGCGTGTCGTTGGCGCTTTTGGTTCACCTCTGGGAGCACTGTCCAGCACCGTCTCACGTTTAAGTAGCGCCGTGCCAAAGAGGCCTATCACAACAATGGTTTCACTTCTGCAGTCAGTGGAACGACAAACAAATGAAAGAAGCCTCTGGTTTGGAAACACCGCCAAACTTAGTCGTCCGTCCTGGACGCGATGGCTGGTTGCATCGTAAGCAATGACACTCAGTGCGTTGAGTGGTGTATTCGACTGTTTCGTACTGTTGGCCAGGTCATAAGGGGTTGTCGCCAGAACTTAGAAAGATGCCCAGGTTCACGAAACTCGGGCGAAACTCGGCCGATCCTGCTTAGCACCCCTAATTTGGTTCACTTTTCGAAATGCCTGTCCAGCTTGGAGACTTTTTTTTTTCAATGTGGTGCGTAGCGTTTCAAGTTAGCGCTAAAGCATTGCACGTGCACAGAAACAAGCGGCACTGTGGCGGAAGGAAGGGAAAAGCATGACCTACATCTCCCAATTTCATTTTTCTGCCAGGGTATGGCGCCACCTGCCCTAGGTGGTCTAACTAATGTCTTGAATGAAGAATCGGCAGGACTCGGACAACATGGGCGAAAGGGGTTGATGACGTGCGTGCCATTTCCCCTCAGATAGAGGTAGGGGTATGCACAATACCGGAGGTACTGGTGCGTGATGGCACCCTGCAAAGAGCGGGGTCTTCGACGCAAACAAGAAGGTATAGCAGATGAGTCAAGATGAACACTTTGAGGTAGTGGAAATAAACACAGAAGTGGATAGGGTGGGTGGTTTATAACGAGACAGAATTCACATCAAAAGGATGCTAGGATGTTTGGTGGGCTCGCGACTTACAGGACGCAGCAGTGGCTTTTTCGGCAAGCACGTGGGCCCTTCGGTGTCCAAGATAGCTAGTACTGAGGAAAACAATGAGGTGGACTCTTTGACAGGTGGTATAGGAAAAAAAAAACAGAGAAGAGGTAAAAGAATGGAGAAGCCACGTGTTGCAAATGTTTATGTCACCATAAAGAGTGACCAAAAAAAGGAAGATTGAGGAATAGAGATTGAAGAGCAGTTAAACAAGGAGCATGAAGGTGTTTATTCGGTTACAGAGACACACCTTAGAGACATGGAAGAGCCACCACAGATTTTGAATTACACTTGGGAAGGATGCAACTGGATTCTACCAAAAATAAAAGGTGAGGGGTGTTGGAATTGTAATTCAAAGCAAAGCCATATTGCATTGAGTGAAGCAAACGTATTCAGAGCACCTCTTGGTTTTGAGCACAGTCGGGGGCAAGAAAACATGGCTAGGTGTAGCTTACACGTGAGTGGGGAATAACTGTAAACAAAAACATTTTGAGATAGTATATTGCATCCGTACCGATATCAGCGAATTCGGGCAGAGGTCCAAAGTAAACCTTCCAGGGCACATGAATGCTTGACATGAGGACCTTGACGGAAATTCAGACACCAATGGCAGGTTATTGCTAGACATCTACAAGAAATTTATTGCGGATGTAGTTAAGGCGCAGATTGCGTCGAAAGTCAGGCACAGGCGATCGAGCATTCATCATTGTCTTATGAAAAGGGGAATCTATGGCAAACATAGAGAGCTGAATAGTACGTTATGTTGGGCTAGTTAGTACACATTAGGCTGAAATACGTGGCGCAAGGATGCCAATGAGAAGAACGAGAAGAGACAGAAAGAGCACCAAAAGGGTGCTAGTTCTGTCTCTTCTCGTTCTTCTCATTGAAAAGAGAAGGCAAAAAGTTGGCGTAACAGAGAATTTTGGGAAGCGATCGAGAAGCCACGTGAGGCATCACGGGAGCGATGACAGGTAAAGAGGCAGAAGTGGCACCGGGTGAAGCCAACATATTATGGATATATATAAAAAACAGTTGTGCACAATTTGGCCAAGGCAAAAACTAAAGGTTGAAGTTAACGCTGGATCACTGAAATTCCCGAAAGAAGCAAGGCCTTGCCTAAGGTATTTCGAAGCCACTTAAAAGCGCTTGGCAGGTAATCTGTACCAATGCGAAAGCACATGGTAGATGAAGGAGCAAATAATTTAGAAAGGTATGATGCATAGGTTATATATGAAAGGTAACAGCAGATTTGTTTAAAGATTACCCAGGGGTGAGTAAAAGTATGAAAAAGAGTGCAACCGAGGAAGGCGTAGTAGTTGATAATTTTAAAAAAAGGACCTGATGGAAAAATTCCTTGCGCATTACTGCTGGCTTAGATGGCGTTCCCATTGTCACAAGTCCCGTTAATTAGGGAGGCGACCACCGGGCTAATCTCAAGGGCCGAAGTATCGGCCCCCTGAACTGCACCACGAAAGAGTGGACAATTCAAAAGTGGTCCTATTTGGCGCGCCAGCGGAAGCCAGCCGTGGCTAAAAGAACAAGTCAGAGCCGAGAGTTGATAAACAAAACAAAATTATATTCTCAATTATGGCAGATCGATACGATACACAAATATACACACTCAACTATAGTTGAATGCGATATGTCACCAATTAAACAACGTACTACACAGTACAATCAGCCACACTCGAAACAACGGACACAAACAACAATACTCACTACAATGCAATCGCATGCATTGAACAGCCAAGACACTTAAAGACTAAAGAGTTCGAAGACTTATTCAATACAAAGTCCTTGGAACAAACTCTGAAAGATACTCTTTCAAGAATCCCTCACTCAATGTCCAGCGCTGTTGTTGTTCCGCCGCCCCCGAAGTTTCTCTTCCAGGAAACCTCGCGTCTTCAATTGGCTGCTCTCCAAGCACCAAACTTCACCGGTAACACGTCGGCTCCCCACGCGTTGCCATTGCAGGACGCGTCTTCGCTCTTTGGCGGTAGACATACTCTTCTGCTTGTAGCACGAGTCTTCATCCCCCAGGTGGAAATTTCTTCCCCATCTGCTTTGTAACCAAGGACAACACCTTCGCCGTTACGATTCGGCGCAATGACCCTACGCACACTTGCGCAAATCTTTCATCTTCTGCCTACAAACACGGGCGCAAACTTTCTTCTTCTCCTCCTTTGTCAGTGAGGACAAAAGGCTTCGCCACACGGCGGAAGACCCTACGCACAGTGGCGCACAAATCCTTCTTCTCCTCATTTTCTTCCTCGGCTTCTCGCTTAAATACCTTTCGAGCTAGATTCCAGAAAATTCTCATTGTTTCGTCGGCGCGATGCACAGCGAACGCTGGGGAAAGCGCGAGACGTTTCGAGGGCAGTCCGTGACTCGTGACGCAACTCTGCATTACCCCGCCTCAGTACCTCGAGAACCTTCCAGGGCTTGCTCGGCGGCCGATGTGAGAAGGATGGTCGGCGACACTGCTCTTCTGAAGGGGGAGAGACGGTACGCCTGGGGAGCCTTTGGATGTTTGTTTTCCTCTTTATCGTTGACCTTGAGGTGCCTCTCTGCGCTTGGTATCGTTACTGTTGCTAAAATTCGGCGGCGCGTGTTTTTTCGGTGCGCTCGTTGTGACACCATCCACCACATTAACGAACTAAGCCATGGCACTAGAGAAGCACTGCTGAAATCGGTAAAAGTGCTTAAGGGAGAACAAAATACTAAACACTCAGTGAAAAATAATTATTTATTTATATATATACATTCGTTTATTTATTCTGGTATTTATTTTAATCGCCTCAGGTTATAAACACTTTATAGAGGGGGTGGGGGTGTACATAGTAAACAAGAGCATTAACAATAAATGTATAAAAGTAAATTCATTCATTATACAGAATAATTACAAAAAAAATAAAAACAGACATCGAGTAGAGTACAATAAAAAAACAAGCAGCACTAAAGAAGGCTAGATATGACATTTTTAAATGCAGTTGTATCATTTATATCAGTTGGGAAGACTGGTAAGTGATTTCAATCTCCTGTTTTGGGAATAAATCAGTGCGAGCCGGCAGTATTTGGAAAATATGGTATGTTAACCTTATGACGATGACCGAGCGAATGTGAGCGGAACAAAGCTGGGCGTATCAACAAGGAACGAAGAGTGGGAATTTGGTAGCAAATTTTGTGAAATATACAAATGTGTGAATGTTTTCGGCGGGTCGTTAGAGTGAAGGGATTTAGAGCTGATTTTCTGTTTGTGATACTGACATTGTGGTCATAACAAAATGAAATCAAGCAAACAGAGCGATTTTCTCCTGCGTCAATGCTTTGTAATAATGTAGCGCAATGCGGATCCCAGAGAGATGAGGCATATTCTAATTGAGGGTGAACGTATGTAGTGTAAAGAAACAGTTTTAGTGAAGGTGGGGCAAGATAGAACTTTCTTTGCAAGTAACCTAAGGTTTGGTTTGCTTTAGCTGATACGTATTGAACGTGATGTCCCCGTGAAAAGTTGTTAGATATGTAAACTGCCAAGGTAGTAAATATAAGCCTGGTTGCAGGGAAAAAGTGTTAAAGAAATAGGACAGAGAGGTAACATTGCACCTGGTTACGCACATGCTTTTGCATTTAGTGACGTTTAGTTTCATCTGTCCAGGTGTGGCACAACTGTGATACGCTATCCAAAATACTCTGTAGTGATGTCACGTCTGAGTCATTGGTTATTTTGCGATAAAGTGCACAGTTATCTGCAAACAAACAAGCTTGGGAATCGATGTTGGTAGGTAAATCATTGATATAGGTCAGAATTAAAAGCGAACTTCGGACTGAGCAGGGGTTCCCATTCAGCCTCATTACCGAACTAGGACATAGCACTAAGGAAACACTGCTGAAATCCACGAAACCTACATACAGGAGAAGTAAATACAGGCACTCGGTGGAAAATGAACGAACCTAATCCCTGAAAAGTAAGGGGGAAAAGGTTAACATTCACTTGCATAGACCGCTAACCATTACATCTGTACTCTATACGATGGCGATGCAGGCAGTTAAGCTATGTATAGGAACCTGGGCAAGAACAAATTATTATTTTGAGAGAACTTCAGAATGGATCTCAATCGACAAGTGGTCACTGACGATAACAAATTCGTTCATTTTCAGTGTAGAGAAATATCTAAAATAGAAGACAGGCCCTTTTAGGTTGCTTACCTAGACATCAATGGGGCGTATGACAATGTAATCAGGACATCTTGTGCGGCACATTGAAGGAGGTAAGCATAAGAGACAGGTGTACATATTTTCAGAAAAGTACACCGAGAAAATACAGTTTGCATAGAATTGGAAGGAATTAGGCATAGGCAGTGCTAAAACTAACAACCGGCTGAGACTGGGATGTGTTTTGTTCCCAATGTTATTCATGCTGAACATAGTGAAGATAAAAACAGACCTTGAGAAAGTAGGATCTGTGGGTTTAATCTGTCACATAAACAGGCTGATGCGATTGTTGAGCAGAAGCTTAAGGTCTATTTTATGCAGTCTATATTGCCGAATTTTCAGCTAGTCAAGACGATATACAGTGGCTGGCAAATATATGCGGAAGGAAAGGCAAAGCTTGAGGACTGAGATTTAGTGCAACGAAATTTCGATTCATGGTATTTATTGATCAGGAAGATCAGGTGGTTTCAATGCATTGCCACGAAATACCGAGGGTAAGCGAAGACAAGTATAGGTGAATGAGGGGGATAAATATACGAAGTTACAGGGAAAAAATCGGCAGCTAAGTAAACAGGAAAGCCGCAACAATAAAAGTAAGAGTGTTATAGGGGGACAATGGGTAGGAAGTTCTTCGAGGTCTGTGGAAAAGCGTACGGTTTCAGCGGTTACATTTGGGAACTCAGTAGTGTCCCTGGAGTTAGAGGTGCAATCAAGAATGGATATAAATTTAAGAGCTGTGGGACGCCTCGTGTTGGGTGCTCACAGGAAGATGACGGATGACGTTGTAAAAGGGGATATGGGATGAACAGGCTTTAAAGTAGGGAAGCTCAGAACAAATTGATATTTGAAGAGAGGCTTAAGAAAATGAAGGAGTGCAGATGGGCAGGGAAAGTTTTCGGGTATTTGTATAGAAATGGCATGAACGCAAAGTGGAAAACAAGAACTAGGAGGCTCATCACTGAATGTGTGGATGGCAGTGTGGGTGATATGACAACGAGAAGCATAAGCAAAAAGTCTAAGAGGTGACTAGGATTATTGAAAAAAAAAACAGCGATGAAAAAGAACCCGGCTTTCAATAACTATATACCACTAGGCCAGAACGAAATAAGGCAGGAGAGGTTTCATGATAACTCGAGGGAAAAAGCTTTACCGTTCGAAGCGAGGTCAGGTTGCCTTTGAACACGCAGTCATAAAGCGAGATTTAATAAAAAAACTACAAAATTGCACAAGCTCTGTGGCAGCTGAAAAAACTATAGAACATGCTATGACTCAATGCAGCAATATGCACCCAGGTGTACGTGTGAGTACAAGCGCACATGAGGCTTTTGGTATGAGGAATAAACATTGAAAGTTGAACACGTCCGCGATAGAAGCGAGTAAAAGACGGCTAGAGTATTCGTAGCAGAAAAGTAGAGATAAAGAACAGAAATAACAGAAAAACTAGGGCATTTGCTCAAGATGCGGAGATGGGGCATTAATTTATATAGTTATTTATTTCATGGAAGTAGCTGAAGCATCAGGTCAACATAAGAAGAAAGCTTTCTTTTCATTATTTTTTTGCGAGCCTGGTGTTACACATGTCATCGTCCTCTTAAAAAGAGAAACTCATAGCATCTGTCCATCGAACCATCATGTGCGTGTGAATCCATAGCTGGCGCGCACATAAAGGCTTCTTAGCCATTCCTGAAACCCCTTGGCCTTCAGGCAGTCCACAGTCGCAGAGCCACGAAGCGTTGATTTGGTTCTCTAGCCTGATGACTCACTCACGCGCACGTTTATCTCAGTATTCAGACATTTTGTACCTCTGGTGCTCCCAGCACTAGTTTGCTTTGAAATAACAGTATAGGCAAAAAGAGCGCGAGCGTCGTTTCGCTTGCTTTCGCATCTACGTTTCCGAAAGGTGCGAGGTGTGCGTTTGGACGATAACCTGATACCAACGTCTGATCGCATAAAGTTTCTTGGGTAATCTTAGACATTCATATGAAGTTCATAATGAAATATTGGGACCACTAAGTAACGGGACACAAGAGAGAACACAAGCGAGCGGAGATTAGAGCGCAGAAGTTCAATCTTTATGTGCAGTCATTTACTCGCAAGGTAACCTATGGAGTACGCACCATAATCAAAACTCGTTCATAAATTCAGCCATCATATCATTCATTCCATTTATCACGCAGACATTCACAGTCATCTATCTTCTTTTATATCAGCCTGGGGACAGCACATATTTCACCCACCTCAAAACCATCAACGCAGGCAAAACCAAGCACTGCGTCTCATGACATTCAGCCATTTCTTAACCAATGCAATGCCAATTAATCAAAACTTCAATATTTATCCTCTTCATCAATCATCCCAGCTGAAGTTATCAATTTTTATGTGTAAGCTTGTTTAGTAACAACATTGATAGGTTTTCTGAGCTGAATAATCATCTTCTGCCTATGATTCGCACGGCCTACGGCATTTTCACCACTACGTGTATGGGAAGGAAGCTGTGGAATTTCCTTCCTTACGTCAATAAATCATCAAGCACGGAACATGCCTTCGAAAACTAAGAAATAGATGTTGCAACAAGTGTCTCGATTCTAGCAATCTTTTTCTTGGGTACATGGTATATTGTTTTTATGTTTTGCAGTGCAATTGTCGTTTTTTTCAGTGTTACCTTTTCTTTTATATCGGTTCAACAAATATGTGTTTTTGTTTATGTGGTCAATGCGAAGCATTTCTTAGCGAGATTCGGCGACCTTGAACGTATCTATCTATCTATCTATCTATCTATCTATCTATCTATCTATCTATCTATCTATCTATCTATCTATCTAGCCGCCTAGCACTTTTAGCTGTCGTGGCCGTTTTGATAATTGTTTCGATATAAACTCGGTATGGCATAACATGCTTGTAGGAAGAACATATTTGATTAGTCATTAACTAAATATCACGACTAGTATATAAATATAGCCATGATTTGCGTTTCATGGTCCTGCAGCTCTTGCGGTGGTTGCGTTCACATGGCCATGTTGCAAAACCGGTATGGTATAGCATGATTGCATGGCGAACACAAGCGACAGACCATAACACGAAAATTATGATATGCGTGTCTTGTAACAACATGACTACATGCCACGCTCATGATGCGCTAGCTGCCATTTCGCTAGCGTCACATATACCGAATTTCGTTACAGTGCATGAATGAATGACGAAGGTAACGTGACTTGTGCAAACTATGATAATCGTGAGATGCGTGTCATATAACAACATGACTACATGCCACGCTCATGTATACGTTAGCGGTCGTTCACTAGCTTCACTTTATACCGAATTTTGTATTATGGGAGGTGAATGGATGACGAAGCTATGATACTGGTGCAAACCTTATGAACATGATATGCGTGTCATGTAACAACATAACTACATGCCATGCTCATGATACTGTCGCGGCTGTTACTCTAGCTTCACATGTACTAAACTCAGCATTACGTGACGCGAAACGAACGAATGGCATAGGTAAATGACACATCCAAACATGACAATGAAGACATGCGTGTCATGTAAGAACTTGAGTACATGCCACACTGATGATGCGCTAGCGGCCGTTTCGCTAGCTTCACATATGCCAAATTTGGTATTACGTGACGCCAATGGATCACGAAGGTATCTGACTGGCGCAAACATGATCACGAGACGCGTGTTATGTGAGAACAAGACTACATGGCACAGTCCAGGCACCAATACATTTCTACGTTACGTGGAGTAGTGTGCATGCTCACCGACGTTCATTTCGTCCCGTCACGCCGGCGTTGCTGCGCCAGGCACTGGGCATGCCACATCCTCGCAGGCACGCGCCGCGCTGCGTTGCTTTGACGCATGCGCATTTCAGCTCGTCCGGCGTCCCTCCGTCACGAAAAGAGAGAGACGCTGTGTTGTCTGGGTAGCGCATCGGCACGAAATTCAGCGTGTTACATTTCGCGCCGGCTGTCGTCGAGCCGCACTGACGGACGCTGATCGCGCCAGTCACGTCTGGCCTCAGACCATAGAGTGCTCGCGTTTCGCCAACGTAGCGTCGCTGTGCCCAGCGTGCGCGCACGTCAGCGCTACATTGCAGTATATTGGGTCCTTCATGATGTGTTCGCGGCTGTTTTGCTAGCTGCACATATACCGGATTTGGTTTTTATGTGACGTCTATGACTGACGAAACATACGACGGGTGCAAACCTAATAATCCTGACACGCGTGTCAAGTAAGAACATGAGAACATACCACGCTCATAGCGTGCTCGTGGGCGTTTCGCTAGCTCTATGTACACAAAATTCGGTATGACGTGACGTGAATAGATGGCGAAGGTAAATGACACAATAAAATATAATAATCTTGACAGGAAATTGATGTACGGCATCATTTGCCTCCAACTCGGAACGTTGTGGTAATTTTGAAGTGGCAAATCAACATTTGTAATTCATGCTTTGCGTATAATCGATTCCCACTGTACGTGGGATCTGCCAATTTTTTTTCGCACTGTTTTATTTCTATTTCATAGAAATACTGTAACCACTGAATTATGTACTTCTCGTTTTATCGTTCACATTTTGTATGGGAGGCCCCCGACAGTTTTTAACTTTGGGGCTCCTTGAGTACTACCAATCTTGTACACACTTTTTGTAAACTAGTATTGTCAATATTGAATAAAGTCTTGAACTATTAAGTTATCGCGAGCACTGAACGTCATTTCACTCGGTTCCACAGTTCGCGTCTTCGAAAGGAAATAGGTGCGCACACACGATTAGGCAAGCAGCGTGACCGCTCTTTACGCTTATCCTATCTATACTTGTGCATTCATTTCATGCTTCTTTCTTCCAGATTGAGTAACGTGGTTCAAGTGCTGAGATGTTACCGTTATTTGTTCGCACCCGTCCTTTGTACCCTCGGTAATGTTGTGCGTGCTTAGGGGTTGGGTTGTACGCTGCAAGTTTTCAGCTGCTTGCCGTTTCTCCTGTGGCATGGCGATTTCGGTACAGCAGCATTCGTTCCTACACTCTTGTGGTGAAACAGTGCACGGTTATGATCTAACTCAGTGAAACGCATTTCATTTTCATTTCATGCCGATTCGTAAAGAGATGTATAAACCATGTTTTTATTTTTATGAACAACAACAGTAAACGTACAATAGTCAATGGCAACTAAAAGCGAATTACGTGCGAATAAAAGATATGAGGTTGTGCAAGTGAATCGAACAAGTGTGTTTACGAGTGCTTATTTCTTTTATTTCAACGTGTTCCTCTTACCGCCACTGGGTTCAAGCCGATCCGCACTGTTTCCAAAATTTATGGATGATTCTGGTTGTTTTTTTAAAGATAACAAGCATAAAACGACTAACCTAACGCAAGCCCGAGTGATACCGCTATAACATGCGATAACTTATATACAAATCTATGCAGTTTAATGTTCCAAAACCACATCATGATTATGTGAGACGCCTTAGTGAAGTATTACGGAAATGTCGGCCGTCTGGTGCTTTTACCATGCACTGACATCATACAGTACACGGACCTTCAGTATTTTACGTCGAAATAGGTTCGGTCCTGGCCACCATGGTCAGATTTCTTCGAGACGTAATGATAGATGCTCATGTACGTCTTAACGTCAGCGTGCATTTAAACAACTCAAGATCGTCAAAATCTCTGGAGCCTTTCACTACGGCGTTCCTATAATCATACCGTTGTTTTGGGACGTTACATGCAAGGTATTATCACTGTATACTGACATGGAATCACCATGGTTGGGATCCGGCAGGCGACCTTTGTGAACGAATTCATGAATGCCAAGGCATTTCGCATTGCTGGTGGTTAGTCGAAGGATGACAACGTCGGCACGACATTTTCATTGTACGGACGGTGTTCCAGTGTAGCTTGAGGCTTTTGGCTTTACGGGGGCACAAGTTTGCCCAGAAAATCACTTCATCATATCCGACTGCCCTCTGTGATGCACCATTGAAAAGGGAATATACTAAAATATACTAAAAAAGTCTTAAATAACACTTGGGTGCCCGCTTGTTCGTATGTATAAAAACTGCAAATGCTATGACAACCGAAAAGGCGTATCTCGAATCGACAACACAATCAATATTCGACATGCGTATTGTTGTATCACAATGTCTTGAGAGGTATTTGCGCTTTCGCGGTCTTAACACAATGTGAACCTTGGAACTTGAGGTGTTTTGAGGCTGTTTATTGGAGCTTATAATTGCGATAGCAATGATATGAACACCCTCGGCTGGATTTAGCCACCGGCATTGGCGTTGATGTAGGCGTTGACGTTGGTGTCGGCGTGAACGAACGTCGCTCTGCATTATATGTATATATATATATATATATATATATATATATATATATATATATATATATATATATATATATAATATATATTGTAAAGAAGAGGAAGTACTCCGGCGCAGAGGCAGCAACATCGAGCGTGCAGCAGTGGCTCGAGCTCGGAAACTGCGGCTGGTGCATTGCCTTCGAAGCCTTCTAAGCATCAACCTTTTTGCTCAATAAATCTCCTTTATAATTGGTAAAGGTGCTGCTTACCGTCCCTTACACCTTCCCGCTACCATCCTGGAACGCCGTTCTCGACGGCTACCTTCTGCTATGCCGGACGCCGATCAGCAGACGCTTCCATCTCTTCCGGCCACCTGTCCAGGCAGTGTTCCTCAGCGGGAGCCTCCAATATTCAGTGGAACAGATGACAACGACGTTGAAGATTGGCTCTCGACTTTCGAACGGGTGAGCGCTTTAAACAGATGGACGGACGCGGACAAGTTGACACGCGTGTCTTTCTACCTCGCGGTTGTAGCCAGCCTTTGGCTTACAAACCACGAGGCAGACGTCCAAACGTGTCCGCAATTTAAAACGTCGATTGTAGCAGTCTTCGATCGATCTGTTGTCCGAGAACTTCATGCCGAGCAACGTTTACGCACACGCGCATAAGAAACGGGTGAAACCTTCACTAGTTACATAAAAGACGTCATCGATTTGTGCAGACGCGTGAACGCCGCAATCTCGGAAGCTGAAAAATGTAAGCACATCCTCAAAGGCATTGACGACGACGCTTTTCAAATGCTCTTGGCGAAAAGCCCGACCACTGTTAACGACGTAATTAGCCTCTGCAAAGCTACGATGAATTGCGGAAGCAGCGAGCTCATGACAAGACGTCCTCCAGCTCATGATTTGGCATCGCTGTCTAGTGTGATCAGTGGTCATGACCAAGCGTCACTAATAGCCGAAATGAAAGCATTTGTATGCGAAGAAGTCGCACGACAGCTTTTATTGGTGCCCTTCACACCAGAACATACCACAACTTTGCCGTCGTCTCTTCGAGGCGTCATTCAAGGAGAGGTCGCCGAGGCCTTACCAGCTGCTCGCGAGCCTAATCTTGTGGCTGCTCCTCTCACCTACGCCGCGGCTGCAGCCATGCCAACTCGCAAGGCGCTTGCGCCTCCGTTCCAGCCTCGCGCGAGCTGTCCCCCAGCTCCAGTTCACTGGACCAGCACTAACACCGCCAACCCGTGGTACACCCTCGACAATCGCCCGATATGTTACGCTTGTCGATACCCCGGACACGTCGCAAGGTATTGCCGCCACCCGACGCATATCACCAATGAAAACCACCGTGAGCCTTTCTTCCTGCTTGACTCCAACGCGCGATATGGTTCCTCCACTCCAATGCCAGCCCGCTACCAGGACGACCACCGCCCTCGTTCGGGACGTCTTCGCTCGTCCTCTCCACGCCGCCGCTCGCCTTCTCCTATGCGTCGACGGCCCGCGCCTAACGAGGAGCAAAACTAGACGACGCAGTTTCGTGAGGCAAGAACTGCGCAAGTTTTGGTTTCCCCAAGTCCTCATTTGTCACCTACCAATGGTATTGCTGTGTTCGTCGAAAATATCCCTAGTGTCGTTCTTGTAGATACCGGTGCAGCTGTTTCTGTTAGAGATGCTGGATTTTGCCGCTGAATTCGTAAGGTTACGACGCCTCTTCTCCGGATTATCGCTTCAGCACAGCCAGTGCTCAACTTATTCAACCGACCACAGTATGTAGAGCCCGTGTGACAATTCAAGACGTTCTGTATACGATAGAGTTCATGGCTTCTTTCATCGTGCTCCCATATTAATTGCCTTGGGATGGGACTTTTTGTCGCGTCATAACGCCATAACCGACTTTTCTTGGGCTGCAGTTGAATTTTGCACACTGATTGACCAAGCGTCCGTCGACACCCAGTCTGCCGCTAAACTTGTTGTTAGCGATGACACCTACATCCCTCCATGCTCTTTTGCGTTCGTGCCAGTTTCATGTAGCGCCATATCCGACGGCACGGTCTTCTTCACACCATCTCCATTATTCGTCGCCCGAAGAGCCCTCCCCCTGCCTTCTGCTGCTCTCGACCTTGTAGAAAGCTCAACCACAATGCCAATTTATAATCATGAGTCGTCGTTTTTATCCCTACTTTGTCACGGGTGCCTTGGCCATGCCGAGACAATCAGTTCTTCCAGAATTATATCCGTCCCCGATGAGGTGCCTTCTACCTCCGTCTGTGAACTAGCTGTCGTCTCAGCGGCTGACTCAACGTCGGTGAACATATTTCAACCATTGATTGCTGCAGATTTGACATCTTCGCAGCGTTCGTAACTCCTCACCATTCTTGAGAGCTACTGCCATCCTTTCGACGTTGAACAAGCATCTCTCGGCCGTGCCTTAGCAGTAAAACACCACATCGACACTGGGTCCCACTCATCGCTGCGACAACGACCACATCGCGTGTCCGCTACAGAACGCCGCGTCATTGCTGACCTAGTAGACGACATACTTCGCAGAGGCGTCATTTGACCTTCAGAGAGCCCATGGGCGTCTCCGGTGGTCCTCGTCATAAAGAAAGACGGTTCTATTCGTTTCTGTGTCGAATTCCGGCGATTGAACAAGATCACGCTGAAGTATGTCTATCCGCTACCGCGCATTGACGATGCTTTGGACAGTTTAGAGGGTGCCGAGTTCTTTTCCTCGTTAGACTTGCGGTCAGACAGCTGCCTATGGCGAAGGCCGATCGCCCCAAAACCGCTTTTGTCACGCCAGACGGCTTATATGAATTCACCGTCATGCCCTTCGGACTTTGAAATGCACCTGCAACGTTCGAATGAATGATGGACAACATCCTGCGTGGACTAAAATGGAAGATATGCTTGTGTTACCTCAATGATATCGTGGTCTTCGCCCCTAACTTTGACACACACTTACGTCGCCTTCAGCATGTCCTTACTTGCCTAACTAACGCCGGTTTGCAATTAAACCTCAAAAATTGTCGATTCGCCATGCGTCAACTGAACATTTTGGGCCACGTTGTTTCCAAGGAAGGCATTCTCCCGGATCCCGAGAAATTGCGAGCTGTTACGGCGTTTTCTAGACCTGCCACCATCAAATAACTCCGAAGTTTCATCGGCTTGTGTTCGTATTTTCAGCGATTCGTCCGAAACTTTGCGTCTATTATATCACCTCTCACGCAACTTCTTAGCAACTGTAAAGACCTCCTATCGTGGTCTCCTGCCTGCGACGAGGCTTTCACCACATTGCGACGGCTTTTCATGACACCACCCATTCTGCGCCATTTAGATCCTGGAGCTCCAAATGAAATCCACAGCGAGGCCAGTGGTGTAGGCCTAGGTGCTGTGCTCGCACAGCGTAAACCGTAGCATCAGGAATACGTCGTGGCATACGCTAGTCGCACGCTTACGAAGGCTGAGAGCAACTACAGCGTCACAGAAAAAAAGTGCTTGGCCATTGTGTGGGCCTTTGGAAAGTTTCGCCCATATCTATATGAAAATGCAAGAAAGAAAAAAACAAAAAACACTCCGGCACGTGAAATCGAACTTGATTTTCTAAGTCGCAACCACTGATTGAGTAGTCAAGTGGTAAATAAACAAAGCAAAATATTGAAAACTCAAGTCGACTCAGAAACCTCAGGTCTAGCACTGAACAGGCATTTTCACCACTGATTTCATGAGCATTCGCCAAAAAAAAACTATATACTTTCATCTATGTGACGTGATTTATAGCCGACGAGTAGGTGCACTTGTACTGATAATCACTGTCACAAGTAGTAAATGTGTGCATCATATATGGTTGATCAAAGCTTTTGGAAGAGGGCTCAAACGCACCGGGAAATAAATACCTTTAGCGTCAAACGCTATGGTGTAATGGTTGACTTTGGTCGTACACAGTCGAATGTCTAAAACACCTAGTTATAATTTAAAAAATGCTTGTATCATAGCACATTTCTTTCAGCCGTTATGCACCCGTTTTTCGGTAGAAGAAAATTGCGTTGTTTTTATGGACACGTTTTTTCTAACGCAGTGACAGGCACTTCTCGTATATCTTGTTAGAAAGCCTTCGATTATGAATGAAACTAGCCAAATTGCGCGGGCTTGGTCATTTATTCCGTTCAGACAGGTGATGTGACGATGATTATAGGATGTTAAGATATTGGTCAAGCTTTAAACAAATGTATGCGTATATATGTCTATTATATTATGTCTATGTCTTTTCAGCAGTCTCAAAACCAAAACCTGCCGGGAAACCTATGATAAAAACTCCTACTTCTGGTCCAAATGCTGCCGGCGACAAGGAAGCCCTTTAAGCACTTCTCTGGTGACACGTTCTTGAAGGCTGTGTTCACTGGATGGAATGTTTTACTGGGGACAGCCACATAATGTTGAGTTTTATTTTATTTCTGCGACTTTTTCAATAAAGCCCCCCCAAAATGAAACTGTCCAACTGTATTCTGTGCGCACATATATCAAGTTGGCCAGGGAAGCAATTTTTGAAGTTGGCCTTCCGTTTTCGTGGCTCGTTCACCCCCTCATGCAAAGAAACGTCACTAGTTGATTACACCCATAAAAATTGGGAAACTAAGTGAAAACATCTGGGCTCGTTTTTATTAGTTGAACAGATACCTAATAAGTATTAACAGACAGAGATGCCGAGGAAAGTATAGGGGGTGGCATTAGTAGAATTTCAATGTAAATTAAAAGAGAGAAATGGGCAAGAAGCGAGAACTTGCCGTAGGTAGTACTATACTTGCGACCTTAAATCAACGCATCCGTTTCTGCAACTGAGCTGTAGCGGTGATCATGCATCCAGTTCACTAGATGTGCATTGTATGTGCAATTGAACATGGCAGTGTCATCCAGTGCCGCTAGTAGCCATGACGGCAAAGGTGGAACACTTTTTTCTGCCTGTTCACACAAAGTTGAACATTATCGCAGTACAAGCTAGAAGCTAACCAATGATCCCTTGCAAGCTACTGTATGGCGTCAAGTCTTCTGGAACGAGCCATTTACCACGAACGAAGACAGAAATATAAACTTAGGGTCTTAAACTTTTATGTTAGACACAATCGCAACGTGACCTCAAGACATGACTGCAGGAGAAAATATAGCGGAAAATATTGGAAAAAGTTTGTAATACTAACGTGAAACAAGAAACGTTTATGAAAAGGCCGCTTACACGGACCGAACCTGAGTACTTCAAAAAACGCAGCCAATGCTCCACCAATGGAGAGATTATAAAGTAGTATGCGAGGGAGTCAGCTGCCAGTTCGTCATAAGGTCTCGTGCTACGTGACGCCAACAGGTTAAAAATAAGTGCTTCACACAATCTGTCATGCCTGCCAGCGGCACTGACAGATGCACGTTTAGATGCACACATATACCCCTTAAATTGGGCGGAAAAATGCCCGCCGTGATAGTTCAGTTGGTGAAGCATCTGACATGTTGCTCGAAGCTCACGTGTTAGGTTCCCACCACAGACAAGTTGTCGTTTTGCTCACTTTATTTTTGTCGAAATTTACATAAATATAGGACTAATAACATCACCAGAACTTTCTTTGGCATCATTGATTGTTACTTTTGAAAAACACAAAGGAACTTGTTTTCAGCGCAGTTGCATGTGTTGCGAAGAAAGAAAGGCAGAAATCAGCTGTCCTGATGAGGCTAAACCTTTGATGCAAAAACTTGATTTCGATGCACATCAACAAAACTCTTGCAGGCACAATGAAAGGTCAGAATATGCCTAATACTTTGTAAGAAAACAGTTGTGATTTTAAAGCTGCCTGATGAATAGGTGCTTTTGAGCAATATTGGGCGCCTGTGGCACCATTTTACATGAAACACCTTGAAACAGTTGTGCATTGAGGTAAGAGATAGATGCACGAGGCAATTCGCGCATTAGAGAATGTGTACCTAAACTTGTCGATTTTGTATTAGGATTTAGCTTTTAAAGTGCAAGGGCTTGTGATTTTACCTCTACCTCTCTCTACACACTCGTTCCCATGTTTTGCACCTTTTTGTATTTTTTCAATTGTTTCTTTATTTAACTTTTTCTTTCTTTCTGCGTATTCACACTCTCACCCATTAAAGTCAATTCGGATAGTGGCGCTTTCTTAGGACCGGCACATAACCTTTTTTTACTCACCTAACTCCATGTGCACATACATGGCCCTTGGTTTGAAACTGATATAACAAACACACAGTGACAATTGCCCACATAAGGCGTCATAGCAATGAGCATCTAGAAAAAGTGGTCTCACCGGGACTCTCCAGAATAATACTCATAACGTGGTATTGGCGGCTGCCTATCTATGAACTGTACTCGGGACGCCAACCGTACCCTCTAGACCACAGAAGGCTATCTACTCGGTTGTCAAAAAATGTGAAGCAAACTACGAATAGATAATGTTGCATCGTCAGCGAAGTGCGGTCGAGGCGAAGTTCTGAGGAAGCTCGGGTGATATCCGTAGTTGAAGTGATATCCGTAGTTTTAATTTTATTTCTTCTCATTTACTGTGCCTTCAGATCTGGGGCCGAATTCACAAAGCTTTCTCTTTGGCTACGCATTTTCTTAGCCAAAAGTTCTCTTATCTGGAGGGATTACTATAGCGCGGGTATGAATTTAACTTATTCGGCACTTAAGAGGGCAAGGAGGACACACGATAGCTGATGAAACGACAAGGAAAGAAAGAAGTGTGTGCCGATAATATCAAGGTAGCACGCAAAGCGTCTAGCATCGAGAGTATACGATGACAGCCAATGATTTGCTGCATCTAAGTTTCAGTTCCGCGAGCGTCTGCTACAGCGCTTACGGGATGCCGCGTACGTTGTAATAGGCGTTTTGGCGGGCTGTGCAAAGCCAAGCACTCGCCTTTCATCAACGACTGTAGCTAAAAACGAAATTGCTCGATGGCCTTAAGTCATCGAGCAATCCATGCACTATCTCGCTAAGTACAAGTAAACAACACTCCAGGTGTACCACATAAATGAAACCACACATAAATCGATGCATGCAATGTTTGAAAATGTGCCTCGAATGTCTTCCCCTATTTAACGCGACCAGTTACCTTACATTTCATTGAAGCTGCGCTGCTACTTAACTAATTCGGTGCAATCTAGCATGGTATAGTGGTGAACGTAAGGGTGTTTTGTACCTATAGTCAAAAGTAGCCTTTGTTACAATATTCTTATTACAAGACACATGAGCGACTTTGGTGCCTGCAGACAAATTGTGCGGAAATAGATAACAGCAGTAATCAAATGAAATTGTGAGCGCAATTTTGCTGGTTCCATGCACCGCAGCATTTTTATAAAGGCGGAATGCGAGAACGTGCATGCGCTTACGCTTAGGTATATGTCTACGTAAAATGAGGGAGACTCGTTGGGAGGTGTCTCAGTGCTAATGCTTTTCACAAAACACGGTGCAAATATTTCGCCCAGCGTTGTTTGAGTGCGCAAAGCAAGGGACGTGTATACGAGTCGTGAGGTCGAGAGACGTTATCACACGTGCGAAAAGGATGAAAAGAGAAAGAGACTCTCGTTTCGGCTTCGCGAAAGCTTGAAATTGATAGATAATAAAGACAATTTTCTGGCCCAGCAGACGTCAGGGAAAGTCTCCGCAAAACAGGGTCAGATGCTCGGAGAGCATAAAAAAGTGGAGTACGCGTTATATGAGAGTGACAGCCACTCAGAAAGCGAGATGAAGTGTGACTGTCCTTAGGTGTGAGAATCAATGCTAATTAAGAGAGTTGAGTTAATGAGCCAAAACTTTCCTAAATAACGATAATGAAAGCAAACCGAGCATTCATCTAGTGAAAGTGACACTAGTGACAGTGAACTCATAATAGTTGATTAGCGTTGTCACAGGCCGATATATATTTTTATTTTCTTATCTATATTTGGAAAACTATGAGAAGGTAGCGTACGTTAGAGCCGGCTATCCCAACGTCATGACAGTAATGTACAAGAATAAATAGCGCACGGTTATACAATCACACGTGACGGTTTCTATCTTCTAGTAACCTTGGGAAAACGCATTCTAACTATTTTTTCTATTTTTGACAAAGTTTCACGGGACGTTTTTGCATTTGGCTTCATTCGAAGGAATGATGATATATCAGCAATAAGGCGAACGCAAGCACTGCTGCAGTGGACGAGCGGTTACAGCGCTCAACTACAATCTAGGAGGTACTTGGTTCGATTCGCAGAATCACTGAGCACTTTTTTTTTTCAAGAGGTTGCCCGGCCTGACATTATGCGTGGTGGCGGGTACTAAGTTTTTGAGAAGTAGGCTTTCGCACTTGCTTCTTTCACTCCCCTTTTGACCTAAAAGCGCTGTACTGTGCTCCTTCAAAAATTAAACAATTCAGGGTTCATAATTTTCTCCTCCATCCTCTCTTATCGCAAAAGTGTCCAGTGCTGAAATACCAATATCATACCTGGTATATTACTTTTCACGTGTTTGGATATTCGACCAGCAATCAGTCTTCATGGTGTTTTGAAGAAAATCTACACATGCAGTGAGCTAACTGCTTGCAGCCAAGTTGACTGCCTTTGTAGGGACACGCTTTCGTGCTAATTTGGTGGGCATCATCACATGCAGCAAGACCAAAGAGCACGGACAGTTAGAGCTGATGCAAACAGAGTGATTAGTTTGTGTCTTCTCTCCTGCTATTTGTCATGCTGCACGCTTCAGTGTAATGTCGCCGTCAATGGTTAAAATGAACTATAGCAGTTAATCGAGTTCTGCTGAGAGGGTCCCGTATTGTCCAGAATGGAACAGAACAATGGCAATTTGATTTGTGTGATAAAGAGATACCCTGCTTTTGGCTACTAGAATAAATTTCTAAACTGAAGTTTATTTTTTATTAACAACAGTTCCAGTGCAGATGAAAGGTGCATGGACAAAAATCGTGTATACAGCTTGACTAGGTTTGTGACCTTAATTGTAATTGCGAACAGGTATCACAGTATGCATAAATATCACACACATATACAACCACGGGTGATAGCTTGCTTATTCTGATTAAAATTGAAAGGTTGAGATTGACATATTCAACCAACGCAATGTGTACGAGATATGCCATGTAGAGTAGCTATGCTCGAAACTAATCTTCGCAGGTTCGTTCCATTTTACCCAATTTCTTGCCCATGACTGTAGGTTGGTAAATGAAACTTCTTCGAACACACATATTCTGTGTAAGGTTACATTTATTTTTATGCAGTACAAAACAAATTGAAATGTATAATGGCTCAAAAGAGAAATAACTAGAAACAAATTCAGCCAAATCATTACCAAGCTTACTCACCAATGATAAACGGATTCTCATTTAAAAAATACATACATACATACATACATACATACATACATACATACATACATACATACATACATACATACATACATACATACATACATACATACATACATACATACATACATACATACATACATACATACATACATACATACATACATACATACATACAGACATACACTCAGGTGTAAATATTAAAATGAATGGCTATAAAACAACAATTCTAATACACTCATTTTGAATATACTACAGAAAGTAACTTACGAGAGATATCTACCGGCACTGTTATGTCTGAACATGGTGTTTCTCGAATTATCTCGCAAAAGCTTGATGCATAATTTTCTGCTGCTGCCCAGTGACAAGCAGTTTTTATAAAAAACACAAGAATAAAGCCCTTGACAATGTCATGCTAAAGAAAAGGGCTGTGCATCATTATTTTGTACATGTCTGCAATATCACTCTATTTACATAGCTTGGCTCATTCACAACCCACTAACAAAGCATGTTAGGACACTTGGGCTGAAAGTTGACACAGCACGAGTAAATTCTAGACAAAACATGAATAATACAATTATAAGCTACTAAGCTCCTTGGTGCAAACAGTGTTTATATTGACAGCTATAGGTGCCATTTCGTTTCCCCAAAACACTTCTCAAAAGTAGAATCAACTTTATTTAGCTAAAAGTTTCTATTCTGGCGCGTCGTGGTGGCTCAACGGTGGAAGCGACTCTTTCGGCCAAGAAAACAAAGACCAATTATTTTTCCAGTTCGTGAATTCACCCCATGCTAACATTGAGGCAGCTGGTAAGAGTGCTTTTGGAGAGAAGAAACCACCACATTCCCACCAGTTGTGGCCTTGGGTAGCTACTTCACTTGGACAAAAATGATGAAAAACAATCCTCAAGAAGACTTCAAAGTTTGCACATCAACACAGTTCCCATACAGCTGTCTATTGGTCTGCTTGAAAAATGTTGAGTTTACTGGTGGGCAAAGACTGTACACTATGTGAGGTGATGCTCCAGTGCACTGCATGTACGTCCGGCTGCTGGCCTCAACTGCGATGTTGCTCAGCACATATGTGTAAAATAACAACTAATAATATGCCACTGCAAAGTAATTATGTGTCATTTGCATGAAACAGGGACCACAATAAAAGAAAGTAACAACATTTGCCTTCACAAAGTTCAAAAAATGTAAATAAATTTCCACAGAGTTTTCACAGTTCATCTGAGGATAGTAATATTGATTGTAAACACATTCTTACTTCCACTAACAAACTATTTTAAGATGCCAGATTCAATATTAGAGTATACCAGCACTTTTGTAGGGCTAAACAATTGTACAGGCACCTAGAAAAACACAAGTGAATGCATGGTATAGCTACATATAAAAATAAGTACTTTTATTTCTAGTCTGAGTAGAGCTGCATAGATGATAAGTCACTTGCATTACATTATGAACAAACCTATCCGAGCAAAGTATACATTTAAAAAGTTACACTTACACAGTAGATAAGTAGACTGTTGAAGGACGGACAGGCAGTGGGATAATACCCAAGCACTAAAATCTTCTGTTAAGATATACTAGGAGTAGTGATGATCTACTTCCTTCCAAATAAAATAATCCACATAGATTCACTTCCCAGAGCTTATACACTCATGGCATCATTGGTGCTATACAAATGAGTGTACACTGAAGGATTACATCGACTAAGTACATGATTACTGCATCCATGGCTTTACTTCTTGTACTACAAAAAATGCAGACACAGTTACCATTGGCGACCATGGATGCTGTGATTTCTGGCATGTAAATGTAGAGGCACGCAGGCACTTAACACACATGTCAAAAACTTCAGCTCAAAAATATTTGCCCACTAACACTACAGCAGCTTTTAAATTAGTGTCATAGTTTGGTATCTTCCATGCAAAATTTAAATAATTTTGAATGCAAGCAAATGAACTGCGGAATAATGCACTGCTAAGAAGTTACGCAGCAGCTGCTCCTGACATCACAATGTGCTCTTTCTGCTGTTGTAAACTTTGAGCAGGAGAACAGTCACTGGCAGTCCCTTTATACTTGTTGGTCTTCTGTGCTCTGTTCTTGATACACTGTACATGACCGTGGAGCACCAAACCCCTTGTTACTGCTGGAACTTAGAAAAATACAGATCATTGTTACAACCGTGCTACATGCAAGAGTGTATAGTTGTCAATTATGTGCTCATATTTACAGATATTGTATTTTCAGAAGCCAATGACAAGCCTCAACACACACACACACAAACAGTGAAGACTGAAAATATATTTAATATGATACAAGAGCAAAACTACAATGTTATAGATGAAGGCATGAAACTTCTGCCAGACATAAAAAGCCAATAAAGTTTCTTCTATTTTGACTTTACACTAGGTGCGACAAACAGACCACAAATCATTTCACTAAGAAATACAAGTTAGACTGCATTCCAACGCAACAGCCAATGTTCCTAACTTTAAGGCTGTCTAACATAGCCAGCTCACCGTACTGCGTATAGGAGCAAATCGGCAGTCTAGAAGACACAAAGAACTTGTGGATTATGAGTATGTTTGTTGCTGACATCTATTATTATAAATGAAGAAAACCTTTCAAAAATGCACTTCATCAGGGGAAATAATCATACACAACAAATACAACGGGCTCCTACAGGTGCCACCAACACTCACCATTATTGTTGATACCAGTGTCTTGCCGGATGGATATGCTGCGTCCTGCACAGAACACCAAAGGAGCGCTCCATGACCTGGATTGCATGTGTGCTAGCTGCATCGCTTTGCTGCTGAAATAGGCTAGCCACAGACAGAGAAATGAGAAGCCATGGCTTTGAAACACACTGAACGTCACCTTTAGAGATCAACAATGCATACTTAGGTCAGGTACAATTTGTAGAAAAATATATATCACTATGCATTCGTGGTGAACATGTTCGGCTGAAACATAAGCAACAGCACTGAGAGAGAAAAAGCTACGTTAGGTAAAAGATGCAGTTACTGGCCCTATGTCATCTGAAGCTTCTTCAATAGGTCTTTCTCCTTACAAGTTGTGAACAGCCAGGCAACTTTCACCCACTTGCTATTTCCTTCCAGAGCACTTGATCCACAGAGGGAGTCACAAGCTCGAGAGCTCAATAAGGAATCAAAGTATTTGTGCTCGTATCAAAGCACAAGCTTTTGAGCCTCACATTATTGGAGTTTCATTCATCAGCTGCAGGCTTTCAGCTTTCAACATTCTCAATTATCTTGCAATTTAGTTCTATAAATGTTGAATAAGAATTATGTGTAAGAATATTACAGGTATCCACTGAAAGCAACCATGCTTGGGTTTTCAATTTGTTCACAGTAAGTGGTGTTCACGTAATCGTATGTATTAAAGAAAAACTAACCTTGCAGCCAGCCGTTAGGCAGTTTTGTGCGCTCGAAGCTCCCAAGCAGATCGCAGTCCTTCCAGATGAGGCTGCCATGCATGCGTCCACGCCCCATCCGCTGAATGATAACAGTCCCAGCAGTGACATAGGCTTGCATAGTTAGGGAGAACGCGTCCTTCCTATTTTTGTACAGGTGCTCCAAGTAATGATGAGGATTGATGTGCCAGAATGTTCAACCGATGAATCACAGGACCTTAACAAACCAATCTCTGCGATCTGTGAAGAGCCAAAAACGAGATATTTAAAAACAATCATTAAAGCACTCACTTCTAATACTTATTTGAGGAAGCTATCACTTCGTTAATGTGACCGAAATCTGCTATAATCACTTTGAAATAAACTGAAGCCTCATGTAAAATTTACGTACCGCAATATATATGTCCTACTGAAGTATAGTACTAGCACAGTGGTAATCGTCTATAGAACTAATTTTCCAAAATAACATAAATTTTTTAGGTGCAACCAGTCTTCTGAAAAATAAATTCACATTAACTTTGCAACTATCAAACGTGTTCAATCGACAGGCCCAACCTCATAATCAAACAAGAGCTCACTTGTATCAAATCACAAAAAACTTTTTATGTATTTGCTCCATAATATATGTATGTATATAGCAGTAGTAGTATATTTTTCATGCTTCAACTTACCATAGAGAAACATTACATCTGATGGGCTTAAAAACTTGCACACGTTATAGAACTGCGTGAATTATAGTACTGGTGAAATTTAGTTCTGCAAGGTGAACTCACCGATGGCAGCATTTAGTAGCCGTCGGTGTCATGAGGAACCAAGTACGGCCAACAGGCAAAGGGCATCTGCAGACTGGAAGCTGCCAATGACAGCAATGAAGGGCTGGCCAGGCATGCACGTCCATTGATAAAGTGTAAAAACTGGCCATGACCGGCTGTTGTCAAGGCTCTAGTGCCGTGAAAAACGATGGCCAGACGAACTCGGAAACCTGTAGTTAGGCGATATTGGCCTACAACTTCATCCAAAGCAAGGCACCGGTGAAATCTTTGCTTTTTCTGGGGGCCGAAGGGAAGCTTGACGTTCACGGGCTCTCGCTGCCACATAGAACTCTCAAGTTGTTACCGAAGAACAGTCTAGGCGCGCTTCCAAAGTAACACGATCCACAACAGAATGTAGCATCTCGCAGTTTTGGTTGATCACATCACAGCGCTAGGACTATGGTTATCACAAAAAGGAGAAGTGACGACTTAATAAACAAAAGCGCCAAGCTGCCCCACCACAACTTCGCCCGGCAAAACAGTTATCAACGCTGTCTTTCAATTTTCCGTCACACGAGCACAGCTTGTTCACAAGTCTTGGAACGTCAACACAGCACCACTGTTCACAACGAACATCGTTTCACTCCCGAACAGTACATTGCTCTCAAGTAAATAGAAGCGTACGGGCTAACTAGTGGCGAAGCAAGAACCGAGCGCGTAGTTCATACGTTTCCGTACGTACTTGGGGTCACTCAAGTGACGTGTCAAAACGCTGTCAATCCGAAATGTCGCACAGCACCCAACTGAGAGACCGGAAAGTCAAGCGAACGAACTGTTACCGGCACACAAACACACATTGCAGGCTTCTCGAGTGTTAGTTGCCGTCGATACATCGACGCCGATCCCCGCTTGATAACCACACCGACGCACAGGCTTCGCTGCGCTTCACCGTACACCATTGCACTGCCACAGCTTTCCGCACTGCTCACACGCGCTGAAAGAGCTGCTGTAATCGCAACACATCCGGTCAAACGCTTAAGTAACTCGTGCGAGAAGCATTTGCTGAAAGTCGCACCGACCGATATGCTGTTTACGACGCCATGTTGTTTTCGACAACTGCACCGCACGTAAGAGAGCTCTTAGAAAGTACTTGCACTATTTTCACGGCGTGAAAAAAATTTCTCTTATGTGCGAGGGGGGTGATATGACGAACAGGACAGGCGTGCCAGATGAAAGAAGTGTTTTGGCAACGTCACGGAGTGAGCTGATCTAGAGGGTATTGCTTCACAACCAATCACAAGCTGTGCCTGTCGGCCAAGCCGTCGTCTGCTCGCGTTTGTCGTCTGCTTCGATCAGAGCATGCGACAGGGGATTCGCCTTCGCAACGCTATTATTCTCAGGTCAAGTGGCCGCTGCGTCGCACAAAATACATGTCAGTGGCTCGCTCTACCTTTGAATGATGTTCGTGCGCCAAGTTAAATGGCTGGTAATTGACGCAGGGATGAATTCAGCCAAAGTTTGCTCCAGAATCGTGAGGGTTTGCATATTTTCGGTGTCATACAAAGTTACTAGGGTCATTTTATTCCGATTGCTTGCCATATTATCATGGTCCGTATCGGTGTCTGAACAGTGAGGGTGAAGATGCATGATTTGTTTGTAGTTCCATGCGTAATCACGCGCACCCCTAATAGGCTTTGGTTTACAAAGTACGCTTTGTTCCAGATCGTCCCAAAGTGTATCGACAGCTGTATTTCAGAGATCGCAACCATTGGACAGTTAGAGCCAATGAAAGTACACTAGAGCACAAACTTTATGAACCACTCACTGAAAACTTCCTCTCATTTTTATTTCCAATAGCGTGCAAAGAATGTGCTCCCATTAACCTCTTTGGTGGTAATTTCCACCAATGAGGCAAGGATCTCGAGTCGCACTTTTAATTGGATGAGATGGGGCGCAACACAACAACATAACAAATAAGGTTGATCCTATGTCATGTCGCGTTCGAATGCACCGACCATTCACGTATCACATTGGTTTTCATCCAACCACAAATCTTTACATGCGTAGTTTTATGCAATTGACGCCCAATAGAATTCTTCAATTACTGCGACTTCGAACTTATTGGACGGTGGTGGTTGTCAACACCATCCACTGCGTACAAGGGAAACAACACGCGAAGCTCAAAGCGCCGAAAGAAATAAAAACGCACCAGCAGTCATCAGGCAGCCCTTAATGGGCGTGAATTAACTCAAAACCAGCCAGGGCACCAAAGTATACCGCTGCGGCAGCAGGTTCTAAGTAGCCACATTGTTCCTAAGAGTGGTCCGGACCACTCTTGGGATTTTCTCTCAGCCATGCTGTTTTTACGCACAATTTCGCTTCGTGAATACACTTACGAGCACTTTTCAGTGACGTAAGCAAATATAGCAACTGCATCACGATCGCTGACATGTTCCCGGCCAGTCACAGCGCGCTTTATTTGCAGTGGCCGATGTGACAACTATGGCCTCTTACGACGTTTTTTCGTTTCGTGAATCGACTTACGCAACAAAATTTCTCTTGCGCAAAAATGTTTTCGTAAGTGAGTTTTGTGAATCCGGGCCCTGAAGCATTACAGAGGGGAGAAACTTCATGTTTGTATAAGCGATAGTATGTGTATAGCAAAAATTCTGGGAAAATGTTAGTTTTGTGATGTCGTCAACTGTATTCAGGAAAATATCTGATTTTACTGTGATGTGCTAAGTGCTACGCTAATAATTGGGTGAATGGCATATGATCTAAGTGATGTAACTGGAAGTGATATGTAATTGTATGGTACTTTTTATGTGTAACCACGGGCTTAGGACCCCGCTACTTTCAGAGAAACCTCTTAAGAAATAAAAACTTTTGTCACCACCTCTGTTAAAAGCCTCTAAGAGGGTTGATGGTTATAATTATTCTCAACAATTTTTATATTACAAAGGTCCCACATTTTGTTTTAATTCATCGTGGCATGGCAGCCTGTGGGACCTTATAACAGCAGACACCACTAAAGATTGATTCACAAAGACTTTTTTTGTAAAATCAACTTTATGCCTCTTTCTTTTTCTTCACAAGCTGGATGAACGAGCGCGTGTTTTCTGGGAACGACATTGAAGACGATGAGAATGGAGAGAGCATATGCGTCATCTGCTGGCTAAGGCATCTTCACAAGGGCCTCCTATTGAGGTTATAAATGCATCGAAATTATTAATAGGCGCTTGATTACAAAGGCAACTGCTGTTAGAGAAATTTTTTTGCACCTTCATTAACAGCAACATCAAAATTCAAGCACTTTATGTATTATTGGATTAATAAGATATGTCGAATGCGATGAACAGAAGTCGCAGTTACTAGGCTGCGTTGTCTAATACCGCTGCTAAATGTATATTTACACAGAGCTGGTCTGGCAGCTTCCCGTCATTGTCGTGTTTGTGGAGTAGGTGAGTCGACTAAACAATATCTCGTTTCCTATACTAGATACTCTGGCTTATGCAGAAAAACTTTAGGTGTCGTTTGTCGCCTTCTCAGAAAAGACTTGAATCTGCAAAATTTTCTTTATTTCGGGGCTTTGTCTCTTGGCCACAGCGACGGTAAGATTGTTGACGCATTGCAGGAGTTTGCCAAAGGTTCATTGAGGTTAAGTGTTGAAATTATTCTTCGGTAGCTTTTATGACTTTTCCAAATTGACTATAAATTAAATATGCCACTTCATCCATTACTCTACAGTTGATTTAAAATTCTGCTATCAAATTCGTTCTGTTGCATCTTTCTCTTTTTTCTCGTAAATAGATCAAGTGTAAACTGTTATTGAAGAAGTAATTCATGAAAACTGTCCAGTTCTTCGCCAATCCCCCAGCATTGATGTGCGTTACATATTCAAGCAACTTGATTTGACTGGACAAGATGCTACTGCACGAAGATGGTGTTTTTTTCTACCCGTCATGCGGAAAGTGTTCAAACATAACAGCTCCGCTTGTCATAAATATTGCACAGGTATCTTGATTATCTGACTGCACCAACGCATGCGCCCACTCCTGCTTGTGTGCGCCGTTTGGCAGGAATACTTACGCCTTGTAACTCTCGGTCATGCCATTTACTTGGCTCATGATTGTTGTATAACACCTTATAAGATATATTAAGCCTATCAAAAATTTCAAGATTGGCCGTTCCGCTGTAGTCAGACAAGTTAATTCTTGTTCGCCGAACTTGAGTTGCCACCTCTCAGAGGCTTAAGCAAAACACTATGAAAGGACCCGGCATCCATCGCTACAGACTTGTTTTGCTAATCTTTGTGTCTTAGCACAGATAACGCTGTAAGTATTATCATTAGAGTGTACTTGCGCAAAAAAAAGCAGTTTTGTGGTTGTTACCCCAATGTAATAACTGGAATCAAAGGTTTAAGTAGCTTGCGGCGAGAGCATGGCTGCATTGAGCACAGGATTGGGTTGAATGAGTCTTTCATTATTCTTATTGTCCTAGTGTTCTGTCACACTTTTCATTTGTTCAAGATGAAAGCACGCCAACATCGTCATTCAACTGTTCTGAAACCTTTTTTAAAGTTCAACGCTCTTATTATTCTCATTGGAGCTCTCCAAACCAAAACATTCGGTTCCGCTATATAGGCGAGTCGCTAGATTAGGACATGTGAGTATTCGTCACTTTTTGCAGGTTTACAAGAACGAAAATTCTGAACATAACTCTCATAGGACAAATAAAGCCTTATTAGATGTAACGTTTTGTGGAAAGCCTAGGGCAGTGAAGTAACTCCTACTGCCATGTTGCTTCCTTCTGAGATTAGCATGCAAGCTTGAAATGCCTGGCGACCGCAAGCGAGCACATTGCTCTGACAACTCAACTTGAAATATTCGGAAGGCTGACATTTCCATAAAGCTTGCATCAAAGCAAGGCAATCCCGTCAATATTTCTAATAAAGCCAAAGAGTACATTATTTCTAAGGTATTTGAGGAAGGGAAGGTATGAAACGGTATAGGCGTAAACATCTGCATCGCACTTGAGCAGAACGCTGTTGTTTTGTGCGCAATCATCGTTGATTGTTAACAGTGGTGGTCACACAAACACACTTAGTACAGCGGCGTGGCTGGCATAGAGCTCGGCAGCTCACAACAAGGTAAAGGAAGGTATGCCCCGGCATCGGCGGCCGCATATATGTGAGGTACAGGTAAATTGAGGGTCTGCTCGAAGACACCAGATGCTCAGACGTTGTGGAGCCCTCTACTACGGCATCTATCGTAATAGTACTGCGGTTTTCGGTTCTAACAATACCAGCAGTTTCATATTATTTGTGTAGACGTTGTAATGATGTAAATATATGGAATCCATAAGGCGGTCATGGCAGTTTGATGACATCACTAATGCTGGAAAAACAAAGCGACGAATTGAGCCAGTCTACTTCAAACTGTTCTACTCCTCACCCATTTCGAATCAGCGTGAGTGGATTTGGATCATTTTTAGAGATTGAGCAGATAATCACAGCAATCATACTTTGAATTGATACTGTAAGGCTCAATCTGATCAGCTTTGTTCTTGATTTTTGTGCTTTCTTCTTTGTTGTAGTAGGGGCACCTTTAGTTTGCCTACTCCTTGCTAAATTCAGATATTTTGACGCCTGGCGCCATTATACTCTTCTGCCACGCATTTTGTGATGCAATAAGAAGACCTTCTGAACCCAGGCTGTGGCGCATCAATCGCAGCACACATACTCTGTACACTCCAGAGAAAAGAGTACCACACAACATAAGTTAACTGCACTCGCGTGCAGACGAATGCCTTCCACTAAATTACGCTCAGAAGAATTGCGCATGTGGTTTAGATCAGAAAAAAATGAAATATGGCACTGAACAACATCTTTTCAGGTTGCTTACATCTGCGATTTCTCTCCAGAAATAAAGGTGCGACTGCCTGGACACCATTGTGTTTACTTTTAGAGTTTGGAAAAATAATACAGCTTTTTTGCCTGCAGATTTTCATGGTAAAAGTGATGATTGTCGCGGAAAGAACATCCACCATAATACTGTTACGTACAAACCGGGTAATCTCACTTGAATAGATCCTATGTGAAATCGCTATCATTTGACCATTATCGCGGGCCTAGCCGCTAAGTTAGAACCTCAGCGCTCTGCAGTACGCACAGTCCGCACAGGTCCGTGTGTGTTTATGTAAACGGACACGTAAGGCGAATCTACGTGAGGCGTTTTTGGCTCAGATTCGCAATACCGTCGTATTCCTGCATCCATTGGACCACACCGAGAGGACCTCGGAATGCTGAAGGAAGATAGGTAAGGCGTAAAGTTTGCCTCTTGTTATGTTTTCAAGCTGACGACATATTCAAAATGTGCTCACCGTACTGCTACCCGAAGGTATCTTTGCATTAGCCGTTATAGGAAATAAAGCGAGGATTTGAATTTGACTCGAGATCCCAGAAATAGCTGCACGCTACAGCAAGGCAGTTTTAGCTACGCTTTCGTTAGCAGCTGTTCAACGAGTGAAAGCGACTCTAACGCTTTACGCAAAAGCCACCTTCGCGAAACGATATTCATTGCAGCTAATTTCGCGTGCCTCCCGGCGCCAGAGGCGTCATACAACGCATGCCTATTTTAGGGGTGAGGCTCCTTATGGCGTGGCTTGTGCGTTAAATGTTGTCGTAGTGCGTAACCTGTGGTACATACCCGCATACCGGTGGCACATACTTGCCCTCGGACACATATCCGCGAATCCACATGTTACAAAAAACGCATAGCAGCGTCATTATCACGCTGTCGGTGTAAACAAAGCGCTGACAGCAGAAATGTGGTACATACTCCCGTTAAGTCGTTGGATTGTGCACTGGATTGCTGCTCTTGTATGCCCACAAAGGGATGTCTATAGAGAGAAAAGTTTACACTAGTTTTGATGTTGTATAGATGCAAACATACAATTAAGGACATTAGTCAGTGCTTCACAACACACACGTAACGACATTTTTAAGTTTTAAAATCTACACAGCCTATATTAGGAAACATATTCGGCAGAGTAAGGATATCGTATCTGAAAAAGCTTAACATAATATTATAAAATGCCGCTCTTTCTGTAAGCTCGCCCCAGCTAATAAGCAATCGTTAAATCAATATTAAAGACAATTTATTTTATACTTGCAAACAATTATTATTGTACTGCTCCATGAACTATTCATATGCGAAGTCGTTTCGCCGACACGCATTTTTCATCAAACTTGAGAGTGTTATACTGTAAAACCACTCGTCATGTCTTGGAGCAAGTGAAAAAAGCCTTTGCGAGACGCTAAAAATTGTTTATGGACAATGACTCATGTCCCTGTCACATGGCAAATTTGATATCATTATAACGAATGACATAATGAACCTAATGTCATTTTACCTGTGTGTGGTCCCACGCCGAAAACAAATGTCACTTTAAAATGATTACCATGAACCTAGCTCTCTCAATCTGCAGCTTTCGGAAAAATAAAGAACTATTCAATCTTGAATCTAACGCGTTCGTACCCTCAAAAATACCTTGTGTTTCACAAAAATGCTGCAATGTTATATGCGCAGCCATTTTACAACGTCCAGCGTCTCTGTGGAACGGGCCCAGTATCTAAGATGGATGCATCAGAAGTTCGTAAATGATTTCGTTAATATTGACACTGCAGTCTGTAAAATAGTTCTTTGTGTTGTTTTATGCGTATCAATAAGTAAGCAATGAGCGGGTTTTACGGACAGCGTGATATCCAGCTTTCAAATGCGAAGCATTTTTTAACGAAATTCGGCGACTTTGACCGTATCTATCAATCTATCTATCTATCTATCTATCTATCTATCTATCTATCTATCTATCTATCTATCTTTCTATCTTTCTATCTATCTATCTATCTATCTATCTATATATCTATCTATCTATCTATCTATCTATCTATCTATCTATCTATCTATCTATCTATCTATCTGTCTATTTATCTATCTATCTATCTATCTATTTATCTATCTAACCATCTATCTATCTATCTATCTATCTATCTATCTATCTATCTATCTATCTATCTATCTATCTATCTAGCCGCCAACCACATGTACCACTAATGGCCAGTTGGATGATGCAATTATTACCGATATTGGTACGGCATAACATGACTATCACGAGCATAACTGACCAGTCACAACATGAAAATCATAACATGTATGTCATGAATGCCACATGGAAACACTGATATGCTTGTCATGACTACACAAATGATGCGATCGCAGTCTTTTTGCTAGCTTCACTTGTACCAAATCTGGTATGACGTGACGTGAATGAATAATGAAGGTATATGACTTGTGCCAATATAAGCATGAAATGCGTGTCATGTAAGAACATGACTATATACCACGTGCATGATGCACTCGCGGCCATTTTACTAGCTTCAAATAAACCAAATTTGGTATTACGTGATGAGAATGAACGATGAAGGTAACTGACACGTCCAAACATGATAATCATTCTATGCGTGTCATGTATAGCATGAGAACATGCTACGCTTATAGTGCGCTAGCGACCGTTTCACGAGCGTCACCTATACCAAATTTGGTATTACGTGACCTGAATAGACGACAAAGGTAAGTGGCACGTTTCAAATTGATAATCATGGTGTTGAAATTGGTTGCGGCAAAATTTACGTCTGCCTCGTAACATTGTGCTGATATTAGAGAGACATATATATCATCCTTGCTCTTTCGTGCTTCGCATTACATAGATTTTCACCATACGTCGGATCTGCCATTTTTTTGATGGGCAATTTTTTCACAATATGACTACCCAAGTATCTCAAACATTGAAAGATATGATGAACGCATCAAATAAAGAAAGGCAGATCGTACGTGCTGTAGGAATCTATGATATGCAAGTCACGAATGAGGAAGGTTGATATGTCGCAACGAAATTAGCAAATCATTACGATGCGGACATAACAATCTGCCTTACGTACATGACGTCCATGGCATGATTATCATGGTTGCGCCTGGCATTAGTGTTTTTCGTCCATTCACGTCATGTAACACAGATTCTGCTATATTTGAAGCTAGCGAAACGTTTGAGAGCACACAGTGATCACAGCATGTAGTCATGTTTTCAGTGACGTGCACATGTCATGATTATCAAGACTGCACGTGTTGTTCACCATCATCATTCATTCACGTCACGCAATGCGAAATTCGGTCTATATGAAGCTAGCGAAACAGCAGTGAGCGCATATTGATCGTGGCATGTAGCCATGTGTTTTATTAAGACGCATGTGAAGGTTATCACGTTTGGATCTGTCAGCGTGATCTATTCGCGTCACGTCGTCCATTCGTCGTCCGTTTGCATCACGTAATACCAAATTTTCTATATGTGAAGCTACTGAAACGGCCGCGCGCGCGTCATGAGCGTGGCAGCTACTTATGTTCTTACATGATATGTGTTTCATGATTATCATGATAATCACGTTTGCACCAGTCATATACTTTGCTCGTCCATACACGTCCTGTATTATCGAATTTAGTTTAGGTGAAACTAGCGAAATGACCGTGATCGCACCATGAGCGTGGCGTGTAGTCATGACTTACATTACATGTGTGTCATAATTTTTATATTAACGTCTGTCACTTAGGTTACTATACAGTGACGTTATACCATACCAGTTTTGCAATATGTCTTGTGAATGGATTGCATGATATGTGGGGTTTACGTCCCAAAATCACAATATGAATATAAGAGACGCCGTAGTGTTCTCAATTCTGCAGGCCGGAGTGCTCAGATTTTGGTGCAGGTTATAAGTTGCACCCCAATCTGAGCACTCCGACCGGCAGAATTTTGAATCTACCGAAAACGCAGCCGCCGCAGCCGGGATTCAATGCAGCAACCTGCAGGACAAGCAGCCGAGTACCTTAGGCACTAGACCACCAGGCCAGTCAATATGTAATGTGAATCAGACTAGCGCAAGAGCAGCCAGAATATAAAATTTATTATATGACATGTTTCACATACTTTTAAGGAATTTCATATTATGACTAGTCGCTTATGCTCGTCATACAGTCAGGTTAGGTCATGCCAATTTTGGTATCAATACCCTAATCGAAATGGCCAAAGATAGCTAAAAATTGGAGGCGCCTAAATAGATAGTTAGATAGATAGATAGATAGATAGATAGATAGATATATAGATAGATAGATAGATAGATAGATAGATAGATAGATAGATAGATAGATAGATAGATAGATAAATAGATAGATAGATAGATAGATAGATAGATAGATAGATAGGCAGATACTCTCGAAGTCGTTGAAGATCGCTAAGGAATGCTTCGCAGTTAATATCGAAGATATTTACGCATAATTCCTCCTACGCCACCTGAATTTTTGCTGATGAAAAAAAAACGTCATGAAAATCTCCATGCTTTTAAAGAAGTAGTCAGTCCTTGTTGAAGGCCCAGCACATGCATAAAATGGGAACCCGAAGGATGGGCCTTAATGCGCCATAGAGCAAAGCACAATACTAAAAACCTTAGCTACCTTGTACTAAAGCTTTCGAATTTATTGCAGAAGTGCGTTAATTCCGATATGCTTCTCTCATACGCGCTCTTGGTTGATGACTTTTAATTTGATAGATTTCACTGTTCTGCTTGAAGTTTGCAAAATTTACTTTGTATTTATGATTTTCATCATGTGTTCATCACATGCGCGCTTCTTTTTTAATTTCCTACTGCTTTTCTTAAATACATTTTGACAGTGTCACAAATCATATTTCTTGGTGATCCTAATATTTACGGTGGTTTTAACTATGCACCATGCGCGTACATGTATTTACATGTAGTTACCATCAAAAGAGGACACGTTGTATAGTAATGATAGAAAGACGAAACGCTGTTTGTGCTGCACGTGTGTGCTCCGCTGCTGTTGCCGGGTAATGGCTTCTAGCCTCGCCAAGCTGTATCCTTAAAGTATTTTGGCGTGGTTGGCCTTTAACATTGTACTCCATGCATGTTGCAAACAAAGTAGGACTTGACCTAAATGATTCATTTGCGAGTGACGTTCTTCCATTGTGCTTTTTTTATTATTACCCTGTTGTTTTGGGCGTCTATAAATTTCTTTTATTACTACAAAAGTATTTTGTGCATCGGCATCACCGCTGGGTACGCCACTGAATTCCACGTTGTCACTTCACATCTCTGTGTTGGTCGGACCGGTCCGAGTCAAGAATTGTTTGGAGATAGCATAATTATCGATGCAAGAAATGCAATTGTCAGAGATGATTGTCAGCGATGTGGATGTTGCAGAACAGTTCTTGTGAGGAACTAGTGCTTCTTTGGGCAACTACGTTCTAGAATACAATGACAAAAAAATCACAGCATATTCACGCAGCAAATGAAGGTTGGTGGGTCGAAGCGCTCTTCAGTCATTCCGTGATTTCGTCTGTTCAGTCGTTCGTGCCTCCGCTCATCCATGTGTCCCTCCTTATGTTCATTCGGACATCCGTTTTTCTGTCTGTCCGTCCCTTCGTTCGTATCTTTGTCTGTCCGTCCATTCGTCTTTTGGTGCAGCCATTTATCTGTCTGTCCATCTATCTGTCCGTCCGTTCATCCACCCCTCTATCTGTCCGTCCGTGCATCCACCCCTCTGTCTGTCTGTCTGTCTGTCTGTCTGTCTGTCCGTCCGTCCGTCCGTCCGTCTGTCTGTTTGTCTGTCTGTCTGTCTGTCTGTCTGTCAGTCTGGCTATCCATTCGTCAGTCAATCCGTCCATCTGTAGGTCCGTCCATCTGTCCGTTTATCTAGTGAACAATCCAAGTATAGTCATCACACATCTTTTCATCAAGTATTGACTATGTACAAGTGCCATCATCCAGCGGACATTCTAAGGACTTCACTTTCGGGTATGAGCCACCAATAAATAGGCAATACACCGAGGGACGCACAAGCCACGCCATCAAAAGCTTCACCCCTTAATCTATTACAAAGGTGTTGTGTTTTGGCATGTGCTTTCCTCAAACTCTTGTCTCTATACTTAACGTAAACATTTATTAGGTGGAAGGGATGTGCTTATACTCAGAGGCTGAAGTTTGCATAATATCGAGTGCTGAACCAATGTTAAGCGACAGTTTGTGAGTGCGTTTGACCTTGGCTTAGCGAGTGCGTTAAAAGCCGGTGTGGTGAATACTTTCAGGTACGTGAATGCTTGAATGGTTTTTACACGGCCGCCTGCATCGCGCGTGCGCGGTGGTGTTCCTCCGGCTCTTATTCATATGGAGGAGGCGTAATTGCAAAAAAGGGCGTGACCACTAGGGTCGCCGCATGGCGGCGTGCGCCTACCCCTCCTTTCTTTTGCTGTCTATGCTGGGATGGCTTGCGTTGCTTGAAGATGTCGCTTTATAAAAACAGAAGACCGCTGGTTAGCTGTACACACTATCTTTCCTTGCCCTCTAACCACCTCAGATAAAACAAATTGAAGAATTGATAGTAGCTGGCGCTATATCCTTTCTTTTCCTTCGTGCCCCAGCTGCTGCCGTGATGATAGTGACGGAAGCGAACACATACGTGAGCCTGTTTTCAACCAAATTTGGTGCCATTCTGTGCACATCATGAGTAGAAAGTACACAGGGGGGTGAACTCACCCGGCTGATTTATGAAAAGTTTTTTGTTGACTGCTTTTAAAAGAGGAAAAACGATCTGAAGGATTGCTGAGCTGTCGTGGCTGTTTGCAGAGATACCTTTAGGTACTGAAGCCTTCAATTCGCAAGCTTACCTGCTTTACTCGCACACAGCATTTTTTGGCAATGTAGGGAAAGCTACGGGAGTGGAGCCTCCTGGAAATGTGCTCCCACACGAAGCAGTCTGCTTTGGCACGTGAACTCTCTAGAAAGTGATAGCTGTGTGCGACCAGCGTTAGTTTGCATAGAGACAAAGACGACGATTAGCGTGTGAGGTACACGTAGAAGGCAGGCTTTTTTTTCACGCGTGGGGAAACGCAGTGACACAAGAATACGTACAAAAATACGCACAAGTACTCTCGCAAACGAACACACACGCACACAGACAGACGAGCGTGCTCACGTATACACATTCGCACACACTCACACCCGAAAGAGCGCACACAGACACACCTTCGCACGCACAAAAGAACACACATGCGCGAGCGCGCTCACACAAACCGACGAGCTCGCATGCACATGCACGCACATTCACGCACACACGCACTGGAGCGAACGCACACACATCCGCACACACTCACGCACAAAAGAACGCACATACCCCTCGATCAGGATGACGAGCGCGTGCTCTCACATACACATTCGCACACGCTCACGCACAGAAGAACAAACACACGGCATGCGTGCACTGGAGTCCACTCAAAAGCGCGCGTGCACACAAACACACACGCATACACATACGCACTCACGCACGGGAGAACTCACACAATCGCCTCCCCAATCGCTAGCACGAAGCCCTCTCTTCTCAGCGGAGACCTATGCTTTACCGTATGGAAGGCCGAAGTGCAAAAAACATCTTCACTGCATCTACCTCAAATTTTTGCTAACAGCCAACGCAGCTTTTCCGCTGACACACAGACGCCGATGACATAATTTCTGCTAAACAAGGTCTTTAACGATGTCATGCTTTGAAACAACAATAATCACCTAAGCGAAAGAAAGTACTATGGTAATTGGGCGACCGATCTGGCGCCCTGTAATTTGCATGCGACTAGCATCGTCCATCATTTTGTGAGCTTGGAAATTGTAAGTGTCGTAACCACAACAAAATTTCGCCGATCATTGTGCAGGGAAAACGACTGTAGCATTACCAGCACTTTGTTTGAGTTTTCCAGCATTGTGATGCCGTGACGACAGAACTGGACTGCGTTATATATGCATGGTCAACAAAATTCATTCCTCGCCAAACAAGGCTGCCTGAATTGACACGCACCGATTTAGGCGGTAGTGGGAGAAATGATCGCTAAAACAAAGAATGAGAAGCGTGGCAGATCGCGTAGTCAGTCAGCCTACATGTGTCAAGGAGGCGAAATTTGCAAACAAGCTGCGCAGCACGCAGTCGCCACGCGCTGCTTGGCTCTGTCTCGATCATAGCATGCTACAGAGAACAACACTCACTATGTCAAGCCTGATTAGAAATACATGTTAGCGTTCCTTTATTCCAGTCACTACGTTAAACGCGTCCAATGTGCATTTATTCAAGCATGTCTACGGCGTGGCACCTTCGGCATCATGTGCAGGAGAGTTTTTGTATATGCTACCTTTAGGTAAACGTAGCATATAAAGTAACTCTAGGGGGGGGGGGGGGGGGAGATAGGAGAAGAGCGCCGCGTCGTGGCACACGCAGAATTTCTACTGTTACAATTTTATCAATAGGGCACACGCCAAATAAAAACGTCGGAGAACGACCACCGTGTGCGCCTGATCCAGGTGGCCGTGGCTTTTAAATACGATAGTCTTTCTCGGGGACCTTCGACGAAAATATTTTAATGTGCCTGTCTGTCTGTCTGTCTGTACATTTGTCCGCCTTTAACTATACCTGAAACGGCCGATCCCATCCGAGGCGCCCCCCATTATTGCTCACGGATCAGCGTTCATACTTGTGCGATTGTCAAATAAAAAGCAACCATTGCGCATATCTAATGTAGCATAACAACACGTCGATGTTTTGTATGTGTGCCTTCATACTAGAGAAGGCACACATATGTAATTCTAATGACCTAAGCGTTAAACACTGCGCTGACAGTGCAACTCGATACTCAAGAAGGCAAGTATTACCAACGCTTTGCTAAAACGACACGGTGGTAACACCTGTGCATCGCTTTGCGTTCTACACCTTATCGCCTCCGCGAATGGCATGCTTATTTCAAGATTGTCATTGTGTGATCGCTAGGGTCGGTGTGTTAAGATGTTCCGGGAAACGGCATTTGGGCTGAAGTTTACCTGTAAGGGGTCAAAAGGGGTTCCTCAAATCATTGTGTCATATTCACCAGAGTCCATCTTCGCGGTACGTGGTGGAGTTAGAAGATGAGAATAGGCACCTAATTTCTGCAACCCGGTCGAGAGCACGGCGCAGTGCTTGCGGTACGTACACCACCGCAACGTCAAGCCTGTTAGTGATTTCCATTCGAGACTTTCCGAAACGGAGCAGGGTGGCACCGCAATGTCTTGCCTGAAAGTTTTGCTTAAGAAGTCTTGCCTGCATCGCATCGAAGAAAGTTTTACTGTCAAAAAGAGTGGATCCAACAGTCATAGTTTACTCAGCGTCAACTAGATGGTGTAGGTGAGATAGTTTTGCAGAAGTTCAGTGCGGAAGTGAGCAAAGAAAATGAGATGAAAGACACGGGCCGTTCTTTGAATAATAAATTATCAAATCACAAGGCTTGTTTGAGGCTTCATTGGGTGACCTTATTCGAACCTGTGGGTACACTGTAGAAAGTATGGCTGCGCAGCCTTGTTGCCAAGTTCTCGGGTGCATTCAAAGTTAAAAGGTAAAAATGGCCCAAGAAATTGATTAAGTATTTCTTATCAGCCTATCTCGCGAGACATGCGTAGCGAAAATGTTTTTTTCACACTGCATCCCATAGAAGTAGATTTCTTGAGCGCCAGCAAATAAATGAAACTTTGTTGGTCTTTGTTTGAATTTTGAGCATGTGACAGTTTGCCCTACTTTTTACGTAAATTTTTTTTTCAGTAAAACTCAGTTGATAGTGCGTGCTTAGTTGGTGTTTTTCTCCGTTCGTCCCCACTACTTTTTGGACTGAATTCTACTACTTTGAGAAACCTAAAAGCCAGAAGTAAAAAACAAAGGCAAAGAATTACAAACGTAACAAGTGATATCAAGAATACATATTCCCGATATGCAGCTGAGATGTAACAGCTAGTCACGTGACTGAAATTATATCATGTGAGGCACTCACATGGCATTTGCAGGCGCGTCTAGTCATAATTAGTACTACTACAAGTATTGCAAATAATAAAGCTAACTATGCACTTATGTAAACTATATAAGCCCCCAGTCTATCAGTAATCGCACATGCTAGAACCATAAAAAATTCATAACTTACCTCTTCTCTAAATAGCGTACCCCACATAGGAGAGGCGTTTTTTTTTCAATATACAGGATGTGAAACATTTAGGAGGTTCGCACAATGTATTTGTAACAATCTCAAGGAATGTTCAAAGTCTAAGCACAGCGTGACCAGAGCCCATAACCTCAATCCAGGACCTGGCCTTAAGCCCACAAATGCAGGCTGGAGCCAAGCCCAAGGGCTGGTTCGAGGAAGGGTTTTCCGGGTAGGCCTTAGGCCATGCAGTGCTCCACTGCACATCATCCGTTTTCAGCCCTTTCCGGCTGCTAAAAAACTTGAGTTGCTAAAAAATCGTTTGGCCTGCGCGGAACGCGCAGCATTGTCATAACCAAAGTTGATATAAGGGCCATTCCAGAGCCTCGGAGTGTTTTGAGTAGCTGCTACAAACTCACTTGCAGGGTGCCCACAAAGAAAAGTATCATGGTAGTAGTTTTTGTCTAGTGTCAGTATTTGTGTATTATGGAGGCAGTCATGTTCTTATCGTTCTTGTTCACGTTTTGTTGTGGCTCATACGCACGGGGGGCCAAGAATTAGGTGGCTTAATAAAATCTAATATACATAATCTTTTCCTTATTTCATTCAACAAGGGTCTCGTACTGGCAGACTTGGTGTGTTTAGGTTGTATAAGAGGGACAATTGATCAGCTACCCGGCCATAATAAGTTCACGTGCTACGTGACGCCAAACATGCGCAAAAAAGAGTGTTTTCACACTCGTCGCTTGGCTTATAGATGGCGCTGACTCTCACTCCTACTTCTAAATTCACATATAAACCCAAAAAAGTGGATGGAGGGAAGGCCGCTGTGGTAGCTCAGTAGTTAGAGCATCGAACGCGTTATTCGAAGGTCGTAGATTCGATTCCTGCTCACGGCTGGTTATTTTTTCGTCCACTTTTCTTTCTTCTTATTAACATTCCATTGATTCTAATAACTTCGCCTGTACATTTCTTGGCATTACTGTCTGTCAGATCTCATTATATTGTATTAAAACACGGAAAAACGAGCCCTTCGGTATACATTTCATTCCCTTATTATATATATATATATATATATATATATATATATATATATATATATATATATATATATATATATATATATATATATATATATATATATATATGAAAATTATATCAGGTATTCATATTCAGTTCTTTGGCCTTTATCGGAAAAACCTGGTGCCTGCCACACACTAGCATGAATTTATGCGCATTTTGTTGATGCTCTGGCTGACGACGCTGAAAAATGATGCTTGAGTTTTTTGTGATGGTTCGGAGCATTCGAGCACTCATTCGTTACACAATTTGCATTTTTGACAAATGTCTTGTTTTTCGCTGGTCGAAAACGCTTTATTACACATAAACGCAATTCCGTACCCGACATTAAGCCTCCCTAGCGTCAGTTTGCAAGGCATTGAATATTTATTTTTCTTCAGGTTTCGTAGTTTGCACGGTAGTGGTAATGGACACTGGTGGTGGTGGCTGCGGGCAACTGGGATGCCAAAAAAGATCCTTGTGATCACAGAACAGCTATCGCTGTAACACGGCGTGTGGAGGTACCCTAACTGCAGGCTCATTTGATGAAGTGTTGCTCTGTATATGAGGCCTAAGCCGCTGCGTATTATCGGTCGGAAACGCAGTATATATATATATATATATATATATATATATATATATATATATATATATGTGTGTGTGTGCAGTATATCGGGCAAACAGAAACGCCATATATGATTTATTACAATAATCACAGAGCCCATGGGAAATCAGCCCCTGGTCTGCCTTATATCAAAACATCTCAATGTTCTCGGCCATGCATTCGAAAAACTATCAGTAACAGTCTTAGAGACGGGATGACGGGATTTACAAACTGAGAAAGTGAACAACGAGAATCATACCTTACCCACCAATTTAACACCCTTTATAGAGGAATAAAGGAGAATTTGGGTATACTTGCAGCAAATAAAGCATTAGGAAACAATAACGGGAATAATAAAAATGATAACATAGTGCACGGCACTGCAGATGTGAAGGGCACTGGACGACTCGAAATATTTCCAATGGTAACTACTTTCCTATGTACAGCTGTCATCTCTTTCTGTTCTTACCTTACTATCCAATCAATTGGGCCAAGAATAATATGCCCAACAGCAAGCCTGTGCGCAATCGCTCCTACTGCACGCGTAATCCAGAAACGGGCAAGAATTGACATTGCACCCGCCTGCCAGCCTCTGCAGCAATACACGGCGCCCCTTTTTCAAGGACGAGATGTCGACGAGGCGCTGTGCAGCTAAAGGCTTAAACTTCTTAAAAAAGCTCTTTTTGCCCCACACCAAATCGCCAGAGCCATGCGGCACCATTTGGTCGGAAACATTACGTTATCGAAAGAAAGAATACACAGACCGCAGATATTTTAAAGGTGAAAAGGAGAAAAGGGACTGAGAAAGTGGGAAGGGGAAGGAAGAGTGAAAGAAGCGGCCGGGGGAGTCCACCTTATATTCTCATTTTTTCCTCTCTCTCCATTCTCATTTAAGATTGTATAAAGCTGAGCACCAACGAAGTGAACCCTCAATCCTGATGAAGGACAGACTCTGGCTGAAACGTCGAAATAAACCACGTTGTGAGTCCTCACGGATATCTACTTGACTACTTGCAACGCTACGGCCCCTCAACCGTCACACACACACACACACACACACACACACACACACACACACACACACACAACACACACACAACACATATATATATATATATATATATATATATATATATATATATATATATATATATATGTATGAATAAAAAGAAGACACACGTAGAAAAACAGAAAGGTTTCTTTACGTTTCGGCCGTGGGACCAGCCTTCGTCAGAATAATATATATATATATATATATATATATATATATATATATATATATATATATATATATATATAACGTAATTAGGTATTGACTTAAGGTAGAGGCTGAGGAAGAAGAAGTCCTTTAGGCTAAACATGGCGTATGAGCCAGACCACTTCTATTCATCATAGCGTCACACGAGTCGACAGCATGAAGACCTGGCCGCCGCTAATCAGCCTCACATCATTCACGAAACCACCAGCATTACGCCTCTACTGAATATCGACCACAGAAGAGGTGATCTCAGCCGCAGGAAATTGCCGACATCATGACAGAACCATCGACTGAGCTTCCCTTCCCCAAGTACACCAGAGCAGTGGACGATGAACCTGTACAGGACTGGTTCGACCGGTTCGAGCTCCACGCTACCGCTGCATCTTTGTCGGAACGGGAGATGATCGTCAACTTTACCAACTACATCACCGGTGAGGCTTTGAAATTCTACCTCACCCACATATTTCAAAACGACGAGTCACGGGAAATGATCAAAAAAAGGAATGATCGTTTGGTTTAAGGAATACAATGACGACTACGACGAAGATTCGCTTATAACCGACCATCCGCAGACAACTGCACTCAGTCGTCAATTTTACAGGCAGTCTTCAACCATTCGAACACACAAGATTCGACCTCTGGCAAAAGACGAAGTGGCACACGAGTTCAATGTTAGACGATAATGCGTATTCTGGGAAAAGCACAGCCATCGAGTGGGCCTTCCTTCTGCACGAAAGTCAGCAATTGCGAAGCCATCGCTTCAGCATATGTCACGAGACGTTGCTCAATCACCTGATGCCGTTCCCTCTTCGTCTCGCATACGTGGTCTTCCACCTGGGTTTTCATCATGCGGTTCTTCAAGCGCTTCTAACGCTCACCATTTGCCTTATAAGGACGCCGTATTTATGGTAGATGACCTGGATCATCGGGAAAATATTCTGTCAAGCCATGCTTCTTCCACACGGGTTCATGCATTGCCATCCGGTGCATACCCACTCGACAGTGGAAGCAACACCGAAGGTTTAGACGCATCGAACGTCGCACGCAGCAATGCGCAAGAGACTCTCGTAGTGGACAGGGTAGAAGAAGCTTCTGAAGAATTTTCTACCAACTCTGACGCATTATCTTCATTGCCCGAACTGCATGACAACAGCCCGCAAACTATCAGTGGCTGAGTGGACATCACATCAAGTTGTAAGGAAAACCAGCGCGATGTTCAAGAAGGGATCTCACCGCAATGTGTTCCACAGCAACATCAGCCACGCCAGCAAAAGCAAGTCCAAAAATCGCAGACACTCCAACGGATACACCGACAAGGAGGACGACGCAAAGTATGCCCCTTAAAGCACATTGAAGACGTCAGGCATCTTCGCATAAGGGATCGGCGCCAGAAACGCATTTGACGCAAGAGATCAAGACTGCGCCTACGATTGCAACTCCGAAACAGCAGAAAACGACGAAAGAGATGAGAAGGCACCATCTGTACAACTCAGAGACTGAGACATCATTCTGATTTTATCAGCTCCGACCATCGCACATTCAAACTAGAAGCACGCCGCCTGTTCCTGTCACGAGATGCAACTCGACGCCTTCAACATCCGAACTTCGAATGCTACAGAGACTCCCACTCTTGTCCGTTCGTCGCAAGAACTCAACCCATGTCACCACCAGTGCAGATCTCCAGGGTGTGGTACTGCCATCCAGAACGCAACAGTCAGCTTCACCCACCAGAACTTCTGCGTTAACCGGACTGCGGCACTCTCCACTGAAGTCTTCGAAAGTTTACAGAACTCCTCTGTAGCCTAGAACCAATTGTGACTTTTGACATTTGTGACTGTTTAATCTCTCCTTCTTTACTTTTTCTTGTTCATAATTCATGCCTTCTTTTGGGGGAGGGGGAATCGTGTAACGTAATAGGTATTGACTGAAGGTAGAGGCTGAGGAAGAAGTGCTTTAGAATAAACATGGCGTATGAGCCAGGCCACGTCTCCCATCTCCCATTCATCATGCATCATATATATATATATATATATATATATATATATATATATATATATATATATATATATATATATATATATATATATATATATATATATATATATATATATATTTATATAGTCTAGTAGATCCTCCGTGAGCGGTCACAACGTGGTTTATTTCGACGTTTCGGCCTAGAGTCTGGCCTTCATCAGGATTCCTGATGAAGGCCAGACTCTAGGCCGAAACGTCGCCATCAGGATTCCTGATGAAGGATTCCTGACGTTTCGGCCTAGAGTCTGGCCTTCATCAGGATTCCTGATGAAGGCCAAACTCTAGGCCGAAAAGTCGAAATAAACCACGTTGTGACCGCTCACGGAGGATCTACTAGACTATATGCAACGCTACGGCCACTCAACCACCATGCCTGCCTATATATATATATATATATATATATATATATATATATATATATATATATATATGCAGAATAATAACATCGGTTGCCTCAAGGTTATAGGTATAAAAGTAGATGTGCTTGCACATAACAACTTGTTTACAAAGCCGACGTTTCGACGGGAACCCCGTCTTTTTCAAAGCATAATGACGCCAGTTGTGTCGGTTGGAAGCTCATGGAAGCACTAGGGTGGTATACACCATAGTGATTTCGGGTCTCTCATGCCGGATGCGGTCCAGGAAGGCCCGTAGCGGTCGAATGGTGTAGGGGCTTCCGTGGCGGCCAGGTCGTTCGTTCCAACCTGCAGAATAAGGTGAGAGATACCTTTAGGGACAAAGTCGAATAGGTCCCCGATGTCGCCAATGTATGCACCAGGCTGACAGGTGAAGGCAAGGGAATGGGGCTGGCCGGATCAAAGTGGTGATGAACGTACTTGAAATGTGAGTCACCGATTATTGCTGTCGAGGCTCCGTGGATAGAAAACCTCCACGTCAGTTGTTTGTAAAAAGCGCGGGCACCAGCCATTTGGAATAAGGCTTATATGCAGAATAATAACTTCGGTTGCCGCAAGATGCGCTTTCACATAACAACTTGTTTATGCAGCTGACGTTTCGACGGGTCCAACTTGTTTATCATGATTATATATATGTATATATATATATATATATAGTTGTCTCGGATGACTCTGTCAGAGCGAGGGGAATATACATTAACTATGACATTACGAAGCTATTCAGATATTTTCTAATAACAATATGCTGAACAGCAAGGTAAAAATTCTGTAAAAGTTACTGTCACGTTATATGACAGTGGAAAAAGGTCTCGCACCGGGTAAAGTTGAAACAGTTCATCAGACAACCTTGTTCCCAGAAAAAGGACGACCTTAGAAGTGAGAACACATCCGCACAGGTTGCCATTGGTCATTGAATATTCTGATCTGTGCTAAAGTGTGAGGGTTGACATTTAGGACTTTTATACAGCGTTTCTTTTAGTTTCAGAATAACTTGTACTATTCGTGCTTGGCTTTAACATTTTCAGAACCATTCAAGAAAAGCGTAAGTGTTCAACAATCTTACATGGTGCACACCAGACAGTGTTTACGCTTGCTATGAGTTACGTCAAGTTCAAAAATATCCATCCTTTTATTTTATTTCATGTAGGACTTTAAAATCGTTATTCCGATTTGTAGATGAGCTCCACAAAGTTACCTTGTTGTGAGTATGTGAAATATACTCCGTTCAAGTTACTTGAGACGTGATTACTTCTTTACAGAATAAGATGTTTATTTTATGATTTTGTACGCTGAGGTGTTTTAATATCCAAACAGGAACAAAAAATCAGAATTTAAACTTTGTCAATGCTGGAGCTTTCCATGACCATATTAGATTTTCGAGCAGGCTTAATTCTTGAATATGACTCGTAAAGGTGACACTGACAACTTTCGAGACTTTTCAAACTGCAAAGACGCTGACTACAGATGGTAATTGGGTACGGTTATGTGGTCTTCAGGTAAACGCGGCCTGTTTTATACTAGGTGAAGAAAGTTTCTAGCTTCATCGTTCTTGTTCATGTAAGCTATTCAGTCAGGGGAATTCGATGCACGCTGCGCACGCTCTCAGCCACTGAATGTGAAACAATCGTGCAGCCTTTACCATATTTCTGCAGAGCCTGTCCTGAATGGTGCTAACAAATTTTCTGGGTGAATCGCAATGACATCGAACAAAGGGCATACGGGTCTGAAGCAATGTGTTATAATGTATAGTAAAACAAACGAACTTTGCAAGGACTTGTGTAGTCGCCTGTCCTGGCATCTCTGGTTTTGTGGTATAAAAGTAAAGAAGATCTAACATTAGGAAACTTCGAAATGCATTATCCCTTATTGTAAGGCTCCTAATATTTGATGCACCATTACACCTAACACAACCTGCCGCCGCGGTGGTATACTTTGGAGCTCTGCTGGTTTTGAGTCAATTCACGCCCATGAAGAGCTGCTGGCTGCTGGTGCGTTTTTATTTATTGCGGTGCTTTCAGTTTTGTGTGTTGTTCGTATTTTACGCAGTGAATGGTTTAGACAACCACCTCGTACAAAAAGTTTGAAAATCACAGTATTTAAAGCATCCTATTAGACGTCAATAGCTTGAAATTATGCATGCAAGCACTTGTGGTTGGATGAAAACCGATTTGCTACGTGAATGGTCGGTGAATTTGAACGCTGGTACGGCATATAATCCACCTTATTTGTTATGTTATTGTGTTGCATCCTAGCTCTTCCGAATAAATGTACAATTCGGGATTTTTGCCTTATTGGTGGTTATTACCACTAAAGAGGTTAATGAGAGCACACTCCGTGCACGCTATTTGGAAATAAAAATGAGCGGAACTTTTCAGTTAGCGGTTAATAAAGCCTATTCGGTGGTTGTGGTCCAGTGTACATCGATCGGCTTTAACTGCCCAGTGGTTGGCATGATCTTTAGAACACAGCTGTCAGTACAATTTGGGACGATATGGAACGGGCGCGTACATTGTAAACTGAAGCGTATTAGGGGGTGCGTGATTACGCATAGAACTGCAAACAGCTCAAGCGTTTCCGCCTTCACTGTTGAGAAACCGATAGGGGCCATGATAATATGGCATGTAGTCAGGATAAAATGACACTATTAATTTTATATGACACCGCGAATGTTCAAACCCTCATGATTCTTGAACAAACCTTAGCTGAATTCATTTCTACGACAGTTACCTGTCGTTTAACTTGGCGCACGATTTGCCCCGCCGCGGTGGTGCAGTGGCCAAAGTAGTCGGCTGCTGATCCGCAGGTCACGGGATTGAATCCCGGCTGCGGCAGCTGCATTTCTGATTGCGGCGGAAATGGTGTAGGCCCGTGTACTCAGATTTGGGTGCACGTTAAAGAACACCAGGTGGTCCAAATTTCCGGAGTCCTCCACTACGGCGTGTCTCATAATCATATGGTGGTTTTGGGGCGTTAAACTCCACATATCTATCTAACTTGACGCACGAATACCATTCAAAGGTAGAACGAGCCACTGACATGTAGTTTATAGAGCACAGCAACCGCTTGACTTAGGAATAATTGCGTTGCGAAACTGTTTCGCATGCTCTGATCGAAGCAGGCGGCAAACGTGGGCAGACGACGGCTTGCCCGACTGGCACGGCTTGTAATTGGTTGTGAAGCATTTATCTCAACATGAGCTCACTCCGTGAACGTTGCCAAAATAATTCTTTCACCTGGCATCCCTGTCGTGTTCGTCATATAATCCCCCTCGCACAAAGAGCAAATTTTGTCAAACCGTGAAAAATCCGCAAGTACTTTCTTCGCTGCGCAGTTGTCAAAAATAACTATGGTGTCGTAAACAGCGTATCGGTTGGTGGTAAATTTAACAAACACCTCTCACTTGAGTTCCTTCAGTGTTCGACTGGATGTGTTGTGATTACGACTGTTTTGTCGGTGCTATTAGGTGATAAGAAAAGTAGCGGCAGTCTATCGGTTTGCGGTGACGTGTAGCGAATCCTGTGCCTCGAAATGTTTATCAAGCGAGATCGATGCCTGTGCATCAACAACAACTAGCACGCTAGAATGGATGCAAAGCGTGTTTGTGCCCTAGTAACAGTTCGTTCGCTTCAAATTCCAGTCTCTCAGTTGGGTACTGTGCGACATTTCAGATTGATAGCGTTTTGGCACGTTATTGAGTGACCGCAAGTAGGTACAGAAACGTATGAACTACACACTGTGTTCGGTTCTTGCTTAGCCACTGGTTAGCCCTGTACGCTTCTATTTTCTTAAGAGCAGTCTAGTGTTCGGGAGTGAAAGGATGTTCGTTGTGAACAGTGGTGCTGTGTTCATGTTTCCAAGACTTGTAAAGAGGCTGTGCTTGTGTGACCGAAAATTGAAAGACGGCGTTTTGCCCTGAAAAGTTGCGGTGGTGGGGCTTGGCATTTTTGTTTAGTAACTCGTGACTTCTCTTTCTGATAACCATAGTCCGAGTTCCATGATGCAATGAACCAAAGCTGCGAGACGTTACATTCTTTTGTGGATCATGTTGCTTTGGCAGGATTCCTAGAGCTTAAATGTTCTGTGTGCCAGCCAGAGCCCTGTGGACGTCAAGCTTGCCGCCAGCTCTCAGAAAAAGCAAAGATTTCACCGGTGTCCTTGCTTGAGATAAGTTGTAGGCCAGTACCAGGCTAACTACAGGTTTTCGAGTTCATCTGACCATCATTTTGCACGGCACTAGAGCCTTGACAACGACGGCCCTTGGCCCGTTCTTACACTATATCAATGGACGTGCACGCCTGGCCAACCTTTTATTGTTATGTGATCAGCAGCTTCCTGTCTGGAAATGTTTTTTGCTTGCTGTCCCCAGAGCACTGAATACACTGATGGCTCCTAAATGCTGCCATAAGGTTAGTTAACCTAGCAGGAACTAATTTTTGCTATTCACGTAGTACTATAACGTGTACATGTTTTTTAGCCCAGCAGATTTATATTTCCCTATGTTAAGTTTGAACGTGAACAATTTACTACTGTTATATACATACATATATTCCGGATACTGGGACAAATATATCATCAGTTTTTTTAGTGATTTGAGATGGGCCTGTATATTTACCACGTATGATGGTTCTGAAAGTTAAAGAGCACTCAAGTCAAACAACAATTTAAGTCAGAGTGAAAGAGCAATGTGTGACATCATATAAGTCAACATTACTACCAACATCAGTGTCCTACTTACCAAGAAATTAAAGTAAATGCACAAGAACACAAGCGCCACAGTAGGATAATTTCAAAATTATCCTGATGACATCAGACGTACCACCTACAATTCATCAGTAGTATTTGATCTAACTGTACTAAGTAGAGAACGTTCCGTGCATTGAAAGACACAATAGAAGGCTTCTTTTCTGCTTGATTCATGGATAAAAGAATAACCGGACGGTAACAATGGTAATGTCACGAGTGCTTTCAAAATTCAAGTTTCGCGTGGTTACACGGGACAGGTGGTGTGGTCTAGCGGGGCGCTGTTGAAACAAAAGCTTCTACAACGTCGAATCTAATGGCGGAAAATTGATCAATGCCGTTATTGCTGCTTTGGCTCCCCTTCCTTCAGTCTGCTGCTATTAGCATAGTAAAGGCGGGCAAGGTTGTGCATGGCAACAGTGATGTTAGATGATCAAGTCGGCCGCTTCTTGAGACGGGTAATTTGAAATGCGCTAATCCCATGCGGGGCACTAAACGAAATTTTATTTATAAAGAGGTTTCGCTTGGCTTAAAAGTACACTACGAGGTTTCCTGACCACCACTTCGACAATCAACGTCGACATAATAGTTGATGTTAGTGTCCCTTTAGTGTTAATTTATTTTCAGAAGACAGGTTGCGCTTGAGGAATGCATTTTCTTTCGAAAAAATTGTTGTATCGACGTTTACTGCTGTGGTAGCACTATATTTCATTAGGGTATATATATTGCGGTATGTAAATCCTTCGTTAGACTTCAGTTGTTTCCAAGTGATTATAGCGGATTTGATCACTTTGACGAAGTGACAGCTTCATCAAATAAGTATTAGAAGTGAGTGCTTTCATTGATTGTTTTGAATAAATCATTTTCGCTCCTTCACAGATCACAGAGTTGGTTAAGGTCCTGTTAAGAATTGGTCACACGCAGTGGCACATGAAGCCTCGTCATGACTTGAAGCACCTGTACGAAAATAGGAAGGACATCCTGCTCCCTAAATGTGCAAGTCTAATGTCACTGCTGGGACCGTCATCATTCAGTGGACCTGAGCGTGGCCTGGAAGGATGCATGGCAGGCTCATCTTGAAGGACTGTGATCTGCCTGGGAGCTTTGAGGGTGCAAAACTGCCTAACGGCTGGTTGCAAGGTTAGTTTTTCCTAATACATACGAATAAGTAAACACCACTTACTATGCACAAACTGAAAACCCAAGCATGGTTGCTTGCAATGAATACCTGTAATATTCTCACACATAATGCTTCTTCAGCTATAATAGAAGTAAATTGCGAGATAAGCGATATGTTGAAATGAGAAAGCCTGAAGCTTATGAATAAAACTCCAATATTATTAGGCTTCGAAGCTCTTGCTTTTGAACGAGCACAAATACTTTGATAATTTATATAGCTCTTGAGCTTGTGACTCACTGTGTGTATCAAGTGCTACTGGAATGAAATAGCAAGTGGGTGAAAATCGCCTCCCTGTTCACACCTCTGAAGGGGAAAGAACTATTGTACAAGCCGCAAAGGACATAAGATCGGTAACTGCATCTTTTACTTAGCTTTTTCTCTCTCAGTGCTGTGGCATGTTGTGTTTAAGCCAAACGTGTTCAGCACAATTGCGTAGTGATATAATTTTTCTACTAATTGTACCTGACATAAGTATGCAATTTTGATCTCTAAAATCTGACGCTTCGTGTGCCTCAAAGCCATGGCTTTTTACCTTCCTGTCAGTAGCTAGCTTACTTGAGTAGCAGTGCGATGCAAATTTGCATTATTTGTAGTACAAGAAGTAAAGTCATTGATGCTCTGATTTTGTACTTAGTCGAAGTAGTCCTTCAATATACACTAATTTTTATAGCATCAATGATGTCATGAGTGTATAAACTGTGGGAAGTGCTTCTATGTGAATTATTTTACTTGGAAGTAACAGTATCATCTCTACTCCTAGTATATCTAACACTAGGTTTCCCACTGTTGTCCCACTGCTTGTCCGTCCTCCAACAGTTTACTTCTCTGTTTCTACTGTGCAATTCCAACTTCTTAATAGAGTCTCGCTCAGACAGGGTTGTTCCTAATGTAATCGTGAACCATGTATATCGCTTATCATCTATGCAGCTTTCCTCCTACAAGAATTACAAGTAATAATTTTAATTTTTATGTAGCTATAGCATGCATTTATTTATCTCTTTCTTTGCGTCTTCACCAGTATTTAGCCATACAAGGGTACTGGTATGCTCTAATATTGAAGCTCGTGACTATAAACTAATAGGTTAGTGGAAGTATTTTTTCAAACACCATCTAGGTTAGTGGAAGTCTTAACCTCCCTGTCCTTCCTCTTTCGATCCTCCTCCTTAGTGAAAGTAACACTGTATTTAAATTCATAATTACTATTCTCAGATGAGCTGCCGAAACTGTATGGAAATGTATTAACATTTCTTGAACTCTGTGAAAGTAAATGTACTTATGTTCTAGTATGGTGGTGCCTGTTTCGTGCGATTGACACATAATTACTTTATAGTGGCATAGTATAAGGTGTGGTTTCACGCATATGTACTGAGCAGCATTAGACGAGGGGGCCAGCAGCAAGACATACATGCAGCGCACTGAAGCACCACCTCTCATACTTAGTTTGCAGTCTTTGCTTACCAGTGAACTGAATTTTCTCGAAACAGACTAATAGCTAGACAGCTGTATAGAAACTGTGCTGATCTGCAAACTTTGAAGCCTTTTTGAGGAGTGCTTTTGGGAAACAAATATGGTCTATAGCTGTCAATATAAAAACTGTTTGCACCGAGGAGCTTAGTAGCTTTGAAATGTATTATTCATGTATTGTCTAGAATTTCTCTGTGCTGTGGTGACTTTTCCGCCCAATGGTCCTCACATGATTTGTTAGTGCGTTGTGAATGAGCGAAGCTTTGTAAATAAACAGAGTAATAATGCAGACATGTACACAATTTTGATGCACAGCCCTTTTCTTTAGCACGACATTGTCTAGAGCTTTCTTCTTGTGATTCTTATAAAAACTGCTTCTCACTGGGCAGCAGCAGAAACTATGCACCAAGCTTTTCGAAGATGGTTCGAGAAACACTGCGTTCAGATGTAACAGTGCTGGGGGATTTCTCTCGTAAGTTACTTTCTGTATATACAGAACGTGTGTATAGAATTGTTTTATAGTCATTCATTCTAATATTTACACTTCGATGTATGTATGTATGTATTGTAGCGATGCTGAGGCAGACAGGCTGAACAACAAGCAACTTTATTAGGGCGAACTTGTGCCCACAAGTCTAATGACTATGGTCGTCGAGTCCGAGTAGTCGAGAGGCACAGATTCAACTATCTTCTTCTTCCTCGTTGGAGCGCACGAACGCGTGGCGCATGCCAGCCGGGTCTTGCTGGTGCTCTTGCCATGATGATTGCGGCGGGCTACTTGGAGATGGCCAACCTGTCGCGGCATTATGCCCCTCCTCAGATGCATCGTCCCGACGCTTGAGAGAGTGAAAGGATACATGCGCCCTCTCACTCGTTTTCCAACGATCTGTCATGATAGGGCTTCATGCGGACTACGTGTACCACTTCCGTGGTATTGCGGCGTCTTGAGCTCACGTGTCCAGCGGATCTGACTTCATAAGTGACGTCGCTGATATGGTTAGAGTACTTCATAAGGGCCGATGTATCGACAAAGAAGCTTTTCAGAGAGTCCGCGGCGGCGCACTGAGATCCATATCCACAATTTGTCACCGGGATGATAGAGTGCGTCACTGCGTCGCTTGTTGTACCGACTAGAGTCGATGCGCTGTTGACGGCGTATTCGGTACCTTGCCATTTGTCGTGCTTCTTCGGCTCTTTGCAAGAAGTCATCTAAGTCAGGTGGATAGCTGTTTTCGTCCTGTAGTGGTAACATGGCGTCCAGTGGGGTGGTCACTCTTCGGCTGAATACTATTTCGAAAGGGGCAACGTGGGTTGTTTCTTGAACGGCCGTATTATATGCGAATGTTACGTAGGGTAATACTTCATCCCACTGTTTATGCTCAACATCGACATACATTGATAGCATGTCCGTCAGAGTTCGGTTGAGGCGTTCGGTTACGCCATTTGACTGAGGGTGATACGCCGTTGTTCTTCTGTGATTGGTATTTGTCATGCGCATCAGACATTGTATAAGGCCTGCAGTAAATGCGGTGCCCCGATCCTTAATAACGACGATGGGCGCACCATGTCTGAGCACTATGTTGTTCACAAAGAACTTGGCGACTTCGGCAGCTGTCGCACTGTACAGAGAGTCAGTCTCAGCATAACGGGTCAGATAGTCTGCAGCTACGACAATCCATTTCTAGCCTGCACATGATGTCGGGAAAGGTCCTAGGAAGTCCATGCCGACTTGTTGGAATGGGGCATCCGGAGGCTCTATTGAATGGAGAAGGCCGGCTGGTTTTACGGCTGGAGTTTTGCGCCGTTGACATTGACGACAAGTTTTCACGTAGCGCTGCACTGATGCGAGCAACTTAGGCCAATAGTACTTCAGGCGAATCCTGGCGATTGTTCGGCTCACACCCATGTGGCCAGATGTCGGCTCGTCATGGCATGCATGCAGAATTTCCTGTCGCATGGCTGTGGGCACGACTAGTAAAAACGTTTCGCCATTAGGTTCAAAGTTCCTCATGTAAAGGACACTTCCTCGAAGGCAGAACGTGGAGAGCCCTCTGGAGAATATGCGAGGAATTTGAACGTCGAGACCCTGCAGGTGTTGTATAAGCGCCAGCAAATCCGGGTCATCTCGCTGTTGTTGAGTGATTTCGGATGCGTTGACAACGCCTAGAAACGGGAAGTCTTCCTTTTCAGGTACACTTGGATCGACGGGAGAGCGTGACAGGCAGTCAGCATCACTGTGTTTTCTTCCAGATTTGTATACGACCGTAATGTCATACTCCTGCAGCCTAAGGCTCCATCTGGCTAGTCGACCTGACGGATCCTTGAGATTTGCTAGCCAGCATAGAGCATGGTGGTCACTGACAGCTCTGAACGGTCTAACATAAAGGTAGGGTCGAAACTTATTTATTGCCCAGAAGACTGCGAGGCACTCTTTTTCAGTAGCAGAGTAGTTTGCCTCAGCTTTTGATAGTTTGCGGCTGGCATAGGCTAACACTTTCTCTTGACCATTTTGCCACTGGACCAGGATGGCGCCGAGGCTGACATTGCTGGCATCGGTATGGACCTAATTGTCAGCTGTCTCATCAAAATGGGCAAGTATTGGTGAACCCTGTAGCCGTTTTCTTAATTCATCAAAAGCTTTCTGTTGTTCGCTTTCCCATGTGAAGGGCACGTCGTCTTTCGTCAGTTTTGTAAGTGGTTCCGCAATCTTTGAGAAGTTTTCCACAAATCGCCTATAGTAGGCACATAAACCCAAAAATCGACGCACTGACTTTTTGTCTTTGGGTGTAGGGAACCTCTGAACAGCGGCTGTCTTTTTGGGATCAGGACGAACACCGTCAGAACTAATGACATGTCCAAGGAATCTCAGCTCTTCGAAGCAGAAGTGGCATTTTTCGGGTTTGATTGTCAAGTTTGCTGACCAGATGGCTTGTAATACAGTGCGAAGTCGCTCTAGGTGTTTGTCAAACGTTGCACAGAATACCACCACGTCATCTAAATACACTAGCATGACTGCCATTTCAATCCCGCGAGGACAGTGTCCATCATTCGCTGGAACGTCGCTGGCGCGATACAGAGGCCGAATGGAAGCGCTTTGAATTCGTAGAGGCCATCTGGTGTTAAGAATGCCGTTTTTTCACGGTCCCGCTCGTCTACCTCTATTTGCCAATATCCGCTTTTCAGATCCAAGGAGGAGAAAAACTTTGCGGATCACAGCCGATCTAGTGTACCGTCAATACGTGGCAAGAGGTAGACATCTCGTTTAGTTACACTGTTGAGTTTTCGGTAGTCGACACAGAATCTAAGCGTATTGTCTTTCTTCTTAACGAGCACTACGGGGGACGCCCATGGACTATTCGAAGGCTGGATGACATCATCCGAAAGCATCTCCTCCACTTGCTTCTTGATAATTTCCCGTTCTTTATTTGACACCCGATATGGATGCTGGCATATAGGCCTCGTGTCGTCTTGCGTTATAATTCTGTGTTTCGTGATTGACGTGCGCTGGACCTTCGAGGTACTTGTAAAGCAATCAGAGAATTCTTTTACCAAGGTGTAAATCTGCTTCTTTTGACTGTCCGGAAGGCTCTGATTGACGGTCACGGATGTGTTGATGTTGCAGGCCACTGGTCGAGTGGTTGATGTCGTTAGGCTGCATAGTTCAGTCGCCATACAGAAGTCGTGTAAGTAGGCAATAGCCGTGCCTTGAGCGATGTGTTGAAGTTCATTGGAGAAATTTGTGAGTAGGACATCGACACGGCCTTTTGTCAAGTGAACAAGACCCCTAGCTACGCAGACACCTTTGTTCAAAAACAGCCCTACATTTGTATCCGCTATGCCTTCGCGGTTGTAAAATGCGTCATTCTCTACGAGCACCATTATACTGCAGCGTGGCGGCACAGTTACGTCATCATGAACAACGCGCAGAGCAGTTAGGCATCGCTCCTGAGATTCCTCTACAGGTATAGCTCGTTCAGTCAAAAACTACACGCTGGGCCTACGCAGGTTAATTACGGCGCCATTAGCTCGCAAAAAATCTATTCCTATAATGAGGTCTCTTGAACATTCTGGTAGCACACTGAAATCGGCAACGTAAATAAAGCCCCGTATTTCAAGTCTTGCGGTGCATCTTCCAAGGGGCGTAATAATGTGACCACCTGCCGTGCGTATCTGCGATCCATTCCACTGTGTCACAACTTTGTTAAAGTTCTTCACCATCTTGTGACTTATCACTGAATAATCAGCACCGGTGTCGACTAAAGGCATTCAGCTCCCATCCTTCCATTCTCAACCGCAAATCTGAAGTAACGCTTTCGTGGCTGCACCCATTTACCGGAAATACACCGTCGTCCCCCTCAAGCCATATTAGAGGATCTTCGTAATTGATGTTATCAGCGGCCCCACCTCCACAGGTCGCTTCAGTTTTCCACAGGTCGCTTCAGCTTGCTTCAGTTTTCCGGGAGTGGACTTGGAGAGCGACGACCAGGCTACCTTGAAGGTGCACGTGGGCTTGATGACCGGTAGCGCATAGGCGATGGTGACCGTGACCGACGTTGGTGTAGAGGTGGCGAGTTCTGGCGCGTGGACAAGTACTCCTCAATCTCTGCTGGTCGTTCGCCGTTTTGGGGGCACGGTGCATACGACGGGAAGCCTCTTAATCCGGCCTGTCGGTAAGGGCAGAATCTGTACAAATGACCCGCTTCGCCACAATGGAAACAAAGAGGCCTGCGCTCGTGATCACGCCAGACGTCACTTTTCCTGGGCCTAGGCTCCACATAGCGATGCGTGCTACGTGCTCCTGGGGGCAGATAGGTAGCCGTTGGTTCCCGTGGACGAGGTGCGCTGCGTGCTGTAGATAGGAGAGGAGTCGCCGCCATTGAAACTGCTGCATTGTTGTGTACTGTGGGTTGTCGGAGAACTTCAGAGTACGTTCGGATAGGTCGAAACTGGCTGCAGTTCACGCTCTGGTTCTCGTATGACCTGCCTCAGTTCGTCACGAACAACGTCTGTAACAGATAGTGCAGTTGGAGTCGGGGGCATTTGCAGTCTGCTCAGTTCTTCCCTAATGACTGATATAATGAGCTCTCGCAGGGCTTCAACGTCGTTTCGCACGCCTCCAGAGAATACCTGTGCAGATGCGCAGTTAAGATTCCAGTTGTGCTGCCGAGCGCGTTGTTCTAGTGTTTTTTCGATGGCCGTCGCTTCCGAATAAAACTCAGCAACAGTGCTTGGAGGGTTGCGGACGAGAACGGCGAACAGCTCTTGCTTCGCTCCGCGCATTAGATGGCGCACCTTCTTATCCTCAGCCATGTTATAATCCGCACGCTTGAAGAGACGGACCATGTACTCAATGTACATGGCAGCACTCTCGTTTGTGAGCTGGTTCCTGGATTTAAGAGCAGCTTCCGCTTTTTCTTTTCTGTCCATGTTCGCGAACGTAGCCACCGCTTGTCGTCGAAATACCTCCCAGGTAGACAACGAGGTTTCATGGTTTTCAAACCATGTCTTTGCGAAGTCTTCCAGGGCGAAGTATACGCGACGGAGCTTCTCTCTTTCGTCCCATCCATTCAAGCTCGCCACTCTCTCGAACAGGTCCAGCCAATCTTCAACATCCTCAGTACGAGTCGCCGTGGAATACTGGCAGCTGATGCGGTTGGCTAATGAACACTTGTGCCAGTGTTACCTGGGTAGTCATAGTGGTGGCATCCATAGTTTGAATTCCCCTTGGTGTGAAGTGAAGAGGACCGAACTCAGGTGAGTCACCTCGAAGAAGGCGACTTGCCCTCTGGTGTACAGGAGTCACTTGCACGGGGTTGCTACGCTGGTCGTCGGGGCTACGCTGTCTTGAGCTCGCGGGGCTTCGATTCATAACCCAGCAACTCCACCAGAAATGTAGCGATGCTGAGGCAGACAGGCTAAAAAACAAGCAACTTTATCAGGGCGAACTTCTGCCCACAAATCTAATGACTATGGTCGTCGAGTCCGAGTAGCCAAGAGGCACAGATTCAACTATCTTCTTCTTCCTCGTTGTTGGAGTGCACGAACGCGTGGCGCATGCCAGCCGGGTCTTGCTGGTGCTCTTGCCATGATGATTGCGGCGGGCTACTTGGACGTGGCCAACCTTTATGTATGTATGTATGTATGTATGTATGTATGTATGTATGTATGTATGTATGTATGTATGTATGTATGTATGTATGTATGTATGTATGTATGTATGTATGTATGTATGTATGTATGTATGTATGAATGTATGTATGCAACTTTTAAATGAGAAGCAGTTTTCACTGATGAGTAAGTTTGGCAATGATTGGGCTGAATTTCTAGTTCTTTGTCTTCTGTGCGATAAAATTTTCAATTTCTTTTTTTGCTGCATTAAAACAAGTGTAACCTTAAACAAAATGTGTTCATTTAAAGGAGTTGTTTCATTTTCCAACGTACCGTCATGAGCAAGAAATCGGGTAAAATGGAACCACTCAGCGAAAATTAGTTTAGAGCCTAGCTCCTCTACATGTCATATCTTGTACATACAGCAATGGTCAAATATATTCATTTCACCATATCAATTTTAATCAGGATAAACAAGCTATCACCCGTTGTTGTAAATGTGTATGATATTTATGCCTATTGTAATACCTGTTGGAAATTACTACTGGGGCACAAACCTAGTCAAGCTGAATACACGGATTTTGTTGTCCATGCACCGTTCATCTGTGCTGAAACTGTTGTTACTAAAAAAATAAACTTCGGCTTCAAAATTTATTGTAGAAACGAAAAGCAGAGTATCTCTCTATGAGGCAAATCAATTTGCCTTTGTTTGTTCCACTTCGGACAATCTGTAACCCTCTCTGCAGAATTGGATTAGCTGCTATATTTCTTTTTACCCATTCAGAGCGGCAATACATTGAAGCGCGCAGCATGACAGGGAACGAGAGAGAAGACGAACTAATCACTCCGTGTCTTCTCTATATGTGCGTGCTCATTTGCCTTGCTGCATGTCATTATTCCCACCAAATTAGTTCAAAAAGCTATCCCGACAAAGGCAGTCAACTTGAGCCGCAAGCTCGCTGCACGTCTACATTTTCTTCAAAACATCGTGATGAATGGCCCTTCGTTGAATATCTAAACATATGAAACGTATATACCTCGTATGTTATTGGTATGTCCGGCCCTGTACGCTCTCAGATAACAAAAAACGGAGGGAGAAAATGTGAAACCTGAATCATGTAATTCATGAAAGAGCACAGCGTAGTGTTTTTTGGTCAAAGGGAGATTGAAAGAAAAAAGGGCGATAACCACCTTCTCAAAAAGTGAGCACCCGCCTCCGCGCATATTATCAGGCCAGGCAACCTCTTAAATAAAGAATACTCGGTGACACTGCGAATTCAACCCAGTACCTCCTGAATTGTTGTTGAACGCTGTAATCTCTCACCCACTGCTATAGTGCTTGAGATGAGAGCTTGCCACTGCAGCATTTACCTTATTGATAAAATATCGTCAGTCCTTCGAATGATGCCAAATGCAAAACGTCCAGCAAAACTTGGTCAAATTTAAAAAAAAATATTAGAAAGCGTCTGTCCGGGGTTACTAGAAGGCAGAAACCACCGGGTGTGGCTGTATAACTGTGAACTATAAATTTTGTACTTTAATGTCATGACAATGGAATAGCCGGCTGAAACGTAGGCTACCTTCCCATATTTTGTCAAATATAAATAAAAAGCAAAAATATATCGGCGAATGGCAAGCGCTAATCAACTTTTCTGAATTCACTGTCACTATATACAGTGTCACTTTCAATAAATGAATACTCAGTAAGTTTTCATTATTGTTCTTTAAGGAAGATTTTGCTTACTAACTCACAACTCTTCTAATTCTTATTGATTCTCACATCTAAAACAGCCCCACTTCATCTCGCTTTCTGTGTGGCTTTCACTCCCATAAAAGCAAACTCTACTTTTGTATGGTCTCCAATAATCCGACCCTGCTTTGCGAAAACTTTCCCTGACGTCTGCTGGGCCAGAAAATTGGCTTTATTATCTATCACTTCGATTTCAGGCGTTCGCAGAAGACAAAACGAGAGTCTCTCTTTTTTCGTCCTTCTCAGTGCGTGTGGTAGCGTCTCCTAACTTCAAGACTCGTATAGACGTCGCTTGCTCTGTTTGCTCACTTCGAACAGCGCTGGAGGTAATAACTGCACCGTGTTTGCAAAAAGCATTAGCACTGAAACACCTTCCGACGAGTCTCCCCCGTTTTGTACGAAGACACATATCTAAGCATAAGCGTATGCTTACTCTCGTAATCCGGCTTGATCAAAAAGCTGCGTTGCATTGAATTTGCGTAATTGCGCTTACAATTTCATTTAATTACTACTGTTCTATATTTCTGCAGAATTCATCCGCAGGCACAACATTCGCTCCTGTAGTATTGTAATAAGATGATTGCAAAAAAGGCAATCCTTTTACGTCTAGCTACATAACACCCTTACGTTCACCACTATACCATGCTTGATTACACCTAATAGGTTGAGTAGCAGCGCAGCTTCATTACCATTTGTGGTAACTGGTCGAGTTCAACAGGGCAAGAGATTAGGGGCTCATTTTCAAACATTGCATGCATTGATTTTTTCATGGTTTGATTGATGTGGTACACCTGAAGTGGTGTTCACTTGTACTTGACAATATAGTTCATGGATTGTTGCTCGAGACCATGGAGCAATTTATTTTTTAACTATGGTCATTGCTGAAACGAGTGCGCTTGGCTTTGCACAGCACACCCAGAAGTCTATTACAACGCGGCATCACGTAAGCACTGTAGCAGACGCTCGCAGAACAGACACTGAGCATCGGCTATCATCATATATGCCCCGCCGCGGTGGTCTAGTGGCTAAGGTACTCGGCTGCTGACCCGCAAGTCGCGGGATCGAATCCCGGCTGCGGCGGCTGCATTTCCGATCGAGGCGGAAATGTTGTAGGCCCGTGTGCTCAGATTTGGGTGCACGTTAAAGAACCCCAGGTGGTCGACATTTCCGGAGCTCTTCGCTACGGACGTCTCTCATAATCATATGGTGGTTTTGGGCCGTTAAACCCCACATATCAATCAAGCAGCTGTCATCGTATACTCTCGATGCTAGACCCTTTGCGTGCTACCTTGCTATTATCGGCACACGCTTCTTTCTTTCCTTGATTCACTGGATATCGTTTGTCCTCCTCGCCCTCTTAAGTGCCAAATAGGTTGAATTGGTACCCACGCTGTCAAAATCCCTCGAGATCGGAGAATTCTTCACTAAGAAAATGTGGGGCGAAGACAAAGGTTTGTGAATACGGCCCCTGATTCTGATAGCCATTGTGTGTAATCAAGAGAGCAAATATTGAAGTGACTGGCAATTAGCTGATACATTTCAACGAGAATATCTTGGGCGCAGTTGACATGCAAAGCGTATTTATTCTTTCTCAGTACAAACCGTTACAGCAGCTGGGATATGTTAATAGACAACGCTATTTCTTCATTATGAACTTCACAAAAGGGTAAAAGCATCAGTATATACTCTCACGTGTAAATTTATAGGGTGCGCAGTGTGTAACAATAACAGTCCGGCACGTAGGCTGAGCTACTAAGAACAATATGTGGAGTTTTACGTCCGAGAACCAGGATATCATTGATACGCCATCGTGGATGGCTGAGACAGTTTAAAACATCTTGGTGTTCTTTGGCGTGCACTGACACCGCATTACTACTGAAACGTTCCATATACGATGTCCAATAATTCCATATGTTTCCGCAGGAATCTTACGGAAATATATAAAAAGTATATGGGAAACATATGTATTCTTAGTGGAAACATATAGAATTATTGGACTCTCATACGGAACGTTTCAGTAGGGATAGTATGCGGGCCTGAACTATTTCATCTCCACAAAATGTGACCAATACGGACGGGATTGAACCCGCGATATTGCCGAGTGCTGTAGCCACTAATTCACCATGGAAGACTTAAGCTGAGCTACTGTATGAATATGTAGACGTAGCGTGTGCAGCACTGTGTTTTAGTATTGTTGGAAATAAAGCTCTTGAGTCGATGGTACGGAAAGATGCAACCCCAGCAGGTCCCGAACATGCCTCAAGATTTATAGATTGGCAGAGAAAGAGAATAATTGCAAGACTTTCATGATCGAAATCACGGTCGTTTTTATTGTCATTTGAAATGTGGACAATCATGTGTTAATAACGCAAAGCAGCCAACGCTCAATATTTTGCTTTGTGGCACTGTTTTATTGTTTACACACCATTACTGAGAGAGTTATCTATTGCGGTGCACGTCCGTTCGCATAAGTGATTCGCATCAATGTTGTATTGTTGTGATGATTTTATGCTGCAGTGTTTATAAGCCTCGAGGCACCTCTTCTAACAGAAACAGCTAATTGGTTCATCACTGCAAACTGATGATACGTAAATTATCTCTCTCAATAGCTTCAGAAGCTTTCCCAGTGAAGACCAGAAAAACGGATTGTCGTTCAATATCGCCATACCATAAATAGATATCTGGCAATGCTTGGCCGTCAGGTACTGTTCAGGTACTGCTTATAAATGTTCCGAAGTTGACATGCCGAAACATCAATCATCGCAACGCAGCGGTGTAGAGAGTGGTCTTACCCACTCCACCGTTTTAGCGAGCATTAGGCCTATCGTGCCCACCACATTGGTGTATATGTTACCTAAAAATGTTGCTTTAAGTACAAGCAATTGCCAAGTGTAGGAATGACCGTAAAGTATAGTTTAGACATCTTTCCAGTCCAAATAAATTATTTTGTTCTTGTAAGTGCTGCCTGCACAAGAAGCGATGACCAGTGATGTGTCCAGCTTTATGCAACGCAAGCTGTTACAGAAAGCTGCTTACCGCACTCGCTAGCGGTACTTCGCTGACCCATATGCAAGAAAACACAATTCACAGTTGGTAATTTAGGGCGTCTCAGTGAACCACCAAACTTGAGTTCTTTTTCCACAAGTTGATTGGTATTTTCTTGGTACATTTTTCGATGACATAGTTTTTTGCCTGGTGTTTTCGAAAATATTGCCTTGCAAGTGACATTAACACAAAAACCCATTTTATTGATAACACATTGTGCGCGGCTTCACTTCAGAAAACTCAATTGACTAGTTTTGTTAAAATACGAGGATAGTTAGGGTAGACATCTTTTAATGTTTACAAAGCAACCATCCACAAGTGCTGCTGTTGTAAACACAATAGCCCAATCTTTTTTCTCACTCTCATACCATGTGATTACCGACATATGTGAGCGTACAGAGTAGTCAGGTTGACCAACGAAGTTCAAGACGACACCATTGATGAGGCCAACGAGTGGGTTCCGCTTGCAGTCCACGTCTAGTACACTAAATTGCCAGAAGCATGCTCGTCAGCGTGGTCCATTCTGAGCAGCGTTCCAAGAAGCTGTTGAAGTGAGGCTGATTTGTCTTTTCCGAGGGAGTTCTTCGGTAGGGCGTCGACGAAGTACACTCCACCATGGAGGTGCATACAGGAGGGCTTTCTTTCTGAGTAAGGGAGAAAGTGTGACGCCAGAATTACTAATGTGTGGTATAGCCGCAGCACGGAATAAGCAAACACAAGCAAAGTAGGAATAATCCTGCAACGTTAAACAGGCCCCATATTCAGTGAGGCATGAGTGTCCATTGAGCATGAGCTGAGAAAATATGTAATTATATTTATTCTTACCAGCCACATGACGCTTCAGGTCGTCGGCGAGGTGACGGTCATTGCAAACATCCCGGCCTTGTGACAATCACGGCCGCCGGCAACTCGTCGCCATGCGGAGTGGGGACGCCGATTACGACTACCTCTTTCACGGCAGCATGTTCCATTAGGCAGTGTTCTATGTTACACGGAAATACTTTTCTTCTCTGGCACACCATCATTGTCTTGAGGCGGCCACATAAAAACAGTCTGCCATTGTGGTCGTAGTAAGCAACATCTCCTGCGATGAAAGTTGGATAATTAAGTGATAGCCACTCATCATCATCTTCATCATCAACAGCCTGACTACGCGCACTGCAGGGAAAAAGATCAACTCGGTTTCGTGCTTTCTGCTGACTTGTTATACCTTCAAACTTGTTAATTTCACGAGGCAACCTAAATTTTGGAGTTAAGTTCATTACCCTTAATAACCCCGGTTATCCTGCCTACGCGCTATGTTCCCAGCCCATGTCCATTTGTTCTTCTTGATTTCAACTATGATATCACTATACCAGCTTCTTCTCTGACAGAATCTGCTCTATTAGACATTCTGCTACACCTCTCCATTTCCATCCCTCACTGCGTCGTCCTCAATTCAAGCTGTGCCTTTTCAGTAAACCTCCTGGTTTCCGCTCCGTAATTAAGTACTGGCAAGATTCAGCTATTGTATACCTTCCTCTTGGGGCTTAGTGACGGATTGCCAATCATGATTTCAGAATGCTTGCCGAATGGTATTCATCCCATCTTTATTGTTGTAGTTAGTTCACTCTTATTGTCAGCCCTCTGGTTACTACCTGTCCTAAGTAGACATAATACTTTACGACTACCGTCGTTTCTCCACCTACCTCAAAGTGTTGTTTTACACCGAGAAGATCGCACGTTACTTAGTTTTGTGAAAAAACTTTATTTTTCAGACCTACTGTTTTGCTTTCAGCAACCAGTTCAGAAATCATGAGAAGTCATTCGTTGCCTGATTTAATCACCAAGGCAATATCAACAGCGCATGACAGATCAATAAGGCCCATAATCACAAACCAACCTCCACCTTACGATAGTTATGGCACGAGTACAAAACGATGACACAGAGACAAGAAGGACACGAAAGACAAGAGCGCTCGTGTCGCTCGTGTCCTTCTTGTCTCTGTGTCATCGTTTTGTTCTCGCGCTATAACTATCGTCATGCCATGCCAACTATCCCCAGCTGCCACACTACACCTTACCTCGAGTTTTTCCTTATCGGTGTCAAGCTGTCATTGCGCTTGCTGAACCAAGTAGGCTAGTATACATGAACCAATTCTCATTATATATTTTACCCTGTTGCCATTTCTGTGTCCTTATAACGCACGTAGAGAGCACAGGAACGTGAGGAAAACGGGAGGAAAGGCCAAGTTTGGTTTGTGAATATGGCCCTATGACACTCTTCAATAACTGTTATCCCTATATACGTTCAATCTTTGGCCCTGGTAACCATCTCTAAACACGCCGTGAATAGCATCGGAGACATCTTCTCTCCCTGCCTTACATTCTTCTTTGTTGGAATTCTATCACTTTCTTCATGAAGAACTAGGGTGACTGTGTATCCTCACTATAATTTTTTCCTTTTTCAGTAAGTTTACATAGGGTTCGCCAATGCCCTGATTTCACAGTGCTTGCATTACTGCTGCTGTCTCGACTGAGCCAAACGCCTTCTTGTAATCTATGAATGCTATCTATAGGTGTGATTGTATCGTGCGTATTATTGTGTTACTTGATTGATATTATGTATATGGTCTATTGTGGAGTATCCTGTACGCAATCCTGCTTGGTTCTTTGGTTCAATGAACTCTATTATTGCCCTGATTATATTAGCTACTCGTTTTGTAAACAGTTTATAGGCTCTAGTTCATGATGTCTTCTTTCTTACTAGCTTAAATTACGTGCGCTTTCTTCCAAGAATCTGGTACCTCTCTTGTCAAGAGACACTTCACTCCCGTTAGCAGCTCTGTTGTTACCTTATCCTCACCACCAGCTTTCTATCTTTGCATTCCTTTTTGGGCTTTTCCTAGTTTCCTGTCAATACTAGTAGGATGGCAAATATGTGTGGGCAATTATTGCTTCTTATGATATCATCCTGGTTGTTCTAGCTTCTGAACAGCTTTCTGTAAAACTCCTCCGCCACTTCAACTATGCTATTCCAATTGGTTTTGACGTTGCGTTATTTGTCCCTCAGTTCGTGAATCAGATTTTCGCCTATTTAAAGGTTTTCCTTCGCAGCTTTTAGGTTTCTGCCACATTTTGCAGCCTGCTCAATTTTTTCCATTCTTGTCTTCAATGTCTGCTATATTGTGCCTATTAATTATCTCCGAAAGTTACACTAGCTTTATATTGCCCGTTGCATTTGAGACTTCCGTGGTTTTTCGCCTCTTAAGAAGATTTTTTGTCCCCTGAGATGGTTTTCCAGTGTTCACTCTAGTGACTGTACCTCTGACTGCCAGTGCACACTCTCAGGTAATAATATTAGGATTATCGTTCCCTGCCTAAACGCTATTCTCGGTTATTTTCTTTAGAACATAAAACCTGTTCTGAAGCGAAATTGTGAATTCGTGTACTTTGCCTCTCACCACTGGCCCATTATTTACTTCTTACGTGTCAGTTTTCGCCCTTTTTAAAAGCTAGGTGAATACGAGCTCTTATCAATATGTGGCCAGTGCATCGGATTTCGCCTGCTACTTCTCAATCGTGCAAATGCTTAGGTGTGCATAAATAATGAAGCCGGTTTCATTTTCAAATCGCTGTTTGTACTTCCTCACGTACATTTAGGGTTCGGCTGTTTTCTAAAGAAGGTATTCTAGATCCGTAAAAATTATATTCTGCAAAATCTTCTGATTACTGCCCTGTGGCATTTCTAGAGCTGATGTCGTATTTCCTCCAATGCCTGGTTTCCGGCTGTTTCTTGCCTACTTGGGCATTAAATTCGCTCATCAGAATAGTATAATGTAGCTTTACTTCATTTATAGCTGACTCTAAGACTTCATAAAAGCAAGAAACCAAATGGTCATTATGACAGGAATGTAGGCGCGTAGGCCTCTACCACCTTCATCTAGTGCCCCTAGTTGAGCTAAATATTAATAATGCCACCCTTTCACTGATGCTATAGTATTCCTGTATGTGGCCAGCAATATTCTTGTGTACAACGAACCCCAAACATAGATTTTTTCTGTATCTAATCCACGGTAGCATAAGACATGTCTATTATTTTGCTTTGTAAAAGTATCAATTGTACTACTAACATCCCTGAGCCCCATTAGACCCAATATATAACTCTCTAATTCTTTGATTATCACAGCTACACTAGCTTCACTAGAGACGCTCTTGCGGTGTACGTAGCTAAATTCAGTCTCAAAGGCCAGCTTGTCCAGAACCAGAGATTCTTAGGACTTTTTGCTACGTCGCAAGTCTGATCGCTGCCTTGGATCGTCGCTTCGAAGCCGCTGGGGACTAATGGCCAAACGTTGATTGGTACTTTGTTAAGGGAGGTAGTGGCCAAGTAGTGCACCAGAGTAGCCAGTCCTGCCCTGGTGAGGAAGTTAACTACTGACAGGTGGTCACCAGTGAGACCGCATCCCAGATCTGTTCCTTTTTTAATGATTCCTTTAACACGTCTTTTAAGCAAACATAAAGTTTGTATTTACCTTTATCTGCATTCGAACCAAATTTGGTCATTTATGCTAGGCTGCTGCGCTATCTTTATGTAGGGAGTTATGTTTCACTTTGTCAGCACCATAGAATACCACCTATTAGCCTGGCAGCTCTACACTTCACATGAATCGTAGCTCGCCTGGCTTTAGTTAACTGTTTGAAAGTCTAGATTTTCATTTAAAAAAAACTGGCGTAGTTTCAATCTTCTGACGTTGTGAGGTAGGCTGGTTTGGTGCCCTGGATGACCCACCTTCTAACGTGTTATTTATTCCTAAGTTCAACCTGTCTAGCTCAATTTTGACATCGTCGGCTTCGAAGTGTCCGCTATGTCAGAACGCCGCTGATTTCAAGAGGTCGCACTCCTACTTTGACGTTTACTGTCAGCTAACCATTAAGGAAAATTAAAACTTCGCTAAAAACGAGACACGAGAACGAAATGGACAGACTATCGCAGTCCTGTCCACTTTGTTTTCGTGTCTCGTTTTTAACACGCTGCGATCGTCTTGCCCAATTCTATTTAGTGTGTCGTTTTCAGTGCAGTTATATTTCTTCTAAATGTCTCACCAATTAGCCTGCCATCAAACACTTCTCGACCTCAAGATTTGTCTGCTCCTGTTTTTCAAGCTCCTGTTTTCAAGCTAAACTCCTAAGCGATTGTCCCTTTTAACGTACACAACGCGGGTGGTTGTAGTGCATGAAAAGTTAACGCGAAAAGTTTCTAACTGCTGAAAAATATACTTGCGCTGCCTTCAAGGCTATATCCTACTTTCTTGACGTTCTTGAGTTGCATATAAAACTATGGTAAATAAAAAAATGGTCCGAATTGACATTTTACACTGTAAATGTCATCGAGAGATGAAAGTCTTGCGCCTGAAGAGAGCGAAAAAAATTTTTATTTGATGTTCTGTGCAAGAAAATTGGTGAATGGTATTTTGAAGGCGCTGCGTTAGAGTGCCTCGAGCGTGTAGCCAAGGCGAACAAGCGCATGTAGGCAAGTTAGACACCAGCGTCATCTGGCAGTTATCTTCGAAAACGAAGGCGTGCGTGACCGCGGAGAAAGATGCGCACCAGTCTCGGAGGTGATAAGGTGTAGAATGCAAAGCGACGGGCAGGTGCCACCACCGTGTCATCGTAGCTAAGTGTTCGAAACACATTCTTGACCATCGCGTTGCACTGTTAGCGCAGGGCGATAAACACTACAGTCCTGAGAGTCACTCTTGTGTGTCTCTTCTAGTATAAAGGCAGACATACAAAACTTAGACGTGTTGTTATGGCGTTTCAGATATGCGCAATATTTGCTTTTTTAATTGACAATCGCACAACTATGCTTGCTAAACCTTGAGCAACATTGATGGGGGCCGCGGATGGGATAGGCCGTTCGATGCCGTTTGAGGTATTGTCAGGGCGGAAAGACAAATGTAGAGAGACAGACAGACAGACCGAAATTTTTCCGTTGAAGGTCCCCAAGAAGTACATCGTCTTTAATATAGTGTTCGTCCACAGTCGGGAGTCAGATATACGTACTAGTGTTTCCGTATACAGCTACCTTAATAACGTATAGTAGTGGAATATAAGGAAAGGAGCGAAATATTTATAATCCTAGAAAGTGGTGAAAGGCTTCGCACGGAAGTAATGACGCGTTTGCATCGCTCACCGAAGCGTCAGCTGAAATGATAGACCCTGATGACTCTCGGCACCACACACGTACACAAGGTTTAGTCCATGTGAAATGTTTAGCTTGAAAGTGCTTCGAGAAGCCCTCATAGTCGTACATTCGGTGAACGCAACTGGTTCCGGTGAATAGCTATGCTTCAGGTTAAATATTGCTACGCTGACGCGAGAGGCAAGATGAAAAGAAGACGGGGACGGAGAGCGCTTGTCTTGCGAGTGTATCAGTGCCGGGACCCCACCAGTCAATCACTTTTTTCATCAGCCAATCTCTAAATAAACATTCTTCATCGTACGTGTTTGGTGGTGGTATTGGGTACGATAACGGCGCTCCCTACAAACGGAGATGAACCGACTGCAGAGACGCAATTTATGGCGATTCTTCGAAGTACACGAAATGCTGGTCTGCCGCTAGAGAGCGATTCTGAAACGGGCAACAAGCTTCTGACACCTGATTCTATTTTTCCGACACCGGGCGTTTTTGGTCACCCATGGCAACCCTATATGGAAGCGTTAGCCTATGAAAGAAAAGTTGGTGAGAATGTGGACGCATGGCTGAGCTTCTATCAACGCGGAAGTCATTTCAATTGTAGGAATGCCACCGGTAAGCTCACCAATATCAGCCTCTTACATGAAGTAACCGCGTCGTTATGGTATAAAAACTACTAAAGTTTGACAATTTGACAGAAGTTCATCGACGATATTAAGAAATGCTTCGGAGTGCGTGATAATGTAGACGCTTACAAAGTGGCTCGCTCATTTTCTTGTTATAAACCTCATTAAAAGTCTGTGGGGCAATATTACTTCATCATTAACGTATTAATTCGATGAATTTGTCCCCCATCTTTTGCTGGGGCACTAAAGATAAATTTCATTGATATCTGAATTTAACGTCCCCAAACCACCATATGATTATGAGAAACGCCATAGTGGAAGGCTCCGGAAATTTCGATGAAATAGGGTTTTTTACGTACATTCAAATCTGAACATATACAGCATTTTCACCTTCTTTGAAAATGCAGACTTTGCAGCCGGAATTTGATCCCACGACCTGCGGAGCTTAAAGCTAAATATAAAATACATTGTTCCTTCTACATTGAGGTTGAATAGAAAGCACTGCAGCCCCGGAATATTTTGATGTGGCCTCTCCGATGCCTCTTCAAGACCATTCGTTGGGTACTGTGCGCTGACATGCTTTATCCGTTTGAGCTATCGCCTAGTGTCGAAACTGCCGTGTAATAAAGACGTATTCTACAAGAGCGACCATGGTTCACCTAAAGATAGAAGCGTGTTTGTCACCAGCATTTTTTTTCTTCTTTTTCAATTGTTGCTAATTCTGAAGCTTAGCTCAGCCATGAAATTCGCTCGACTAACTTTTTTCCCTAATTTTCACCACCTCTCGCCTAAACCTAGACTTCAGTGCAAACAAACAGAAAAGCGGTGGCGTACCGATGGCCATTGACAGTTCACTGAAATCTGTTAGATGGAAAGATCTGGATTCTTTTGCTGACTCAATTTGATTAGAAATCAGCTTTGAGTGCCAAAAAGTTGTTGATTTTTGTTTCTACTTGGCGCCCAGCATCGTGCCTGCTTTCTTACACGATTCCGTGTCTTGTATTGAACTTGTGATATCGTATCATAGAGGACACAGAATTAGTGTTCCTTAGTAATTGCAGTGTTGAAGGAACTGAAGTCAGCAGGCTTACCTTTTCTCGTCTAATTATTTCACTGAGAAAAAGTGCAACCTGTTCTTATATATTTTGGCTTTTAGTTCTATACTGCAAAAAAATACGGTCATGTGTTGCAGAAGCGTCTTAGACCTTCGTCTGTCAAACAATCAACGCATTGATTTTTTCACGCTTCAACATCTCCCTTGTTAATCCTGACAAATTTTTCTAGCACCTAAGCCTTTAACTGCTGATTTTTGTGAGTTTTCGACCAAAAATGCTTAATTTATTGCTTATTTTGACTTCGACAGTACAACAGATAGCAAGTCAATATTGAAAAATATTTGTACCACATACATATTCACATTACTACAATGAAGTTCATTTATGAACAATTGATTGATTGATTTGTGGGGTTTAACGTCCCAAAACCACTATAAGATTATGAGAGACGCCGTAGGGGAGGGCTCCGGAAATTTCGACCACCTGGGGTTCTTTAACGTGCACCCAAATCTGAGTACACGGGTCTACAACATTTCCGCCTCCATCGGAAATGCAGCCGCCACAGCCGGGATTGATCCCGCGACCTGCGGGTCAGCAGCCGAGTACCTTAGCCACTAGACCACCGTGGCGGGGCCATTTATTAACAATAAGTATGAACAATATGTATGGGAAAAGGTTGCCTACTGCATAAAAAAGAACAGTTGCAGGTGCCACATCTGTTCTGTAGACAAAGAACATTTGAGATATCTCACTCGTTAAGCTTCAGAACTGCGAGGAAAAAGTTTCATAATGTGGAATAACGTGAAGCGGCTTCAAAGGCGGGCACTCGCAATGTTCACTTCCGAACTGTCTTCATCCTCAGCGGAGGTGCTGCTCACCTCACCGTCGTCACTATCTTCGCTTCCGGACACAAAATATATATCTGTATTCAAATGGTCATCACTTGAAGATGACGCGGACTCAATAATTTTTTTCTCGTATTCACGAAGCAGCTGACACAGCACTCAGTATTTCTTTACAAAAACCGTGATCCTGCCGCACGAGAGAACTAAATTATCTATGTTGTCGTGAAATGTACGACATGCAATGAAAGCCGTATACATGCCCTTCTCAACCTGAATGCTAGAGGGTAGTGCCTGTTCTGCTAGAGTGAATTCTGCTCGTGTAAAGCAGGTGAGTAAAAATGGCAATTTACAGAGCTTATGTGAAGCGTCTCGAGCAAGTTTATCTGGCAACATAACCTAAACATTCTTAGTGTACCCAATTATCCTCCCCTGAGACTTGAAGTGCACCGAAGCGTAAAAATCACTCGGACAAGAAGGTTACGGGTTCTCAATTTAAAACTAAAAGAAAGAGTTAAGCATTTTCTGAACTCTTTCTAAACGCCTATGTAAACGGGACCATAGTTGTGATATATTTATTATAAAAATGGCCCCATATCTGCATGTAATCTGAAATGTCGTCGAAAGACGATAGTGTTGCGTTTGGAGAGAGTGAAAAAAATATTTATTTGATGTTCTGCGCAAGAAAATCGGTGAATGGTATTCCGAAGGCGCTGCGTTAGATTGCCTCGAGCGTGCAGCGGGGGCGAACAAGCGCATCACGTCACGTCACACGTGAGGCTTGAGCGCGATCTGGCAGTTTTTTTTTTTGGAAAACAAAGCGCGTGGCCCTGAGACGGTTGTGCGCGCCAGTCTCAGAGGTTATAAGGTGTAGAACACAAGGCGACGGGCAGCTGCCCCCACCATGTCGTCTTAACAAAGCGTTGGAAACACTCGCCTTTCTGTGCAAGCTTCGCGTGGTAAGTGCAGCGTGATAAGCGCTACGGTCTTAAGAATTTCTTATCTATGCCTTTTCTAGTAAAAGATGAACATGCAGAATATTATATGTTGTTATGGTGCCTCAGATATGCGCAATAATTGCTTTTTGTTTGACAATCGCACATGTATGAACGCTGATCCTTGAGCAGCATTGGTGGTCGCTGTGTATGGGGTTGCCCATTCAGAGTATTGGCTGGTGCTGTTTAGTATACCCGGTTCGCGGTAATGGTGGACAAACAGAGAAATGTACAGACAGACAGACAGACAGACAGACAGACAGACAGACAGACAGACCGAAGTTTTTGCGTCGAAGGTCCCCAAGAAGGACTTTAGTCTTTAACAAAAACCTTCGATAAGCACGCTCAATGCTAGTACCTGTACAGACAGAGTCTAGCAAACGTGGGGAGTCCTGTGGGCTACTAGACTCAGATAATGACGAAATGCATGCGAGGCCTTCGTTCTCTCGGCTGTGTTTGCAGAATGTCTCAATAATTCAGTTCAGCAACAGCCTTCCACAAATTGTGCACCACCATAATCCTTCCTCAACTTAAGTATGCATCTATAAATTGAGATGACATTTATAAATCGGCAGTAACGCTATTGAGCGAGTACAGCGAAAATTCGTAAACATTTACGTTTGGGGTTTAGCTAGAAATTTACAAGCTAGTTAGTGGTGTAATACCTGGCCGTTAACTCCTCGGTCGTGCAAGTTTTGATTTTTTAGCATAAGTTAACCAGATCGAAAAGACCATTCATTGTACCTGTCACCTCATTCCAACACACTACCACTCACAACATACGAAATGCCTACAACATGAACTTTCTTTTGCTTGATCTTTTACATTATTCATGTGTATTGTTTTTATTGCAGCTTTGCAGTGTCTCAGCATAGATTTTCACGATGTACAGGTTCCTCGCTCTTTGTCTTTCAGGAAGCCTTTCAGCATAGTAGTGTAAAATTCACATGAGTTTTGTCTTCCATTCAACAATTTTCGTCTTGTTTCTTATTATTTCTATTTTGTGCTGATTCCCATTTGTCTGTGCGTTTTCGATCTTTTTTTTTCAATTTTTTATTCTTAAGGCTCTCTGCATTGTATTGTTTATTTTTATTGCTTGGTGTTTGTGTGTGCCTGCACTGCGACCTTATGTTTTTAGGGAAAGTTTCAATAATAATTTAATATTATAATAATATTGCTCAACTAGTTCGTAAGCTTCGATCCTCACAAAAGCCATAAAATGCAAGACGCTGACAAGCTGACAGTGTCGATCGGTTGGGAAGCAAAACATAACGATTATATTGCTAGCACCTGCTCACAAAAGAAACGTCTCGCTCGCATTTACCCGTGTGTATCCACCCTTCTTCATCGGTGATGGCAGCCGTAGGGTCAAGATGCCCACAGTACCCAATTGCGGCGCATGGTGTATCAAAGAGCAATTCTCCGCACTGCATGGGTCCGAGTAGCTTGTTCTTGTCTGGGTCGATTATCTGTTGCGTAATGAAATGGATAGTGTTAACACAAAGCAAGGGCGCCTGCACAAATTTTCATAGTGTTCCGGAAGCTAGTGAATAAGGCTTGATTCTGCATAACCAATATGTTCAACGCTTAGAAATTGAGATATGTTAGCCGAAGAAAAAATAGCAGTGAAAACACACGAGGTACCCCACATGGAAAAGACACGACACACGAGCGCTATATTGTTCTTTCAAATGGCAATGAATATTTAGATTTAGGGCAGCCTTCTCTTACCTGTGCACAAAAAATATTAAAAAGAGTGAGGCAGGGAGGATACGGATGTACTTGATACGCGTAACTAGATATGGAGAGCCTAAACAGCGAAAGTAAGAACGAAACAGACTTTCTCTTGAGTTCACTCGCAGGCATTGTGCAGGATGTAGAAGTGTCAGTCAGGGTACGATGCAGTGACCACAGAAAGAAGTGGTCTCAAAATCACCTAGACTTGAAGAAGGAGTGACAGAAACTGATAATCAAGAAGCCAATCAATGAGCTAGCGCTAAAAGGGGAAGTACAGAAATTGAGAGTCTCACTTCAGAACAGATACATGGCTCTTATTGAAAAAAACAGCCTTCGTGTTTACGCAATGAACGATAATCTGACACCTATTATTACGGAGTGTGCAGTGGAGGTTGGAAGTACGGTATGCAGACAGGACACTAGCACGCTGTTTCAGGAGACAAAGAACCCAACTAAAAAATGTCAAAGCAAGAGAACCTCAAAAACAACAAAAAATAGAATCAGAAGAACTTTCAAAGTTGGTTATTAAGCGTAACTTAACTTATGTAAGAATGTCTAACACGAAGAGAACTAAAAAGCTCTAAAGAACGGAGGAAGCGTCAAAGTAGCGAAGAGGAAACTTGGTATAGGCAAAAATCATACGTGCGCACTAGGGATAAGGAAGACAAAGTGACTACCAAAATAGTGGAAGAGTTCTGCGGAGATCTGTACTGTAGCCGGGACAACTATGACCTTAAGTTAAGAACTAGAAGTAACACAGATGACATTCCACCAGTAATGGCAGACGAAGTCAAAAAACACATGGTGGTTGTGGCAAGTCAGAAAAGCCTTGGATGGGTTACAAAGAGGCAAAACTGTTGGTGAAGGTTCATATCTGCTGAAAGACGGAGGACATATTGTGTGAGAAAATCTAGCAACCCTGTTTACAAAGTGTCTGCTGAAGAAAAGGTTACCAGAATCTCGGAAGAATGCTAACATCATCTTAATACATAAGAAAGAAGACGACAAGGGCTCGAAGAATTACAGGCCGTTCACCTTGCTCTACGTCGTATACAAGCAATTTACAAAGGTAATATCAACAAAACTAGGACAACTTTAGATTTTTATCAACCAAATAAACAAGCGGGATTTCGAACAGGCTACTCAACAATCGATCACAATTATACTATCAGTCAGGTAATATAGAAATGCTCAGAATACAGCCACCCACTATACATAGCCTTCATAGATTTCTACAAGGCATTTGATTCAGTTGAAATATCAGCAGTCCAGAACATTGCGTGATCAGCGCGTCGACAAAGCATAAGTAAGCATCCTGGATGAAATATTCTTAGCATCAACTGACAAAAGAGTGTTTTATAAAAAAGTGAGAGTATACAAATACAGAAGGGTGTAGGCCAGGAAGATACCATCTTTCCTATGCTAATAAACGCGAGCTTACAGAGGTTTTCAGAGGCTTAGAATGGGAGAAGTTAAGGATAAGAATAAATGGAGCGCATCTTCGTAGCTTGCGCTTCGCCGATGACACTGCATTGCTGTGTAACTCAGGGGACAAATATTCACTCATGATTACTGAATTAGACAAGCAGAGCAGAAAGTTTGGTTTTCAAATTATTCTGTAGAAAGTAAAGTGACGTACAACAATTTAGGAAAAGAACAGCGCTTCGAGATAGAGATAGTGACAGGCAATAACCGCGAAGCCAAACCACGAGATTGAAGTAACTAGAAGAATAAGAACTCGAAAGTGCACATCCGGCTAGCACTCTCAAATCTTGACTTGTAGATTGCCACTATCCGTAAATAGAAAGGTATGTACCAGCTCCATGTCCGGTTCTTACCTACAGAGCAGAAACATGGAGGCTTACAATAAGGGCTAAGTTTAATTGATTGATTTGTGGGGTTGAACGTCCCAAAACCACCATATGATTATGAGAGACGGCGTAGTGGAGGGCTCCGGAAACTTCGACCTCCTGGGGATCTTTAACGTGCACCCAAATCTGAGCACACGGGCCTACAACATTTCCGCCTCCATTTAAAATGCAGCCGCCGCCGCCGGAATTCGATCCCGCGACCTGGGGGTCTGCAGCCGAGTACTTTAGCCACTAGACCACCGCGGTGGAGCAGGGCTCAGTTTAAACAGAGGACGATGGGCACGTCGGCTGGTCATCTTGTAGCACCATGTTCAAGCCGCTTCTTTTCTACGTGCAGATATTCCTGTGCGGTGCAACAGCAATGGCCAGCGCACATCAAGATGCGACCAACTTCGTCATCGAAGTACGTAATACTACTTCCGCGCAAGCGCCAGTAGTTTCTCTGCATGGTCCACAGTTGCTCTAGTAATATAATAGTACGTAATACTACTTCCGCGCAAGCGCCAGTAGTTTCTCTGCATGGTCCACAGTTGCTCTAGTAATATAATAGTTGGCGGTGATTTCAACGTTCCCTCAGTTATATGGGATACTGATTTTCCTGTACCATCTTCAAATACAGCGAAACGTTTAGTCGATATAGTCCTTTTTCATGATTTAACTCAACTAGTTAAGCAACCAACCCGCGTACAGAATGCTACTGCTACAACTCTGGATCTTTTTTTCGTTAGCAACAGCATGCTGCGTCGTGTTGCAGACACCAATGTGCTTGATGGAATATCCGATCACAAATTGGTTTACATGTGCATTAATCTTAATGACGTTTCAAAAGGCAAGAGGGAAGAACGCGTGGTGTCTGTCTTCTCGCGCGCAAAAGACGTAGAAATACTAGACACATTAGACTTACAATTTTCTCGATTCACATTACTTTCTGAATGTAGTACTTGTACTGTTAACAACCTTTGGTGTTTCTTCAAAAAGCTTGTGTTGCAGTGCGTTCATGACTTTGTGCCAGAAAAAGTGAAGATAATAAAAAATGTTAGCCCATGGATCACTATGCCAGTTGTTCGTTTGGGGCGAAAGGCAAACAGGATAAGAAAACAGCATCGTCAGAACCCCACTCCATCGACCATGCTTAAACTCAGTAACGTGCGTAAAGAATTAAAAGACAGTATCAAGGAAGCAAAAGATCAGTACTATAACGTCACTTTAGAAAACTTCTTGCTGTCATCCCCAGCGAAATTCTGGCAGCATTTTGCCCCAAAGAAAAAGCGTTTTCATAATATATGTGTAAATGGGACTATCGTAACTAATAAAGAAACTATTGCAGAATCATTTAACACGTTTTTTTGTTCAGTGTTTACTGATGACGATGGGAGAAGGCCATGTCCAAAAACGCTTCATGATATCCCACCAATAAGTGACCTTGCAATATCTGAGGAAGGAATCTTGTCTCTGCTTCTTAACATAGATCCCAAAAAGACGCCTGGTATTGATAGCATACCTAACGCGTTCCTTGTGAGGTATGCTGAATGGTGCTCGAAGTTTTTGTGCATCATTTTTCAGAAGTCAATGTCACAGCGCGCGCTTCCAGATGACTGGAAATTCGGAAAAATTATCCCTATACCCAAATCTCCTAACACTTCTCTCGTCTCCGCCTATAGACCAATTTCTCTGCTTTGCTCATGTGCGAAGGTATTAGAACATATTATATTTAAGCATCTCTCAGTTTTTCTCGAGGAAAATAATTTAATCAATGACCGACAACACGGCTTTCGAAAAGGATTCTCAACCGTCACACAACTGTTGGAAACCGTTCATGACATTGCAGCTATTCTAGATAGGCAAGGCCAGATTGACATGGTTTTCCTAGACTTCGAAAAAGCATTTGATCGCGTGTCGCATCCAAAACTTCTCGCGAAACTTAAACCTATACTAAAAAACAGCACAATAACTTCATGGATTGAGGCCTACCTTTCTTGTCGAAATCAAATAGTTTCTATAGATAACGTCCAGTCTGATTCACGACCGGTGAAATCGGGAATCCCTCAGGGCTCTGTGCTTGGGCCACTTCTTTTTTTAGTATTTATAGACGACATCGCCAATGACATCCCGGTTTCTATCAAGTTATTTGCAGATGATTGCATTCTTTATCAGGAAATACGTAGTGCAGACGACCAGGTTCTTTTAAACGCAGCGTTAACAAAAATATCTTCTTGGTGTGCAGTGTGGCAAATGAAGATTAATGAAAAGAAAACGGTTGCTATGACCGTTACGCGCAAGCGGCTTCCTTTGAAACACTCGTATTCCATCAATGGTCAAAAACTATCGTTTGTTAAAACCTATAAATATTTGGGGGTTGTATTAAGTGCAGATTTTAAGTGGAATGAGCATGTTGCCTACATTGAAAAGAAAGCTTTACAGAAACTAGCATTTCTAAGACGTTCTTTGCGCAAATCTACTCCAAAGTTAAAATTAATTGCGTATAAAACTTTTATCCGTCCAATCCTCGAGTACTCATCTGTGGTTTGGGACCCTTATAGCCAAGTAAATATTAAAATACTTGAAATGATTCAAAGAAAAGCAATCCGATTTGTATATAATCGTTACAGTGCTCTTACATCACCCAGTGAACTGTTAAAAAAAGCTGACTTGGATACATTGCAGGCAAGACGGCAACACGATCGATTAAAGTACATGTTTCTGCTTTACCACGACAAGCTACGCATAGACAAGCACGCGTACATAAAAACGGTTCACCGCCGATCAACTCGTTCCGAGCATCCAAAAAAACTGAAGGAATATTCCTGTCAAACGAAAGCCTTTAAAAACTCATTTTTTCCACGCACTGTCACTGATTGGAATGCTCTTTCTGCCGATCTGGTGAACTGCGAGACCGTTCAGTCGTTCGTGGAAAAACTTAAACACCAGCAACCCACTTGACTTTGATCTTTCTTTGCGCTTCGCTCTCTATTATTTCACCGCGCATCCTGAACAGGCTTACATTTATGTTCCACTTTCTATCACTTTTCTCATATCAATGCGTTGTATTTTTGAAATGTTGCCGATTTTTGAACTGTTATATGATGTTTGTTTCTTAGTTCTGAGTGTACAGATGTTTGTCATCATAGTTTTTTTTTGTACGTGTACGCGTAAACCACTACAATTGTGTAAGTACTAGCGTTTTACTTTGATGCACTAGTTCTTGATGATGTAGCTTTACGTGACGTGTTTCCTTTCCTGTTGTATATTCATATGTTTCCTTTTTTGTATCACCCACCCCTGCCTAAGGCCTCATGTGTGAGGCTGGCAGTACTTCTGAAATAAATAAATAAATAGATACAGTGAGTGATACAAAGGAAAATTATAGGTATAACCTTGGGAGACAAAAGGCAGCAGAGTAGACCAGGAAAGAAACCGCGATAAAAGGTATCGTAGACGAAAATCAAGAAGAAATAAATGTACATTCACCGGATATGTAGTGCGTAGACACGGTATATGCTGGTCATTAACGGTAACTGACTTTATTCCCAGAAAAGGCAAGTGGGTTAGAGAGTGACGCGAATTTAGGTGGGCAAATGAGATTAGGAAGTTGGTGGGCGTAAAGCGGCAGCAACAAGCACAAAACCGAGTTGATTGGCGGAACATAGGAGAGGGCTAAGTGTTTCAGTGGACGTACTCAGGCTGATGATGAATATGATGATGATGAATATGATGATGATTATTCGCAAAGACAAAAAGTGGTGATCAGTCCAAAGCAGGGTCGTGGAAGCATCACTGATACAGAGATCTTTTTCGCAACGTTGAAAGCTTCCGAAGACAGCAGCGCATGCTCAATCTGGCTTTCCCCTAAAATGAACGTCTGTTCAAATCACGCTTCACAAGAAATATAGTAATAATACCTATAATAATAATAATAATAATAATAATAATATTAATAATGTTAATAATAACAATAACCAATCATTTATTTAACGTGCTCTGGAACAACCATGCGGTGTTAGCGGAGGCGCACTTGAAATGAAAAATGAAAATACACAATACAATAAAAACTACAAAAACCAACAAAATTGAAATAAATCAAACGAAAACATTCAAAACGCAATGACAAAAAGAAGTCAGCTCTAAATGGGAAGAATAAAAAAGAGGACGTGAATCATAAAAGGATAGTGAAAAATAAGGGAAATATACGCAAGTATGGGAAGACTTCCTGAGAAACGGAATGGGAAAAATCTGTACATTGTGCGAAAAATAATTAAAACACATGACTTTTAACTTCCCAAAAGCAGGGTATGATCAGAACAGATGCCGTAGTGAATGGCTACGAAAGAGTCCAGCATCTGGGAGCTAACATAAGTGCAAAGCTAAGATAAAACAATCGTAGCGAACTGTGAAAAAACATCAAGACCATAACAGTTAACATTGTATAGCATTTGCATTTTGTCCATGGTAGAGCGCCGAAATAAGTTGGCAGGTACATGAAAGATCTATTCACACTGGTTCACTTATGCGGAACGCGAAAATATACAAATCCCAGAAGCGAAGGGCAGGATATCATGCCGTGAACTTGTTCGTAAATAAATAAGGGGTTAGAAGGATGTCGATTTCAGTGAAGGGATGGCGATGATAATAATCTGGTAGTGTTAGAACGAGACCCCGAGTAATTTATAGCAAAACTACGGTTGTAAACGCTTATATATTATTCTGGACGGGCTCAATGGCGTCACTGCCAGATTTAGCGATGTCCTTCCAGGTTGATTTGTGGGGTTTAACGTGCGAGGACCACCATATGACTATGAGAGACGTCATGGTGGAGAACTCCGAAAATTTCGACCACCTGGAATTCTTTAACGTGCACCCGAATTGGAGCACATTGGCCTACAACATTACCGCCTCCATCGAGAATGCAGCCGCCGCAGCCGGTATTCGATCCCGCAACTTCCTGCGGGTCAACAGCCGATTACCTTAGCCACCAGACCACCGTAGTAGGGCTGTCATTTCAGATCAAAGAAGCATGTAATAATAAAAATATAATAATACAAGCCAGGGTTTATTGTCCCAAGAAGGCGATATGATAACGAGAGGCATCGTACTGGAGGGCTCCGGAAATTTCAAGCACTTGGGTTTGTTTACCCTAAACCTAAAATCAAGTACAAGGGCCTCAAACATTTTCACCTCCATCAAAAAGTTAGCCACCAAAGCTTCGATCCCTTCTAGCGACTTTCCTGTTAGCAGTCGAGGCCGTAATCACTGGGCCACCGCAGTGAGGCTGCCCCAAACTGCTGCAAAAGTTAAAATGAGCCACGAAGTAGGGTCCCTTATCGGCATTCTCGTTTATATTTGTTCGTGTTGCCTGAGTCACTCATTGACGCTTCTCCCCGTTTGACCAACGTGGGTCTTAACAAACGAAAGTGATATGCACAAAAAAAGAAGTTAACTTCTTTGGCGCAAACAATACGGAAAAAAGGAAAAAAGAAGGCGAGGAAAGAAACAGATTGACGCCAAACTAACAACTCTGAGTGATATGACATAAAACTCGTGGATGACACACGGGATATAGGAGACTCCGTTCCGTGTCGGATATGGAAACCTGCTTAGCTCACACCTTTGGTGTGGCAGCTTGTTCGGCGCAGAAAACGTCACGGAACACCTTGCCTGTCGGCACGTTTCTTGCTGTGTTGATAAGAAATCGCCAGTTATCTGACCATGTCGCTTGCGACCTCCGCACTCTTAGCGAATTTTGTTTGGCCAAGCCGCTTAAGTCAGCAATGACTTAAGGAGCCTGCATACTATATTATCTGATTATCAAAGTTTTCTTCCGTCGTGTGAGAGCACGGCTTCCTGAAAAATAATTGTATGACATAAATTGCAAGAAACTCACTCAGGTAACCCGCAGAAAAGTTTAACAAAACTGCTGATAAATGAGCCATTTTAGGGCTCATAATGGCTCTTTTAGCAGTTGTGTAATGCGAATCGAATCGACATTGATCTCAGGCAGAAACCAAAATGAGCATGTGGGGCGGGCTTCAGACTATGCTCACATTGTGAAAAGAGATCATGAATCAGCTGCACTGGCTCGTCCCTCAAGTGCTTTTTATTTATTTATTTATTTATTTATTCGTTTATTTTATTTATTTATTTATTATTTATTTATTTATTTATTTATTTATTTATTTATAGAATTACCTGTAGCACAACGAGGGCATTATTGCAGTGGGGTAACACGATTAATCACGTAAAATAACATATGTTTACACAAAGACAAAGATGAAAGAATGAGGTAATAAGAAAGGGGTGTGGGCAACAAAGAGGCGACATATGGAAAATTTGAATGTAAAAACAGCTGGAACTGGGAAAATGTTTTACAATCTGCTATACCTTTAGGAAGTCTGTTCCAAAGCGTGGAGGTGTGAGGAAAGGATGAATAATGAAACATAATTGTGCGGCATCGCGTTTCAAGTACCTTACAGTCATGATCACAACACATGGAGATCAAGTGAGGGAGGGGGGGGGAATGTACAAGTTTTTGTCAATACCAGTGAGATCTGAGTAAATACAAAAAAATGTTCCAATTTTGTTTCTAAGCGGCGTTGGGCTAGGGTTTTCCTGCAAAGATTGTCTTTAATTAATGAGATGCTGATTTTATAGTTCTAATTACCAGAGACAAATCTGGCTGCGCTGTTCTGGATACGTTCACGTTTATTTACAAGACAGATGGGGTCTGGGTCCCATGCTGCGCAAGCGTACTCGAGTAATGGATGAACGCTCGTATTATAAAGGTTTTCTTTCACGCTCCTGGCGGCTTTGTGAAAATTGCGTCTAATGAGGCTAAGCATTCCGGAAGATTTTAAAGTAACATGTTCAATATGCCGAGTCCGTGACAGATTTTCTGAAAAATAAACGCCAAAATATTTGTAATGCTGTACCCGTTCAAGTGATGTATCGTCCAAATGATAATCCGATCTCAGAGGCAAACGTTTGCGCGTAAAAGATAAAAATGACATTTAGTACTATTCAACGCATACACCACGTGGAACACCAAGTTTGAGTTTTGTTTATATTGGTTTGTCGGGTAATGACATCGTGTTCGTTTATTATGTTTCTGTAAATGACGCAGTCATCTGCATATAATCTGACATAGCAAGGAAGACCCTGCACAATATCATTGATATAAATCAATAATAACGAGGGTTCCAAAACAGACCCTTGAAGCACACATGAAGTAACTGTTAATGCAGTTGACGTACAGCCATTATTTGATTACAATTCGCTGTGTTCGCCTATCTGGTACGCCCATGTCATCCCTCTTTGTGATAAACTTGTTGTGTGCGCCTGCGCGGTGAGGCTACCTTGGAACTCTGTATGCAATGACAATGAAAGAATAAAACACTTCATAGCAATCGTTTGTGTCGCATCTTTCTATACGACGTGGTTTAGTAGAGACACTGCGTTTTCTGTTCTTACTACTTACCGATGTTCACGTTATTGTTTTAATTCAACCTATTCCCGATTCTTCCCTCGGAGTGCGATGCGGCATTTGCATTCATAGCGTTTTTTGTAACCTATACGACTGTATCTTTCCTATAACTTTTGTGTTAATATTTTGAAGCAATATCTTTATAACGTAATATCTGAGGAGCAATGTGTGTTTGGTGTAATGTTGACAAATATGGTTTGAACATCCCTTCCATTGCGGGGTGTGCACTTTTACACATTGACCTTCGACGCTTGTCGTGGATGCGTAGTTACATCAGAACTGTGACGTGCTTGTATGTAAAAGCAATTTTCCATGACGGAGGAAATGTTTGTGGCCGTTCACTTTGGTTCCCTAGACTGCAGCATCTCTCATAATCATATGGTTTTTTTTTTTTTCAGATCTAAAATGCCGAGTACTATTATTAATTCAATAATAATAATAATAATAATAATAATAATAATAATAATAATAATAATAATAATAATAATAATAATAATAATAATAATAATAATAATAATAATAATAATAATAATAATAATAATAATAATAATATATTATTATTATTATTATTATTATTATTATTATTATTATTATTATTATTATTATTATTATTATTATTATTATTACTTTTTTTTCTTCGTAAACTGAGTCAACAACTTCATCATTTAGCTTTATTGTGCGACAAGCGGTTGCACATGGCTACTTGGCTTGAGAAACTTCCCTGTTCATTGAGTCGATTCACGAGCCCCATTCACGAAGCCACACAAAAACATAGTCTTTCTTTGTTTGAAATTCACAACAGGAATTATAAAGTTGTTATGTAGTACCTTCCTGAAAGTAGAAATAAATTATACAATTAGGGCTTGTTTTTTTTTTTTTGCAAGACGCTTTATGAATCAGGTATCATGCCAATAGAAGTGTAGTGGATGTCGTTACAAGTAATTGTAATGTAAACTGCGACGAATGAAGAGTGGACAAAAAAGTAACATGCCATGGCCAGTTGTTCAAAGGTCGCAGGTTCGGTCCTTGCCCACGGCAATTTATCTTTTCGCCCACATTTCATTCTTCACATTTACGATTAAATTACTCGTATAATCCCCTATTTAATTCTTGGAATGATTGTCTGTTAGTACTCAGTATTATTGAGCCAGAAACATGAATGTAACACAAAAAAACAGAACATGACGAGACGTCATTGTTGACTAGCCACAATACCTTCATTCTGGCGCCAGCTATTGGAAAACCAACGCTATTGCAAGAGATTTCTCCTCTCGGGGGCAAGGTCATACATCCTCCTGCTTCACTCATTCCGTAGCTGTTGCGAAGCTCCTCCAACTGGAAGGTGGTTGTCAGCTCTTCTGCCAAGCCTGGTGGTGGCAGGAAGGCAATCATGGTAATCCTTTTGACTTTCTTTCTAAGGAGAGCGTCCCAGTCTTGAGATGTTTTCATAAATTCTAGTATCCGTTTTAGTCTCGAAGGAACTTCAAGCATTGCCACAGTCTGAAAAATTCAAACGAAACATTCGACGCATTTCAACGAACGAAGAATGACGATTCGGGGAAGATCGTTCTTAAAATTCATATTGTCTACGTTTAGGTTGCAAAAATTAGGAAGAGTTTGTGCTCGTTGGTGGTTTAGAAAGTTCCATCAAAAGTATGATTGATAATACTGTAATTGTAAAGGTATCTTTGCCTCTTACATATAATTCCCCAGTGTTGACCCATTATGTGTAAACTGTATGACAAAAGGTGGCATAAAGAGTTGATGACAAAGCTTAGTTTTAAAGTAGAATATGCGTTGAAAGTACCAATTTGTGTAAAAGCGTTGTCCTTGTAGGTATTTCTTATTGTTTCCCTACTACTATGACTGTTTTTAGTCTTTAGAAAACATTTTTATTCGCATACACACATCTGTTTCGAATATAGCAACGCTTATCTAACCACCAAGACAGAGGACATTGAGGGTCGACGGCAATGCTAGGTCCTCATGTCCACGATGTGTGCGTTCAAGTCGCTGAATCTTATGAAGGGCTTGTCCTTGTATATATTATATACAGTTTTGTCACAATTTGGATCAATATTATTCTATTGTTTCATCTTTATTGTGTATCAGATCCACGCATCTCCGAGTGATGAACATGGACGGGGGCTGGGGAACCTCGACCATAAGGTGTTTAACCCCTTAAGTGTGTTTCCTGCAAACTACGCTAGAGCTTCTTCGTTACCAAGATACTCAATTTCTCAAGCAACGTTTTCATTGCATAGTTAAAATAATGATGTGAAGAAAGAATTGGTTAGAGTTACCCCCTCTCGAGTTTATATATAATCATTACCTTGCAGTCCTTTATTATGCCAAAAACGTCTAGAGGTACGGCGTGACACGTCTTGCTGATCGCAACGGTACATCCAATATGGAGGGCAAGAAGCCACATGCTGAACACCGGGAGACAGCAAATAGCCATGTCACCGAGCAAGACATCAGCCGGAGAGAGCACTCCAGCTAGCGCTGTGAGAGAAACGGTTTCGAGAATATTAGTACGTCGTTTGAATGCGAGGTCTCTTTCTTGGAGAGTATTGTCAGTAAAAAGATGAGTACAAGAAGTTTGGTGAATGGTCGTGATATCCTAAGCCGAAATTGTGGAATTATTAAGCTTCAGATTTAGTAGTTGAATGCGGTAGCGATATCCTTTAATTCCCTAGTCCGTACTTCAATCCATTTCGTCCATACGTTTTAGTGTATGACATTACTCGAGAAGTTTAAATTGTGTATTACTACAATGTTATTGAATAGGTTGAAAGGGCCTTCTGTCGGAAAAGCTTAGCTTTCGCATATGAATGCATTCTGTTTATTAGGTAGCATGCTTCGAACAACGAGCACGTATATGCATGAAATTTATTTGAGCTCTCTATACACGCCCTAGTGGTTCAAAGGGAAGCCATGCTCTAATGTGTGTGCCTTTTGTAATGGGTGCCTTGGTTTGAACTAGGAAGTCATTATGACCATTACATGTTGTCATGCGCGATGATAATCCACGATAGCACTATGCAACATTACTGAGATATAATGTATTGTTTTGCACATGTGTTTGCAAAGCATGAATGCCATTTTCAGTGCACTTAAAATCAGAGGAAGTTCTGTTAACTCTATTTCCAAGCAGTGGCATGGCTTTGTTATGGAACCCTTGCTCGCCACGAAAACAGCGTTGGTTCGTTCTTCACTCGAATTAGTAAGTTTTTTTTAATTTTTTTGTTTGTGTCTTTGTCGATGATTTGTCACGCACAAGAGAATAACGTTTTGTTTAGTTGATTTTAAGTACCAACTGCGCTGACACCGCAATTTTTGCGAAACAAGCTTTTAAACACTATCGCGTTCAAATAACTCTCATTAGACTCGCATTTTAAGGATTTTTTTCGGTTCCACAAGGAATACCCACGGAATACTTAACGCAGCACTCATCGAAGCCTGGCCTTGCCGACAATAATTATCAGAGGCTTCATCACAAGGAAGCCTACGAATAGCTGGAAGCCATAAGAAAAAGGCTAGAACAGTGCAAAAAATAAGGATGGCAATACAGAAACATTTGAGACAGGACGTGAAAGCAGAGATCACAGTGGGTAGAAATTTTGTAGATAATAGAAGCTGCCTCACATATTCGGTTCGCTGACTACCGCAACTCCACTCATTTACTTGACACTATACCCTGAGATAATGCTTAAAATATTGAGTTGTTTAACGCGTCATTGTTTTTGTAAAGTTTTATACACGCAGCAGACAAAGACATACTCTAGGAACTAATTTGGTCGTATATATTAGTGTAAGGTTGAGAATCTTGTGAAGGATATGAAAACGTTATTGGGACTCAAACGTTAAAATATATGACGACTGTATAAATATTTCGCCAAGGAGTATTTCGCCTTTGTTTGTAAAATTAGACACTAGGAAGTCAGCAGGTCCGGATTACTTCTTAGCCGAATGAGTTCCTAAGACTGTGTTTCGCGAACTTTATTCAGAAAATTTAGTGTATCGCTCCACTACGGAAAGGTGTGAAGAAAGAAAGTGGCTGTTGGTAAGAGCAGTGCTTGTATTGAAATAAGGAGAAAAAGAGATAGAGGAAGGGCAGGGAGTATATGTAGACGAACTCATTGTACGCAACTACCGCGCAATCTCTATTACATGCAGCTCGTGCAAAAATTAGAGCATGAAACTTCAAAGCAGTCATCATCATCATCAGCTAGACGATGATTGCTTAAAAATTATATGCTCTATTGTTTTTAAGCAATCACTGAAGTATAAATATTGAAGATAAAAACTAAACACTTGCGCGAAAGGTGCCACAAAGTCGCAATGAAAAGCTACAAGATCCGCCTTACAGAGCCTTTCCTTAACACTTATTGGGTAACTGCCTGCAAGCACACTTTCTGGGTACTCACTACGGTAATAAAAATATTTTTCTGGGTAGGTGGCTGGCATTCTCTTTGCAATTTTTCATCATTCTTCTGAGAAGCGTCGTATCCTTTAAACACTTGCAAGGAATTTTGTGCCAACTGTTCCTTCAGTCGCTGACGACGATCACGAATTGTGCCTGAAGTGGGTATGTGCCAAAGTTAATTGGTGATCAAGAACAAACTTTTGCAAAGAGTTGGAGCATTAGACGAACCACTCCTTACGCTATTCGCATTGTATGACGCCTGGTTGTTCTTTTGCTGTTTTAAGAGGTTTTCAAGTGCGAAGCATTTCTTCGTGAATTTTAGTGACTTAGGGTTCTATCTATCTATCTATCTATCTATCTATCTATCTATCTATCTATCTATCTATCTATCTATCTATCTATCTATCTATCTATCTATCTATCTATCTATGTAGCCGATCAAAACATTTAGTTCTGTAGGCCGTTTCAGTAATGGTATCAATACCAAAGTTGGCATGCATAACATTACTGTATGATGAGCAAAAGTGACTACAGTCATAACATAAAATTTATGACATGTATGTCATGAATGTCATGATTTATATTCCATGGTCTTGCTGCTCTTGTGGTGGTTTCATTCACATGACATGTAGGAAAACTGGTATGGCATGACATGACTTTATGGTGAAAACAAGCTGCAGACCCCAACCTGGAAATCATGACATGCTTGTCATGTAACAACATGACTACACGATACACTCGTCATGCGCTGGTGGCCGTTTCGCAAGCATTGAATATACTAAATTTTGTATTACGGTACGTGAATGGTAGACGAAGCTTTGCGACTGGTGCAAACATGATAATCATGATATGTGTGTCATGTAACAACATGAATACATGCCACGCTCATGATGCGCTCGCTGGCGTTTCGCGAGCTTCACATTGCCATATTTGATATTACGACATGTGATTGAATGATGAAGGTATGTGACTAGAGCAAACATGATAATCATGAGAGGCGTATGCTGCAAGAACCTGATTTCCCGCTACACTCAAGGCGCCAATACGCTTTGACGATACCCGGAGCCTGCACGCCCGCGTTTGTTTTGTCGCGTCACGCCAGCGATGCCACACTGCAGGCGCCGATCTGCCTGCAGGCTCGCGCCGCGCTTCGTTCCTTTGACGCATGTGCGTTGGATCGCACCCGGCGTCCCTTGGTCACGAAGTGAGACAGACGCGGTGCTCTCTGAATAATGCCGTAGCCGCGAAATGCAGCAAGTTACATCTTACACCAGTTGCCGCTAGGCAGCGCCGCCGGACGCTAGTCTCATCGGTCGCGCATGGTGTCAGACTACAGAGTGCTCGTGTGTTGCTAGCGTAGCGTCTCTGTGCCCAGCGTGCGCGCGCGTCAGTGTTATTTCAGAGTATTTGGGTCCTTCATGATGTGATCACAGCCGTTTCACTAGCTTCACATATAGTAAATTTGGTATTACGGGACGTGAAGACGACGAAGGTGTGCAACTGGTGCAAACATGATAATCATGGAATGCGTGTCATGTAACAGAATGACTACGCCATGCTCATGATGAGCTTGTGGCCGTTTCGCTGGCTCCACATATACCAAATACCAATGGACGACGAATGTAAGTTACACGTCCAAGCATGATAATCACGATATGCGTGTTATGTAAACATGACTACCTGCTATGTTCATAGCGCACTCGCAGCCGTTTTGCAAGCTCAACATAGTATCAGCAAGATAACTGACACATTGAAACATGATAATCATGGCATGGATGTCAGGTTATACTGAAGTGCACGCTACGTTCATAGCACGCTCGCGGCCGTTTCGGTAGCTTCACATAAACCAAGCTTAGTATCAGGCGACGTGAAAAGATGACGATGGGAAATAACACGTCCAAACACGATAGTCATGACATGCAAGTCATGTACGACATAATTTAACTCCGCCTCGTAACGTTTTCTTGGTTTTAAAGTGACTCGCAACCTTTCTCATATGGGCTTCACATATATACGATTCCTACTGAAAGTGGAATTTGTCAAGTTTTACTCTTATTAACGTGATTATTTCCCGACATCAAGCCTGCCTAAAACAAGTTTGCTTCTCAGGAACAGGGTTAGCTGAGTGTTTGAATGCTTGGCTGGCACGCAGTGGACCTGGCCACGAGTTCCACTGTGTCCTTCGTACTGGTTTTTTTTTTGGTATTTCGTGCATAGTGTTTATGCAAACTGGCGGGGCGGCAGCAGACAACTACGGCGCTGCGTGTGACCCGAGTTGTGATCTCATAACAGCTTTCACTGCAATATATTCCTTTACGTGGTTTCCAAAAACACCCGTCAAAGGTCACCCAGATTTTCTAAACAACACGCAAATTTGCATCATCAGGTAATCCTAGAGAGAAAATACATAAGAGCCTAATACTTTAGTCAAAATAATTTGATATTGTTCTCATGCCAAAATAATCAAAACTTTCATGAGCTTGGTGTTGCTTTTGAGAGTATGAAACGTCTCACTGCTTATTTGCTTAGCAAATTAGCAAGTAGTTACCAAACCAAGCTCAAGTCTCATACATTGCCTGTTTCGTCCGGGATACCACAGGCATCAGTGTAGGGTCCAATTTTTTTGGTGTACATTGATACTATTGCGAAAGCTGTTCACTTTTTTGTTGACGTGAGACTTCTCGTGGATGACTTACTGTTATATACGCGTGTACAAAACATTGCTGACCAGGTTTGTCTCAACGATTCTTTGTGTGCTGTGAACGAGTGGTGTAAGATATGGGGTACAACATTCATTTCGACAAGACTACATTGTATGACGGCATCAAATGAAAAAGCACCCGTGACTGTTACACATAAAATTAAAAGTGAAGCGATCAAATCCAGTAAATTATCTCAGCCGTCACAATGCACAAGAAATCTTCGAAGCATATTCAACATATTTGTAGTTCGTCTGTACATAAGCCTGATCTCATAAAGCAAACTCTAAGAGCACTTTCCCTCAGATAATGATAATGACTCAAAAACAGTGACACGCCCATTTCTATAGTATGTCGGTATCCTATTGGTCACACATCGTCAAAGCTTGTTGATGAGCTAGAAAGAATCAGCGAATGGCAGCCAGATTTGTTTTTTCGCGCTACCTGACGACGCAATTATTAACCATGCTAGCTCGCAGGCCTTACTTCCAAAGGCTGTCTACACGCAGGCGAATCGCACGACAAAAACTTCGGTATAAAGACTATAACAAATACGTAGATCAAACTTTGTGATTGCACACCCTAGCCCGAGTGTCAGCGCGTATGAATCATGATGTGCTATTTTCTCTAAGCCACGAGAACTGATGTCTCAAGTCTTCGTTTCTGTGTCGTAGAATGATTGACTGAAACAAGCTCGATGCCAGTGTGAGTCTGCTGAAGTTTTTCAGCGTCATTTGGTACAGAGTTGTGCTATGTATTGCATTTTATTGCTGTATATTGCGCTTTTACACCCCTGTAACAACCTAGGAGGAATCACAGTATATTAAATGAATAAATAAATATACAGAAAACGTCGTCAGATGTTGCAACCTTGAAGTGAAAATGACAGGAACAAAAGTAACTGATTCGCCGTAACCACACATTTAAGGCAGATGACATGAATAACTCTCAACCCCTAATTATGAAGGCTGAAAAAGAAACCACGAAGGGTGGCACTTCTGTGAACATAAAACATACTTAACACATTGCAAGAAGACGCGGTGCATACCTGAAAATTCAGTGCGAGCATGGCTGAGAACGCACACAAGACAAGCACAGAAAATCACGCGCTGTTACGTATTTATAGATCCAAAAAAGTAAAACTGGTAACTCTGCTGTGGAAACCTGTAAAACGTTGTGCTTGAAGGCGTTGGTTATGAGAACAAAGAAGTATATATAGAGGTGACATTTTTAGCTACTAGAAAACTAGGTTTTAGGCGCCAATGAAGTGCGGGCACAACAAATAATAGGCCCTCCAAATCGTATTGTTAGACCTTCTAAACTCTTAAAACAAGCCACCTTGAATAAGAACGTGCGCAACCAATGTGGATGAACGAAAAGCTGACAAAATTCAGTTTAAGACAATGCAAAGGCGCCAATAGTGTTCACAGCCAGGCAATGGTCCCTTTTGTGGTCGGGTTGGCGGAACATGGTCTCTCCAACTACTGTTCAGCCTCGTGATTGAGTGTTCATCGTCGAATAAAAAAGACTAATGGATCTGATTATTTGCGTCATAACTGAGAAGGGCAGCACAGGAGCGAATAGGCAAACCACTAAGATGCAAGAAGGGAATCTACGCTTTGTTTTTACTGGGCACATTATTAGCACATGTTTAATTTGCTCCTAGTTTGTCAACATCCGAGAGGGCCCATCAACTGATTACAGCATATCGAGTTGACATGTGTAATCCATTCACTTCGCGCCCACGATCCCGTCTACCAAGGTGTACTACGCTTGTCTTTCACGAGTGCATGCTTTAACATAGAGGAGGTGACGTACAATATTAGAAATGTTTAGTTGCTTGTACTAAAGGCTCTACGTCGGCAACGTGCTGCGCGCAGCATACGCTATATTTAAGGCTGCCTCCTACAGCATTAGCTCACCGTGCGCAACAACTGAAACGTGTACTTCACCTCAGCGTCAACAGGCTTGCCTTTGAGCGTTGCTTCACGTCATCTCGTGGAAAAGCAAGAAGCTGTAATAACCGATATTTTGCGACAATATACACAAGTTAAAGCGAGAGGCAAGCCGATCTTCGCCATGAACGAGTAGTGGTTTGGGGGGTTGAGAATAGTTAACTAGCAGCATGAGGGACAGAGATGGGGAAAACGATGGCTTACTTCAAATTTACATTTATTATTTGCTACAAATATTTTTTAAGATCATGAAACAACAAAAAACAAAGGAGGGTTCCTAATTGCTAAATACAAAAATGCCCTTTTGGTGGTGGCGCTTTCACGTGCCATTGTTTCCGTGCCGTGAATGCTGCTTTCACACTGCTGAGGGCACCTTGTGCGAGACTAGATGCTCGAGTTTCGCAGAAAACGGACATGTACCCACATGCAGGCTAACTGCACAACTAGAACTAACCTTCACTCTCTAAAAATCGGAGAGTTTTACAGGCAATCATTCTGACATCTTTCCGTTAGACACACGTAGCAAACACAACAGTTGAAAGGGATCACACACACGATACCCCGTCAACAATCCACGGCGTGAATCCGCGCAATCAGCGACGTTATAAAGCTATGTGGTTTTGCTTCGTAAACGACGTTCTCCGGCGCCCAACATTGTGCTCTTGCTTAGCAGTGATCCCAATCCCCTTAATATTGCCGCGAAACCAGGGTTTGTTTATTTGTGCTTTGTTTTTTCGGCCTGGCTGTGCCGGCCTGTACTATCGCCGTTTTCACAGCGTTTCGAACAAATGCTACCACAGCGTTTTGAACAAACGCTATCGAACAACGCTTCAGGCATTGTTCGATAGAAACAACGCTTCAAGAGCTGTTTGTTAGAAACGCTGTTCGAACGAACAGCGTGTCTAACAAACGCTATCACGGCGTTCTCGATACAAGTCGACTATTCGAGAAACCCTCGCGCCGAGGGATATAAATTCCCGCTCAGCCGATGCCGCGTCATTCGATCGCCGACGCTCACTAGCGTGCCCGTCGTTTTGCTGGCCGCTGCTTCGCCGCCTGTGTATTTTTTCAGTTGTTAGGGGAGCACAGGTTCGCTCCAATAAACTTGTTTTCCTCATAGACAACTGCGTCGTCCTTTGCTGCGTGACATCTGGTGGAGGTGCGGGGTACAGGAACCCTAAGCCATTGCCAAGCCGACAAGCACGCCCAACTCGTGTCAGCCGCCGACAGCAAGGCCTTCAACCAGAGTTTGGACTGCTCCCGGATAAAAAAAGGAAAGAAAACGTAAAAACCACGATGATCAACGCAGGCACCATGACCAGCGCTACCAATCCTCCCGTCGTTCTGCAACAACCTCGTGAGCCCCCATCATTCTGAGGATCTCCTGGTGAAGACCCGGAAGAGTGGCTGGAGAAGCTGGAGCGCATCCGCATCTTTAACAGGTGGGATGACGAAGAAACGTTTCGTCATGTCTTCTTCTATTTGGAGGATGCAGCTCGAACGTGGTTTGAGAACCATGAAGGCTCCCTAACCGACTGGACTGTCTTTAAGAGCGAATTCTTCAAAACATCGCTACGATTGTGCGGAAAGAACGAGCCGCCCTTTTGTTGGAGAGGAGAATGCAACACCCTAACGAAGGTGTTGTACTGTTCGCTAAGGAGATGAAGATGCTGTTCCGGAGAGCTGACCCCGAAATGGCTGAAGAGAAGAAGGTGCGCTTTGTGATGCGGGGAGTTAAACAGGAGCTCTTCGCTGGACTCATCCGCAACCCCCCTAAGACCGTCACTGAGTTCGTCACCGAGGCTTCAATGATCGAGAGGACCTTGGATATGCGTTCGCGGCAATGCGATAGACCACTCAACACCCTTTCGGTGAACCCGGTAAACGCCCCTGAATTGGCGACGGAAGACTTGCGGGAGACCATCCGCGCCGTCGTTCGCGAGGAACTGAGGAATTTGTTCCCATCAACGCCGCAGCCACAAGTCGCCTCCCTCACTGACGTCGTCCGCGAGGAGGTTCAGCAAGCACTGGGGAATTCCACGCCGTCAGAAGCATCTTGCGAACCACAAGCGATGACCTACTCCACTGCTGCTCGTCGACCCCGACCCGTCTGTGATGAGTGAAGTGGCCGTGCGTGATTGGGAAGATAGAATTGTGTTTGAAGTGCGCGCCACAGATACAGTCGAAGAAGACGACGCAGGAAAATCAGGGTAGTGGGGTGTGCGAAAGAAGAGGAAGGAGTGAGGCAGACGTGGCTGGAAGGAAGAAGCAAGGTTGAAGAACCAGTGCGTGGGAGCAGTGACCCGTCGGGTTGCGGACTCGAGGTCTCAGCAGGCTCCCACCTGGGGCCATACCAGCCGTCTTTGCAGTTCGGGCCTGGCGTGGCAAAATTTCCGCCAGGCGAGTCCGGCACTTACGGCAGCGAGCGCCAGCCAGCGTTCGAGATAGGCAAGGCAAACGCCATCCGTGCTCCAGGTCAACGACCTCCGCAGTGAGCCGCGTTCTTGGCCGCAGCTGTCATTGGACTTACCAGGCTTCCCAAGCGTCGGCCGTCCCTTCCCAGCATTGAGTTCGCCGCCGGGACTTGACCACCGCCTTCTTCTCCGGTGAACTCTTTCTGTTTTTATGCCCTTGTGACTCTCGCACCGGTATTCCAAGCATGTTATATTTTTTCTCTTACTTCATTTATCATTAGACCTTTCATGTGTTTTGTAAATACATTTTTTCTGTGATTGTATAAACGGCATCGTTACTGCCCGATGACGATTAAGTCATCGCAGGTTTCCGTACAGAAACACGAGCGTCTCGTCTAGAGCTTTGTCTCTCTATACAGCTCGTTACACCGTCCCAACCCGTTATCAAGAGGCCTCACCGTACCGCCACCCAATGCCGCCCGCCCGACCCCCTGTCCCCCGAAACCAGGCGCCCAGGAAGACCGAGGTGTGGCGAACGCCAGATAATCGTCCGCTCTGCTACCACTGCGGAGAGGCTGACGACGTCTACCGCCGCTGCCCGTACAAGAAGCTGGGTTTGCGTGGGTTCTCCGTCGACGCACCCCGCCTGCGAGCCGGCCAGCGCTCATTTGAGATCGAAGAATACCTGTCGAACACCAGCCGTGGACCATCCCGTTTCAACCGTTCGCCGTCGCCCTACCCGTACCAATCCCCTAACCGTCGCAGCCATGCTGACTTCGCCCGTTGAAGGTCCCCCGGCCCATGAGGGGGAAACTAAAAGCAGCAACTTCTGGAGGTGAAGTTGCACAACGGTGAGAAAATGAAAACCCTCCAACGACGCAAGACCGTGACTCACGACATGCCCTCATCCCGCTACCCGACGACACCCTGACGAGACCCCCGAAAACGACGACAGCTACGCTGCGCGACGCGTACCCGAAATGACGAAGCCTGCCACTGAGAAGACGACGATGACGACACATAGTGCCCGACCATCAACACGTGCAAGCCGCGATACGACGCCCCGACGCACCCGAAATTCGAGGAAAGCGGCATCCGGCGTCCAGTTGTCCATCGACGGCCTTGACGTATTCGCCCTCATTGACACGGGAGCCGACTACTCGGTCATGAGCGGGTCATTCGCGTCCAAGGTAAAGAAAGTTACGACCAGATGGGACGGTCCGCATATACGCACAGCAGGAGGCCACCTCGTGACCCCAAGTGGAATGTGCACATCGCGCGTCACCATAGACGGCACTACGTACCCTTCGAAGTTCGTCATTTTGCCTAACTGCTCCCGCGACGTAATTCTCGGAATGGACTTTTTGACGGACAATGGCGCAATAATTGATCTGCAGACCAGGTCGATAACGTTTTCTTCCGATCACTCTACGACGCCGCAGCCGAACCTCGGACACCATGCTACTGTAAGGATCGCCGACGATCACGTCACCCTGCCACCCCGCGCAAGCTTGATGATCGCCGTCTATTGTGAAGGTGCTGCTCCTGACGTCGATGCTATCGTGGAGACTGACCATTGGTTGCTTCTAGACCGCGGTGTGTCTGTCGCAAGAGGCATTGCGCGGTTTAAGCAACGCAGATTCCACGTTTTGGTCACCAATTTCACCGAGGAGTACTAGCATCTAAACAAGGGCGCTGCAATTGCGTTCCTCAAAGAAACGCAAGAAGCGAGTCAAGTGATCGCAGTCGCCACCTTTGAACGCGCACGCGCAGATGCTTCTAGGCTGCCACATCCTTTCGACGTGAACCCGGCGCTGTTGCGAGAAAATCGGGACAGATAACTAGAGTTGCTCCGTCGCTACAGCGAGTGTTTTTCCTCGAACTCGAAGTTGCGTCAAACACCTTTGGCGAAGCACCGGATAATAACCGAAGATGGAGCCCGACTTACCAGACAGTCACCGTACCGCGTTTCATCACACGAGCGCGAAGCCATCTGGACTCAAGTTGATGACATGCTAAGTGACGACACAATACAGCCATCAAAAAGTTCGTGGGCTGCGCCGGTTGTACTCGTGAAGAAAAAAGATGGCACTTTAGGATTCTGCGTTGACTACTGGAGAGTAAACAAAATCACCAAGAAGGACGTGTACTCCCTGCCACAAATCGACGACGCCCTCGACCACCTCTGCCACGCCAAGTACTTTTCATCCATGGATCTGAAGACCGGCTACTGGCAAATTGAAGTGGACGAGAGAGACCGAGAGAAGACTGCATTTATAACCCCGGACGGTCTATACGAGTTCAAGGTGATGCCGTTTGGGCTGTGCACGGCGCCAGCAACGTTTCAGAGAGTCATGGACACTGTGCTAGCAGGCCTGAAGTGGCACACTTGCCTCGTATACCTCGACGACGTTGTCGTATTCGCCCGGACTTTCGACGAACACCTCACAAGGTTGGAATCTGTACTCGAGGCCATTCGTACGTCGGGATTAACGCTGAAGCCTGAGAAGTGCCGTTTCGCGTACGAGGAACTCAAATTCTTGGGTCACGTCGTGAACGCCGCGGGAGTCCTACCTGACCCGGCAAAAACATCAGCCATTGCGAACTTCCCAATTCCGAAAGATAAGAAGGGTGTGCGAAGGTTTCTCGGACTGTGCGCACACTACCAGCGCTTCGTCGCAAACTTTGCACCCATTGCAGAGCCACTCACGCGCCTGACGAAAGCAAGCACCCCTTTCAGCTGGGAAAACGACCAAGAAAAGGCATTCTGCGAGCTGCAACAATGCCTGCAAAACCCGCCCGTGCTCGCTCATTTCGACGAAAATGCCGAAACGGAAATGCACACGGACGCCAGTGATATCGGTTTATGTGCCGTCCTCGTCCAAAAGCAAAGCGGTTACGAAAAGGTAATCGCCTATGCAAGCCGTGGTCTGTCGAAGGAGGAGAGAAACTACTCTTCCTCCGAGAAAGAGTGCCTGGCTATCATATGGGCCATTTCAAAATTTCGCCCATACGTCTATGGTAGACCGTTTAAGGTTGTGACAGATCATCATGCGCTGTGTTGGCTCGCCAATTTGAAGGACCCCTCTGGCCGTCTTGGGCGGTGGAGCTTGCGCCTGCAAGAGTTTGACGTTACAATATTCTACAAATCCGGCAGGAAACACTCCGACGCCGACTGCCTGTCCCGCGCCCCCGTCGACCCACCACCACAGGACTCCGATGAAGGCAGCGCGTTCTTCGGAGTCGTGACAGAGAGCGACCTAGCCGCCCAGCAGCGCGCCGACCCTGACCTCCGCGCCATGATCGACTTCCTCGAAGGACGCAACGTCGCCGTGCCTAGGGCGTTCAAGCGCAACTTACCAGCATTCAGCCTCAAAAACTCCATCCTAGTGAAGAAGAATTTCAACCCCGAAACGAAAACGAATTATCTACTTGTCATCTTCGCAGACCTTCGTGACGAAATTTCGGAAGCGTGCTACGACGACCCGTCTCCCGGTCATCTCGGAACAGCTCGCACGATTACAAAAATCAAGGCGAAATACTTCTGGCCCCGCCTTACATCCGATGTCACCCACTATGTCTGGAGCTGCCGTGACTGCCAGCGACGAAAAACACCACCGACGCGACCAGCCGGACTTCTGCAGCCGATCGCCGTCCCAACGAGGCCCTTCCAACAGATCAGAATGAACCTTCTGGGCCCGTTTCCTACATACCGATCCGCGAACAAATGGATTGTCATAGCGACAGACTGCATGACGCGCTACGCAGAGACAACCGCTCTTCCTAGGGAAACTGCACAAGAATTTGCAAAGTTCTTTATTAACCAAATTGTGCTGCGACAGCGAGCCCCTGAGGTCCTAATCACGGACTGCGGAACGACCTTCACTGCGGAGCTCATGCAAGGAATCTTACGCTACAGCAACACAGATAACCGAAGAACGACGGCGTACCACCCCCAAACGAATGGACTAACGGAACGGCTCAATAAGGCAATCGCGGATATGCTGTCTATGTACGTCGACGTTGAACATAAGACGTGGGACGAAGTCCTCCCGTACGTCACGTTTGCGTACAACACGGCTATTCAAGAAACCACGCAGATGACACCGTTCGAGCTCGTCTACGGAAGACGGCTGACTACGATGCTCGGCGCAATGCTTCCGCACGTAGAAGACGACGACCTCAACGCCGACGTCCAAGGATACCTCCAACGTGCGGAGGAACTTCTACGACGCTATTTCGGACCCTACCAGATTCTACGACGTGTTGGCGAACTAACGTACGAAGTGATCCCCGATGGGGACTCCCGTACATCACGACGACGCACGCGGCCCGAAGTCATCCATGTGGTTCGCTTAAAACCTTTCTACGGACGATGACGAACTTTTAATTTGTGTGGACTGTCCCTTATGTTAGCATCGGGTTGATGCACACTTAGAGAGGGATAATGCCGCGAACCAGGGTTTGTTTATTTGTGTTTTGTTTTTTCGGCCTGGCTGTGCCGGCCTGTACTATCGCCGTTTTCACAGCGTTTGGAACAAACGCTACCACAGCGTTTTGAACAAACGCTATTGAACAACGCTTCAGGCGTTGTTCGATAGAAACAACGCTTCAAGCGCTGTTTGTTAGAAACGCTGTTCGAACGAACAGCGTTTCTAACAAACGGTATCACGGCGTTCTCAATACAATTCGACTATTCGAGAAACCCTCGCGCCGAGGGATATAAATTCCCGCACAGCCGATGCCGCGTCATTCGATCGCCGACGCTCACTAGCGTGCCCGTCGTTTTGCTGGCCGCTGCTTCTCCGCCTGTGTATTTTTTCAGTTGTTAGGGGAGCACAGGTTCGCTCCAATAAACTTGTTTTCCTCATAGACAACTGCGTCGTCATTTGCTGCGTGACAATATGTTCAACAATTGGCTTTCGGTTACTTAACTGAGGTGCAGCTTCATAAAAATTCACATGGACTTTGGTCACTGGCACGATCACCGTGGTTTGTCGGTTACATACATATTGTCTGTTTTGGCCTCGGAAGCTCCAGATCTCATGAGAGCCGCTGGTAAGGTACGTAACGGCCGTAGCGGCTGCAACGTAAGTGCCTAGATCTAGCGTGCGCATTCCTTGCATTCGCGAACACACGCAACTCTCTTAGGTTCAGCGCATGCGCACTCTTGCTCGCTCTCGCGCGTTGCTTAAGCTAGGCTGTTGCACGCGCTGAAATAAAACTCTCTAATAAATCATTCTGCGTACGCCGCAGCAGTACCGGAAACTTAGAAAATTTCTCCAGGTGGCATGTTTATTCGTGCTATACGTTACTTGATAGAAGAATAAAAGTTGATAGAAACGTTGAATATACAAACGAAATCTGTGCGCGTGTTTATTTATATATTTATTTCCTTTGGATGGAGCAAGTGCCAAACAGCTTCCTCCATTTCCTTTGCGTTAGTGTTCTCATCATTTTCGCGTCCTGCCAGTACAAGCCCTCACAAAACTTGGCACATTTTTCTAGCGGTGTGATTTTCTAGCGGTGTGATGTTATCGATCGTTGTATGGGTACACGCTGCTGTGGGCCACGGAGAAAGAATTGGGCTGAGCAGTATCGAAGATACATATCTTAGATATTTTCTTAGATACTCTTTGGGTATCTTCTTTCAGTATCACAATACATCGCGCAAGACGAGTATCAATAATATACAATCAATAATATATCACAATCAATAATATATCATGTAGCGGAATATACGCAGTACTACGATCGCCACGCTTGCATTCCAAACATCAATTGATGACTCAAGTCCAAATGTGAAGCTAGTAATAATGTCAGTAAGCCAGCTGAATGAAACCAAGAGCCGCCAATTGCTATTCTCCCCGCCATGCTTTACCAGTGAGGGCAGGTGGTAAGGTGCTCGCGTTCTTTTAGGTGCAGCGGAGTATAGCATGACAGAGCTGACGCAGTCTCAACAGAAACCGTAGCTTTTTTACGTGCTTCTTAGACCACGCAACTGTTTGACAAGCCTGGGTAACGCTGTTCCTCCGTATTAATGCGCCGCAGTTGTTGGCACGGTGCCAACTGGGTCACACCGCAGCTGCACGTTGAGGTCACGCTGCCCTAGTAGTGGGCGCTGAGGTCAACCTCTCCTTCGGCTACTCCACGCCCGCTGCGGCACCCGCCACACCTGCCGAGACCGCACCTCGCTACATCACCGACTTGTCAGTTTACGCGCAATAAACCAGACGCATGCCTAACGCATGCATTGAAACATGCCAAGACGTGTCACCTACAAAACCTATGTCAGCCGTTGCTTCAAACGAATCTTCAAGCACTCACCGCAGCACCCGCGTTAGCGCCGTTCAACCCTGACGCCGCCCGTGAGCAAAGCTGCTCCTTAGCATCTCGTCAGGGTTCATTCTGGGAAGTGCTGTTAACTCTTTGTATATTTGTTCATTTCTGCCCTTCTCAGTATCAAGGCCCTAATCCTAAGCTCCTTACCAGCCACGTGTAGCACAATGAGTACGGATATGATCGCGCAGGATCTGAAGCTGCTGTTCTGCGAGGTACTTCGTCACGAAACCTGAAGCATGGGGTCACTTTGTATCTCGTGTTTTTAGCACATCAGCAATTTGATCGATATTATGGATATGAGTTCGTATTATACAAGGTCAAACTTCACAACGGCGTCTACGCTATCGCGCGGAGGCGTGTAGTAAAGGTGTGTATCGAAGCTCGTTGAAAGATGGCGACCCGCAAGCTCAGCTGCGGCTTTCAGCATTGACAGGAAGGACAAGCAGGAACCACTACCGGTGAAATGTCTACAGAGCATTACTAAGTGGCTAAAACAAACCATAATAAGCTTTCTGGAAGTACGCTTATTTAATTCGCTTGGAAGGACAATACATACAAGATACAAAGAAACATTTCAGTAAAATGAATTTGCCTTATCTAAGGAACTTTCAAGCAGACCATTTTGGTCATAAAAAAGTAAGGAAAGAAGAAAAATCAAGGAAACGAAAGGCTGGGATGTCAACCAGGAGGACTGGTATGCTAACCTACAGAGGGGATAGGGGTGGGGGAGCTTGTGCATAGTCATTCGCTCCTACATCATGGGTGTCGATACCAATTTGCGAATGAATCGAAGTATCTTAACATACAATCGGCAAGTATTGTACCAGATAAAAGTTTCGCCCTGTTATCTGTTCATCGTCTTTACAACAAAAAGAGAGATCAAACAGGTGCTCACGCAACGCGGGCAAGAGTCAGGCGAAACATCTGCCACCTATATTGAGTTAGGTACGAAGCCCTGTAGGCAATGGGACTGGGAAATGTCCGAGGAAAAAAAATCATACGATATTCACGGAAGGCATGTGATACATTAGACGAATCATTGTTCAGTTCGTGCTCCGTCTATGCGACCATTCGTGCGTCCGTTCATCTTTGCTTCCATCCGTCCGTCCGTCGGTACGTTCGTCCGTCCCTGCGTTCACGTGTTCGTGCGTCCATCCATGCGTCCATCCATCCGTTCGTCCATCTGTGCATCCGTCCGTATGCTCGTCCTTCCGTCCATCCAACCGTTTACGCGTCTGTCCGTCTATTCATTTATGCACCTGTGTGTCTCTCTGTCCATGCATCTGTCAATCCGTCCGTCCTTCTAGTGAACACTCCAAGTACCGCCAGCTTGTATCTTTTCATCATATATTTATCATATAGAAGTACAGCTATCCAGCAGCCATTCCAAGGACTAAACGAGAAGTGGCACGTTCGGGCTAGAAGAGCGTCATTTGCGCTTTCCTATGGCTTGCGCTTCGTGTCTAGTTCCTACCTTGTGCCGCCTCCAGTTCATGGAACTGCGGTCCAACACTCGCTAAACCTTGCTAAAACCAAGGAAGTTACGCCAAGCGAGTCTAATGTGGCAACCCTTTCTGGTCAGATTGTGCTCAAAGGTCGTCTTTCTGATAAAAGTTGTGTTAAGTTGGCAACCAATATAGACCAAGTTCTATTGGAGAACAAGTCATCGATACTCGTTTGTGTAAGTTATTTCATCAGAAAGAACTATCTTTTTCTTCATATAATGCGCTTGGGTTTTTTTTCCTCCATATAAATGAGTGCGCACGTGCCGCTCCTCCACTCCGGCTGTGAACGTGGCTACCTACTACTACGATGCACTACATCGCAGCACGCGCGACTCACAGCCTAAGGAGCTTTGCCCCTAAAAGTCGGCTACATTGTAAAAGTATTCAATGAAAATGTTTACAGTGTTTTCATCGCGTAAGACACCCTGACTCGTGTAAGACATCCTGAGCACGCAGTCGAAAGACAATCTCTGAAGTGCCTCACAGATGACCTAGACTGCCCACCCACTTTGGTAGAGAAGCTTTTAGTTGTTAGATAACGTCTAGATCACGCCCAACGTAGCTTTAAAAAACCTGCGACACTTTTTGGACAGCTTTATTTTGCACAAGAACGCGTGAAGCAATGATTACTGAGACGAATGCAACAACAATGATGAAAATTGGTTAACGAAAAGTGAAGTTGTCAGTCCTCAAAGTTCAAAAATTGAGCAGACGACGACAAGAAACGTTCTCATTCGCATTTTGATCGCCTGCATTCTGACGTCAAAAACTACTTCCGATCACAGAGCGCGCTTCATAAATACATTCCAGAAATGTCCTCTCATTGTGGCCCTCACAAAAATGTCCCTACTGCTCTTTTTCACGGCTTCTTTATCAAGGTTACTACGAGCCACGTTCGTCGGGTAACAGACGCTCGCACGGTGACACTGTGTTAGATACGCGCATACGCTTTGGGCGGTGTCACTTCTCGGCTTGCGTTCCTTGCTAACAAGAATGATTTTTTCTGAGATAGCATAAAAACGTTATGCTGTTTTCAGCATCCACTCGTATGGCCCAGCTACCACCAATGAATATTGCATGCCATTTCTCGCATCTAGCCATTCAAAAGTGAACGGTGTTAGTCGTCACGTCACTTGACATGAAGCACTTCCTATAACAAAAATAGCTGATGTGTGTCGCCGTATTCTGCAATCGAAGTAGTTTGTCTACATAAATAAATATATAACACCGTCAGTTTCGGCATTGCCAAGTGCGCAACGGTATTAGCGCGTTCTACAGCACCAGAAGAACCGAACAAAAATACAAGTTGTAAATTTGTCGCAGGGCCCTCTAAAGGGTTTGCTCGCTTTTCAAGGCAAGACACTTTTAGATTCCCGTCTTAGTGAACCTGATAATGTAGCTAATGTAGAGAGTTTTGTGCGTGTCACACACCGAACGGAACAGTGTGTGCGTGGTTCATTGCGCTATATCACAACCACCCCTCATCATGCCCTCCCAATTTTCTTTCTTTTCTCTTTACCCCCGGGAGAAGTAGCAGTCTAGGAATCCACTTTCTAGGCCTACTTCTCTTTCTAGGGGCAGAGCTCCTTAAAGCGGCACCCGTTCGTCCCTCATAGTCGTAGTCGTAGTCGTAGTGTGTAACCAGTGTTACATTTTGTCCTGCAAGGTCTTGCCGGTGGGTAACTTATCCTGTGCTTTGTTGAACAATAAAAAGTTCACGGCGTGCGCGTTAAATAAAAGCCGAATGCTCCTGTCTCTCATTCTCCATTAGCAGCCAAGTGCATGTACATTGACACAATCTGACAAGAAAGGTTTGCTACGTTGTACTCGCTAGGTGTAACCTCCTTAGTTTTAGAAAGGTTTAGCAAGTGTTGAGCTGCAGTGCCAAGATTACAATGAACTAGTATATAACATGAACTCGAGGTGGTTAAAGGTGGGAAGTGCATACGAAGCGCAAGCCATAAGAAAGTAAAAGCGAAATTCTCCTGTCTCTCGTTTGCCATTAGCAGCCATAGGCATGTACATTGAGCACCATCTGTCAGGAAAAAGTTGCTACGTTATACTCGCTGGGCGTAACCTTCTTGATTTTAGAAAGGTTTAGAGAGCGCTGAGCTGCAGTGCTATGAATACAGTGAACTGGTCTATACAAAGAACTCAATGTGGTTAAAGTGGGAAGTAGACCCGAACCGCAAGCCGTAAGAAAGTATGCGTGTGCCACCTCTCGTTTAGTTTTTGGAATGTCCACTGCATGGCAGTGCTTCTATATGGGCAGTGCTCGGTGATATGGGATAGACATCATTTGAGGGCAGGGAAGCTAGCAGCAAGATAAAATTTGAGAAGCAATTAAGAGAAATGGGGGAGAAGCGTTGTGCTAGGAAGGTTTTCAGCTACTTTTACGTGAAGAATATCGATACAAAATGGAGGAAGTGAACCGGAAAATTGACTGGTAAATACTTACAAAACAACAGGTGGCCAAACTAAAAAGAACTATCGGTTAAGAAGAAAGTGAAGAAAACGGAGACTGACATGTGGAGAATGGGCATGACTAAAAAGTCCGCACTAGAGATCTATCAAACTTTTAAGCAGGAAATTGCCAAGGAAAGAATCTATGATAATACTCGGGGTATTTCTCTATTGTTTGAGGCCAGGATGGGAGTACTGCGAACCAAGACATGTCGGGCCAAACACGAAGGGGTAGACACAGTCTGCAGTGCGTGTAGAGAGGAAGAAAAAACTGCCGAACACTTGATAATGTTCTGTAAAGGGCTTCACCCTATAGTTCAGGATGATGGCGCAGAGTTTTTCAAAGCACTGAGGTTCAGGGACCGGGAGGGCAAAATAGACTTTAAGTGGGTAGACTTAATTAGAAGGAGGTTATCTGATTGGTGGCTGAAGTCAAGACACGAGTGAAAATTAGACCCTTCACTGCAAAGTACGAATCCTCAAACTCACTTTTTAAAGAAAAAAATAAATTAGTTCTTGCTTCATTAAGTATTACGGCTTGGTGGTGCTAGCCACCACCTGATCTAAAGGGTACAGCCATATCCATCCATCCATTCATTGAATATATAATGAAAAGATGCGAGATGGTGGTACTTAGAGTGTTGAATAGATGGACGAACGGACAAACAGACAGATGCATGGATGGATGCATGAACAGACGCAGGGGCGGATGGATGAATGAACGAAGGGACGGACGCACAAACAGACGCACGCACGGAAGGGCGGATGGACGCTTGGACGATCACACAGACGGACTCATGGACGGACGGAAGCAAGGACGAATGGTTGGGCGATTGCTTCGCCCCACTCTTCATCATTCAATCCGTGGATATGCTGCCAATTTTTTCTTGTTATAAACATCTTTTCTTCTTCTTATTCTTGGGCGATAAACAAAAATCTTGCGGCTGGCTTAAACAGCTCACTTCTAATATAGTAATAATGATGATTATAATATTATATTTAATAATTAATATTCCATGAATTATTTATTTAACGTGTCCAGGAACAACCGTAATGTCTTTGTGCAAGGGCACAGAGATATAAACCAATAAAAAGAAACAATACAATTCAGTCTGCAAAAAATTATGCAGGATTGAAAAACGCATAGACTAGAAAACATTAGCGGAAATCGGGAAGAATAAAAGACAAAAAGAGAAAGATAGACCACCAGTGAAAACTAAATGGCAATATACAAAATTATGTGGAAGGCTTCCCAGAGACAAAAGAGAAGAATATGTACATTACTAGAACTGGTTTTGTAAATGATAATAATATTAATAATAACAATAATAATATCATAATAATAATAATAATAATAATAATATAGTGAGAAACACGTTCTTACTCACGCAACAGAATAAATCATCCTGACGAAGCGTTCTTCACTATATTCGACACCTTTAGGGGCACCCGTTGTGCCCGTAGTCCACTTCACGAATGTGCAGTCTCCCGAGTCAAACGTTTCGTCATCATCCAGTAACTCATTCTTTTGGCTGAATTCAGAAACGTCCTTGAAGCCAGATCTTTTCTCACCTACAACAAATGCCTTCTGGCAGGAAATTAAAATAACAGACGTAAATCTGGGGGAAGAGCAAAGTGACAGAAAGTATATATAAACACATTTGCTTTGGAACAAGTCATCATCCTCATCATCAGCCTGACTACGTCCACTGCAGGACAAAGTCCTCTCCCAATCTCCGCCAGTTAGCCTGGTCCTGTGCTTGCTGCTGCCAATTTATACCCGCAAACTCCTTAATCTCATCTACCAACCTAACCTTCTGTCTTTCCCTAACCCGCTTGCCTTCTCTGGGAATCAAGTCAGTTACGCCTAATGACCAGTGGTTATCCTGTCTACGCGCTACATGCCCGGCCCATGTCCATTTCCTCTTCTTGATTTCAGCTATGATATCCTTAACCCCTGTTTGTTACCCAATCCACTCTGCTCTCTTCTTGTCTCTTAAGGTTAAACCTACCATTTTTCTTTCCATTGCTTGCTGCGTTGTCCTCAGTTTAAGCTGAACCCTCTTTGCAAGTCTCCAGGTTTTTGCTCCGTAGCTAAGTACCGGCAAGAGACAGTTGTTATATACGTTCCCTTTGGGGGATAGTGGCAATCTACCTGTCATAATTTGAGAGTGCTTGCCAAATGTGCTCCACCCCATTCCTATTCTTCTAGTTACTTCAATCCCGTGGTTTCACTCCGCGGTTATTACCGGCCCCAAGTAGACAGTCTTTTACAACTTGAAGTGCACTATCAGCTATCTCGAAGCGCTGCTCTTTTCCGAGGTTGTTGTACATTACTTTCGTTTTCTGCAGATTAATTTTAAGACCCACTCTTCTGCTCTCCTTGTCTAACTCCGTAATAATGAGTTTCAATTCGTCCCCTGAGTTACTCAGCAATGCAATGTCATCGGCGAAGCGCCAAATACCAAGGTACTCTCCATTGACTCTAATCCCTAACTGTTCTCATTCTAGGCTTCTGAAAACCTCCTGTAAGCACGCGGTAAATAGCATTGGGGAGTGTCCCCCTGCCTGACACCCTGCTTGATTGGTATTCTGTTGCTTTCTTTATGAAGCACTGTGGTAGCAGTTGATCCCCTGTAGATTTCTTCCAGATTGTTTATATATACTTCATCGACGCCCTGATTCCCCAGTGTCTGCATGACGGCTGATAATTTTACTGAATCAAACGCGTTCTCGTAATCTATGAAGGCTATGTATTGTGGTTGGTAATATTAGAACAAGTAAAATGTGGCAAAAGGGGACCTTCAACAATTTTTCGAACGTCATTGATTTAATTAAAGTTTGAACATGTGTTGCGTTTTGTACCGTACTTATCAAATGGAAATCATGCAACCACAATTAGCCAATTCTCTTATCATACCTGTGAATAGAGGTCCCAATATTACTGTGACGCAGCGTCACTCTGCATACGGGTGCAGCACGTGGTTTCTTGTACGAGGTAACAATGACGCAAGCATTGCACAGCTTTGTCAGTTTCATACCGTGTGATAATTTCTTTATATGTCAAAAATATACGAAGCTGGTCTAACTTGGACACAGCATTCCACGTTAGTCTTCGTTGACATTGAGTCATGCAGACAGCACGCATATTATTTCGCAAAGAGGATATCGATGCGGCGCACTTTACGCACTGGTAGGTTGCTATCAAAAGGTAATCCTCTCGCCCTCAGATAAAAGCTGCAATCATCGCTGAAGCTCTTAGTCACAAGTTCAAATGTGGTCGCACAGCTTGATTTCAAGTCAAAATACATCGCCTATTTTCTTCTCGCGCAATAAAAGAAGCACCTGTGCTACGTTTACACATTGGCCAGTCATGGTGACGCGTACCGTATTCAGAGAGTCGATCGCATAACCAGAACGGTGTACCTCCCTGTGTAATTTGATGACATATGTGTATGGTTCAACGTCACAAAACCACCGTATGAGTATCAGAGACGCCGTAGTGAAGGGCTTCCAAAATTTCGACCACCTGGGGTTCTTTAACATGCACCAAAACCTGAGCACATGGGCCTACAACATTTCCGCCTCTATCAAAACTGCTGCTACCGAGCACGAGATTCGGTCTCGCGACGCCCGAGTCAGCAGCCGAAAACCTTAGCCACTAGACCACGGTGGTGGGGCAATCCTTGTTTTGGTTTCTGTTTTGCCTCATGTGTTATTCCTCATTTAACATAATTGATGAGACTCACAGTAAAAGAAGCCACTGTAGCATTTGCAGGATTGTTGAAACTATTGAAAACATGTATTCGCTCAAAATGCGCGAGATCACCGAAGATTCATTTTAAGGGCACCTGGTGGGCCTCATAGATCCTATGCATTTTTGGTCAGTCTTACTAAAATGCAGGCATGTACAGGGCATCCAGCCGGTATGAGAGCTGGCTAACCTCTCTTTACTTCCTCCTTCTTTCCTCCTCCTCCCTGGTCACACCGAGGGAACGTTTTATCAGTGCCAACTACACAGTCTTTTACAACTTGAAGTGCACTATCAGCTATCTCGAAGCGCTGCTCTTTTCCGAGGTTGTTGTACATTACTTTCGTTTTCTGCAAATTAATTTTAAGACCCACTCTTCTGCTCTCCTTGTCTAACTCCGTAATAATGAGTTGCAATTCGTCCCCTGAGTTACTCAGCAATGCAATGTCATCGGCGAAGCCCCAAATACCAAGGTACTCTCCATTGACTCTAGTCCCTAACTGTTCCCATTCCAGGCTTCTGAAAACCTCCTGTAAGCACGCGGTAAATAGCATTGGGGAGTGTCCCCCTGCCTGACACCCTGCTTGATTGGTATTCTGTTGCTTTCTTTATGAAGCACTATGGTAGCAGTTGATCCCCTGCAGATTTCTTCCAGGATGTTTATATATACTTCATCGACGCCCTGATTCCCCAGTGTCTGCATGACGGGTGATATTTTTACTGAATCAAACGCGTTCTCGTAATCTATGAAGGCTATGTATTGTGGTTGGTAATATTAGAACAAGTAAAATGTGGCAAAAGGGGACCTTCAACAATTTTTCGAACGTCATTGATTTAATTAAAGTTTGAACATGTGTTTGCGTTTTGTACCGTACTTATCAAATGGAATCATGCAACCACAATTAGCCATTCTCGTATCATACCTGTGAATAGAGGTCCCCAATATTACTGTGACGCAGCGTCACTCTGCATACGGGTGCAGCACGTGGTTTCTTGTACGAGGGAACAATGACGCAAGCATGGCACAGCTGTGGTCAGTTTCATACCGTGTGATAATTTCTTTATATGTCAAAAATATACGAAGCTGGTCTAACTTGGACACAGCATTCCACGTTAGTCTTCGTTGACATTGAGTCATGCAGACAGCACGCATATTATTTCGCAAAGAGGATATCGATGCGGCGCACTTTACGCACTGGTAGGTTGCTATCAAAAGGTAATCCTCTCGCCCTCAGATAAAAGCTGCAATCATCGCTGAAGCTCTTAGTCACAAGTTCAAATGTGGTCGCACAGCTTGATTTCAAGTCAAAATACATCGCCCTATTTCTTCTCGCGCAATAAAAGAAGCACCTGTGCTACGTTTACACATTGGCCAGTCATGGTGACGCGTACCGTATTCAGAGAGTCGATCGCATAACCAGAACGGTGTACCTCCCTGTGTAATTTGATGACATATGTGTATGGTTCAACGTCACAAAACCACCGTATGAGTATCAGAGACGCCGTAGTGAAGCGCTTCTAAAATTTCGACCACCTGGGGTTCTTTAACATGCACCAAAACCTGAGCACATGGGCCTAGAACATTTCCGCCTGTATCAAAACTGCTGCTACCGAGCACGAGATTCGGTCTCGCGACGCCCGAGTCAGCAGCCGAAAACCTTAGCCACTAGACCACGGTGGTGGGGCAATCCTTGTTTGGTTTCTGTTTTGCCTCATGTGTTATTCCTCATTTAACATAATTGATGAGACTCACAGTAAAAGAAGCCACTGTAGCATTTGCAGGATTGTTGAAACTATTGAAAACATGTATTCGCTCAAAATGCGCGAGATCACCGAAGATTCATTTTAAGGGCACCTGGTGGGCCTCATAGATCCTATGCATTTTTGGTCAGTCTTACTAAAAATGCAGGCATGTACAGGGCATCCAGCCGGTATGAGAGCTGGCTAACCTCTCTTTACTTCCTCCTTCTTTCCTCCTCCTCCCTGGTCACACCGAGGGAACGTTTTATCAGTGCCAACTACAGCACCCGCTGGGTTCCCTACAAACGGAACAACCAGGTTGTACCTCTTCACGATGTCTTGGCACGTCTAAACATTTGATCCCCTGCAACTTTGCACCTGCCATAACCTTCGCAGTTCCTACACGGAAATTTACTAAACCAGTGCGGTACCTTCACATACGCAGAATTTCTTCCAATTTATACAAAGCAGCTGCTGCTGTTGGCGTAAAACCTAATTAGAGTACCCTAGAGTTCTTCAATGGAATTGCCGTTTCATGCTTTTTGCTATCACAAATGTCTTACACATTATTACGTGGCAGTTTCCGGACGCCATTGCATGAGGGTAAGCTTGATTATCATCAGACGCAGTATTACATTTACAAAATTCAAAATATTTTTGTAGTGATACATGAGAGGCTGGAATAGCATTTTGTATGTCACCCAATTGTTTCATACAGCGAACATTGTTTTCTGTACAATACCATGTCATTACGTAGTTTTAGTAGTGCAACTTGTACTTTCAGGCTGTGCGCCCTTTATTTTTGTGAACAACTACTTTCCGACTGGCGTAAAAAACTATAATAATCTGGACTTCTTTTATAGTTTCTGCAAACCTGCAACACCTGTGATTTGAATCTACATCATAGAACGTGCGTATTCCGTATAGTCACATAAGGTGAACTTTTGTAGAACTGTAGTATTAAGAATGGCCATATATTTATAAGTTCGGAAGTAGCTACATTCATTCGAGGTAATGCGAGATCTATGTTAGACTTGTCATTCTCTATCCAAAGTCTTCTAATCTCTTCTTGAGTGGTGGTTGATACTCCGACTATTAGTGATGACAGCCTATTACTGAATGACTTTAAATACTCCCTGGTACCATTGGATAACTATTTGAAATTGTGTGCCCTCAGAGTTGGTCCCTTTTAATATCTCTGGAAATAGCGTAGAAGCCATGAGTATGTGTTCGGTGGTAAATTGTGACATGAAAAACCAGTCAATCACTGTAGCCTCAGCGGAAAGGAAACCTGTAAGTGTCCGATAGAATTTCGATTGCGAACAAATGTACAGGCGCACAAAGACTTCATTGAACATCTTCTTATTAACAAGTGCCCTATTAAAAATTCATGATAAAGACACCAAACCTATGCTTGAAAGAACTGTTTTCGCGGTGAACTCTCAACAAACTGTGATGTGTTTCTTAATCTAGCAACAAAGAATCTCTCTTTATATTTCTTATGTCTTAAAGTTATTCCTTAAATTATAAAAGCAGAGTCTGTTGTGCTGACTGATAAATATTGCTACGTTCCATTTCCCAAGTTTTTTGTAATCGTCCCAAAACACCACACGATTCTCAACGCAAACCACGCCTGCAGTTTTCGAGAAGGTTCTGGGCTGTAGTAGATCATTTCGATAAGATCACGCCCAGTGTGCCAACAGTACAGATTGTTCTGAAACCTACGCCACCGCCAGCGATAACGCTAGAACATTCGATGGCAAGAGTATAAATGCCGACGCGCTTCGCCGCTTGTCGGTTGTTGATCGAAGGCCGACGCTGCGTTCGCCGCTATCAGTCCGAGACTGCTATCTGTGCAAGACTGCTGCTGTAATTAGACTTTCCCTTTACCGGGCGCAGGTTCGCCCAAATAAACAGTTAAATCCCAACACGAAGTTTTCTGTCTTTGGCCACGTCACGACCCCGTGACATCTGGTGGAGGTGCTGCTTCGTTCATGTACCGGACGCCCCCGTCAAGCCGTGAACCCAGCCCCCTTCGCGGAGAAGACACCGACGCCAACCAAGAGCAGCGAACGAGCCGCCGACAGCAAGGTCTCCCACCGGAGTACGGCCTGCTACAAGACAAGGCGCGGAAGACCAAGACCATGACCTCGACTGCAGCGACAATGACAACCGGAGCGTCTCAGCCCGCGATCGTCATTCATCAACCCAGGGAACCACCAACGTTCCATGGCTCATCGTTTGAAGACCCCGAAACCTGGCTAGAAACATACGACCGTGTGGCCGCCCTCAACCACTGGGACAACGAAGAAAAGCTCCGTCGTGTGTACTTCTACCTGGAAGACACCGCAAGGACCTGGCTAGAGAATCGGGAGTCCACGCTCCGAACGTGGGATGTCTTCTGCGGCGCATTTCTTCAAACGTTCGCAAGCGTCGCTCGCAAAAAGCGGGCCGCTGCTCTACTCGAGACCCGGGTTCAGCTACAAAACGAAAAGGTTGGAATTTTCACAGAGGAGATGACCCGCCTATTCCGTCACGCTGACCCAGACATGCCTGAGGAAAAGAAAGTTCGTTTCCTCATGCGAGGGGTCAAACAGGAGCTCTTCGCGGGACTAATGAGGAATCCACCGAACACCGTCCAAGAATTTGTATCCGAGGCGACCACCATCGAAAAAACGCTGGACATGCGCACCAGACAGTATAATCGTCGCCTGACTCCAGAGTGCGCTGCTGCTCAAGCCAGTGACTCCGACGACCTGCGTGAAACGATCCGAGCGATCGTGCGGGAAGAGCTGCGCAAACTGTTGCCTTCGGCGCAGCCTCAAGTGGATTCGATCGCCGACATTGTGCGAGAAGAAGTCCGGCAATCGCTTCGAATTCCAGAAACACCGCCGCCCGAGCCAGAAATTATGAGCTACGCCGCTGCAGTGCGCCACAACGCTCCTCCCCGTCCACGCCAAAACGCCGCCCCGTCACACTTCCGTCGCCAGACGCCACCGCCGCCACCACCCCAACCGACGTTCTACCGTTCCCCAGCAAGCCAGCGCAGTGCACCGAGAAAAACGGACGTTTGGCGTGCACCTGACAACCGCCCGCTCTGCTACCACTGCGGCGAGGCCGGACACACATACCGCCGTTGCCAGTAGCGACAGATGGGACTGCGTGGCTTCCCCGTCACTGCACCGCGTCCGCAGCCAGGAGATCGGCCACGTGATATCGCCGACTACCTGGCAGGAACTCAATGGACACCACGAAGTCCTTCCCGTTCGCCGTCGCCCAGCCGCCGCATGTCACCGCAGCCCCGGCAGTACTCTGGCCCAACGCGGGGCCGGTCTCCTAGCCCGTATCCGGGAAACTAAGGGCAGCAACCGATGGAGGTGCGGTTACTGTGCGACGAACTACCGAAGATCCTCCGACGACGACGCCGACGCGACGGAGCTTTTTTAACACAACCCCAACCAGGAAAAGCCCTGAAGGCAAAAGCTCACTTACCGAAGGTGGCCGGACGACGCAACATGGAAGCAGCGGTACAAGCCGACGCAGCCGTGACCCGACGCCACGCCCTAACTGTAATGCGAGACGGCGAACTAGCGACCTCGACGTTCTTATCGACGGCCACAGTGTGACTGCTCTCGTCGATACTGGAGCCGACTATTCTGTCATCAGTGGGTCGTTCGCCGCGAAGTTAAAGAAAGTTAGGACAGCTTGGAAAGGCCCTGAAATCCGCACAGCCGGAGGTCATCTCGTAACGCCTGCAGGAATCTGCACAGCGAGAGTCACCATTAACGGCCGTATTTATCCTACAGACTTCGTAGTACTACAGCGTTGCTCGAGAGATGTCATCCTTGGCATGGACTTCTTATGCCTCCATGGTGCTGTCATCAACCTAAAAACAAGGTCGATAACGTTATCTACATAAGAAGCACTACCGCCGCGCACGCCGTCAGGACACCATGCCTTGAATGTGCTGGAAGAACAAGTCACCATTCCGCCTCGCTCAAGCGTCATTATTTCAGTCGGCGCTCCTAAATCAGCTGACTTGGAAGGCGTCGTTGAAGGCAGTCAGCATCTGTTGGTCACCCGAAATATTTGCGTCGCAAGAGGAATTGCAGAGCTGCGGGGAGGCAAAGCAACGGTTATGCTCACGAATTTCAGCAATGAGTACAAACATGTGAACAAAGGAACAACGGTCGCATACATCGAAGAAATTGTCGAAGCCACCAGTGCTTTCGCCCTCGCCGATTCTGCGGAACCTGCTCAGAGGAACCAAGCCCCTCCCATAGCTTTCGACGTCAATTCCAGACTTCCGAACGATAAGCAAGAACAGCTCAAGGCCCTGCTCCTGCAATAGGAAGATTGCTTTTCGTCGTCATCGAAAATTCGGCAGACCCCAATCACGAAACATCGAATCATAACCGAAGAAAATGCCAGACCACTCCGTCAGAGTCCGTACAGGGTTTCGACGCGAGAACGTGAGGCAATGAAGAGACAAGTTGATGAAATGCTGCGAGATGACATTATCCAGCCGTCCAAGAGTCCATGGGCATCCCCCGTGGTGTTAGTGAAGAAAAAGGATGGGACCCTACGTTTCTGCGTCGATCATCGCCTGAACAAAATCACAAGAAAGGACGTGTATCCTCTCCCACGAATAGACGACGCCCTTGATCGGCTCCATAACGCCAAGTACTTCTCGTCAATGGACCTCAAGACTGGCTATTGGCAAATCGAAGTCGACGAAAGAGACCGAGAGAAGACGGCGTTTATAACACCGGACGGCCTCTTCGAGTTTAAGGTGATGCCCTTCGGCCTTTGCTCAGCGCCTGCAACTTTTCAACGCGTTATGGATACAGTACTGGCAGGATTGAAGTGGCAGACTTGCCTTGTGTACTTGGACGACGTCGTCGTGTTTTCCTCGAGTTTCGACGAGCATCTTCGGCGCCTTGAAGCTGTACTTCAAGCCATCAAGACGTCCGGACTCACACTGAAGCCAGAAAAGTGCAGATTTGCGTATGAGGAGCTCTTGTTTCTTGGGCACGTTATCAGCAAGTCTGGAGTTCGTCCCGATCCACGGAAAACAGCCGCCATCGCCGATTTCCCGCCGCCCACTTACAAGAAGGCCGTGCGCCGATTTCTGGGCCTGTGCGCCTATTATAGGCGGTTCGTGAAAAACTTTGCCCGCATCGCCGATCCTCTCACTAACCTTACCAAGGCCGACTCGGAGTTCAAGTGGGAAACGCCACAGGAACACGCTTTCCAGGAGCTTAACCATCGCCTCCAGACGCCTTCGTTACTTGCCCATTTCGACGAATTCGCCGAGACAGAAATACATACTGACGCAAGCAGCGTAGGTCTTGGCGCCGTTCTTGTGCAGAGGGCTGACGGACTTGAAAGGGTTATTGTTACGCCAGCCGATCGCTATCCAAAGCAGAAGCAAATTATTCCACAACAGAAAAGGAGTGCCTCGCCATCATCTGGGCTACGTCAAAATTTCGCCCCTACCTCTACGGCAGGCCCTTCAAAGTTGTGAGCGACCACCACGCCTTGTGTTGGCTAGCCACCTTGAAGGACCCTTCAGGTCGCCTCGCACGATGGAGCCTGAGACTTCAAGAATATGACATTACTGTCATTTACAAGTCCGGCAAAAAACACTCCGACGCTGACTGTCTCTCTCGTGCGCCTGTCGACCAACCGCTACCCGACGACTCGGATGGCGACTACTTCTTGGGAACGATAACTACCGACGACTTCACTGAACGACAGCGGGCCGACCCGGAACTTAAAGCCCTAATAGAATACCTCGAAGGCAGGACCACCGAAGTCCCGAAGGTATTCAAGCGCGCACTTGCGTCGTTCTTTCTACGAAACGGTCTTCTACAAAAGAAAAACTTTTCACCGCTTCGAGCTAAGTACCTCCTTGTGGTGCCTTCAGCTCTGCGACCAGAACTCCTGCAGGCCCTGCACGACGATCCGACGGCAGGGCACCTCGGTGTTTCCCGCACGCTCGCGAGGATACAAGAAAGGTACTACTGGCCACGTCTTACCACCGACGTCACTCGTTATGTGAGGACATGCCGGGACTGTCAGCGACGCAAGACACCGCCGACAAGGCCAGCGGGACTTCTGCAGCCAATTGATCCACCTTGCCGACCTTTCCAGCAGATTGGTATGGACTTACTGGGGCCGTTCCCGACGTCGGCTTTCGGAAACAAGTGGATCGTGGTAGCTACCGACTACCTCACCCGCTACGCCGAGACAAAAGCCCTGCCAAAAGGCAGTGCATCCGAGGTAGCTAAGTTTTTCGTCGAAAATATCGTCCTACGTCACGGCGCCCCGGAGGTCCTTATTACCGACAGAGGGACGGCATTCACTGCCGACTTAACTCAAGCGATCTTGGCATACAGCCAAACAAACCACCGCCGGACGACAGCGTACCACCCACAGACCAACGGCCTCACCGAGCGGCTTAACAAGACGATCGCCGACATGCTGTCAATGTACGTCGATGTCGCACACAAGACGTGGGACACCATTCTTCCGTATGTGACTTTCGCATACAACACGGCGGTGCAGGAGACGACGCAGATATCTCCATACAAATTGGTCTACGGAAGGAGCCCGGCAACGACGCTCGATGCCATGTTACCCAACGTCACCGACGAAGAAAGCCTCGATGTGAGCGAGTACCTTCAACGTGCCGAAGAAGCCCGACAACTTGCGCGTCTCCGTATCAAGAATCAACAGACGACCGACAGCCACCGTTACAACCTTCGACGACGCTTCGTGGAATACTAGCCCGGTGAACGTGTTTGGGTGTGGACGCCGATACGCCGACGTGGACTAAGTGAAAAGCTTCTGCGACGGTACTTCGGACCGTACAGGGTGGTTCGACGTCTCGGCCCACTTGATTACGAGGTTGTCCCCGACGGCATCACGAACTCTCAACGACGCCGACCGCGACCTGAAGTCGTCCATGTCGCGCGCCTCAAGCCGTTTCATGCGCGTTAACAAACTGAAACAGTGTTTTTTTGTATTATTGTTGTATTGTAATTTATTCATTGTACTTTCTTGCATTATTATTGTACCTTAATCTTTAGTTAAAGCATCGGGACGATGCCTTTTTTCAGAGGGGGGCAATGCTACGTTCCATTTCCCAAGTTTTCGTTATCGTCCCAAAACACCACACGATTCTCAATGCAAACCACGCCTGCAGTTTTCGAGAAGGTTCTGGGCTGTAGTAGATCATTTCGATAAGATCACGCCCACTGTGCCAACGGTACAGATTGTTCTGGAACCTACGCCACCGCCAGCGATAACGCTAGAACATTCGATGGCAAGAGTATAAATGCCGACGCGCTTCGCCGCTTGTCGGTTGTTGATCGAAGGCTGACGCTGCGTTCGCCGCTATCAGTCCGAGACTGCTATCTGTGCAAGACTGCTGCTGTAATTAGACTTTCCCTTTACCGGGCACAGGTTCGCCCAAATAAACAGTTAAATCCCAACACGAAGTTTTCTGTCTTTGGCCACGTCACGACCCCGTGACAATATATGGCTAACTTCAAGACAGTATAGCATTGGTTTTAGAAAATTGTTTCACAACGCAATTAGAAATAATATTTTCGAAACCGCTTTTTGTGGGCGATTTCGTGAGCCCATCTATACGAGAATTTGAACACGCTGTCCAGTCTCTGCCTCATTCAGCTCCAGATCCAGATGGCATTGCAACATAGATGTAAACATATATGGTAAATAAGGTAATTGAAGTGCCTTCTCAGTTAGTTTTGAATCTATTCAACCATTCACGTTGATAGGATCCTCCAGAATAAATAGCTCAATTCCTCCAGAATGAAAAATTGTGAGAACTCTCGTGCCTTAAAAAGATAGGTACTGGTGCACATCTTCATACCATAAGACCTATCACCTTGATCTTTGTTGTAATAAAAATAACTGAAGGGTTATTACAGCTTCGAATCATTAAATTTATAGCAGATTGCTCAGTTATAATCCCTTGTCAGAGCAGATCTAGACGTGGATCTTCAATATATGATGCGCCCACAAATATAAAGTAACACTCTATGCTTGCTCTTCACAGACGTCCTTTCAGGCTTAGTAACTTCAGATTTGGCTAAGGCATGTGACACTGTAAAATATGCAATCCTCCCAATTCATAGAAAGGGTCAATGTTCTGTCGTATTTATTATATGTGTATGTGTTTGTTTCTAAAGTAGAGGACGTTTTATTATTACCAGCGACAGTAATATTCGCCAAAATATAGTCAATACAGACGGGAATATCAAGGTTTCGTCCTTTATCTTGTTTTATTCATTTTGTTATTAAGCTCAGTTCTGTTTCACAATAACGTTAACGTCATCTGCACATATATGCAGATGACGTTGCGTTATTCGCTGGGGCATGCGACATTTATTTTTGCACACTATATTACAAGCATCTTTACGAATATGAAAATTATAGTTTCAACCTATTGAAATCACACTAAATCATAGCAAAACCTCAGTGACGGTTTTTCCTTCGCATTCTAGAATTTTTATTTTCCTTCAGTATCGCCAAAATGCGATTTAACTTAAAGACTGTGTTAAATATTTAGGGGTGCTTTATTATGAAAAAAAAACGGAGTTTTGGAAACAATATCATACATAATAAATCTAAAGCAGATCGCGCGAGTGAAACTATTCGCAAAGTTGTTCGACACCTTACTGACCTACCTAGAGACAATCTAATTTTGATTTTCCCCTTTTATCTTCAAGCAATTCTCGAAGTGTGTTGCGTTTTATAATCTCGATGGCAGCCTACTCTACTAATCCTCTCATTATATTAGAATGATAAGCTCGACTAAGTTTTTTAGGTGTTTCGAAATATATTGCAAACATTGTGGCATATCTAGAAGTTGGAACTCCCGCCCTAGCTTATGAATACTGAATGCTTACCATTTACCATATTTAAAAATTTACGCTTCTTCACTTAGACATTTACAGTTTATATTCATTTCTGAATCCAGAACATCCTGTTATCAGCTGCGGTCTAGAGTACATAGGCCTCAAGTTTTGTCGAAGAGCCGCAAGTACCTTAGAACTTAAAAATATGCACCATCGTTTAAAATGAGTCATTGGTGAAAACAAAAATTGAATTTTATATTATGTTTTCTCCTAATGCCATACTCCTACCATAAAGACATATAAAAGCCTTAATTGAAGGCTATTTACTTCAGTCAGGAATTGTCAACGTTTTCAAAAAACGTTCGGTATTGTTTTTGTAATTGCGACAGATGGATCTTTGTATGAAGAAAACATTTAAAATGCACCTTTTCAGAGACATTGTCTTGGCCATTGTCGTTACATCTCCTTGAATACACTCCTGTATTTTAGCAGAAATTTTAGCAATTATTTTAGCCCTGAGGAAACTTTCCATAGATAATTCAGCAGTTGTTATAGTTACTGATACGCTTTTCATATGTGGAATCAAAAAATTCAGCTGCTTCTTCCGAGTTTTTTTTCTGTTTTGAATGCTTTCTATTCTTTAACTCCTAAAAGCTTCAGTACAGTGTGGTTGATATCAACGCCAGGTTACCAAAGCATATTTATAAACCCGATGTCCGATGCTCTCACGTGGGGGTTCTCTAGAACTTCCTGTAATGTTCATTGTACCTGATACTTTTTTGGTTATTGAATATTGATTTGATAAACATTTTTACCTCTGAATTGCATAAAAATAGGCTACTAGTTCAAGAATATGGCTATGTTACTAGTGTTTTGGATACTCAATGGTGCCTGCCCTTCCGGACTGGAAGGTTTGACAAAATTTCGATATCGGATACCACCTCTTAATTTTTATTGATACGAAAGTGGCAAAGGACCTTTCCGCTTCGTTTTCACTGCGAAAAGCCGGAAAACATCAATCGTAACTTACTTGCCAACGTTTGACATGTCACTGGTAAAAAAAACTTTCTAGAGGATATATGAAAAATTAAGGAGCACTTTATATTCTGAAAATATTAGCACGTTTCTTTTTTCAAGTTCTGTTATCACCCCGTTACACTACATTCAGCGAAAACCGCGCCTACGAGATTCGAAAAGCTTCAGTGCTTTAGCAGATCATTTGGTTAAGATGACGCCCACTTCAGGAACATCAGAGATAATTCGGGAACCTACGTCGCCGTTAGCGATAACGCTAAAATATTTGATAGCAAAGGGTATAAGTGCCGAAATGCTTCGCCGCTTGTCAGTTGATCGACGTCCGACGGTCTGCTTGCCGCTTTCAGTGCCAGTGTTTTGATTGATTTATTGATTGATATGTGAGTTTGACGTCCCCAAATCACCTTATGATGACGAGAGATGCCGTAGTGAAAGGCTCCGAAAATTTCTACCATCTGGGGTTTCTATAACGTGCATCCAACTCTGAGCACACGGGCCTACAACATTTCCGCCTCCATCAGAATTGTAGCCGCCGCAGCCGGGATTTGATCCCGCGACGAGCGGGTCAGCAGCCGAGGGCCTTTGCCACTAGACGACCGCGGAGGGGCAGGTGCCAGTGTTTTGCTGTAATGTGATTTTTTTTACATTGCCTCAAGTTTGGCTCAACTAAACAATTTATTATTCGACCTGCAACTGCTACAATCTTCACGTCACGACCCCGTGACTTCTGGTGGAAGTGCTTCTTCTTTCATGTACCGGACTCCCCAATTGAGCCTTAGAACCCAGCCCACATCGCGTGGAAGACGCCAACGCCAATGCCGAAGAGCGAGCAAGCCGCAGGCAGAGGGGACTGCAGCCAGAATATGGACTCCTACTCGAAAGAACCAGGCAGACCCGGATTGTGATATCGACAGCAGCAACAATGACCACCCTAATGCAGCCTGCCCTAGCCGTTTTCCGGCAAGCCAAAGAGCCGCCAACTTTCCGTGGTTCGCCTCTGGAAGACCCAAAAAGCTGAATTGAAGGGTTTGACCGCGCCCGCCTTCTTAAATCAATGGACCGACAGTGACTAAGCTTCAGCATGTGTATTTCGATTTACAAGATGCTGCTCGGAAGTGGTTCGAGAATTAGAATGCGGACGCGGCAATATAACCGTAACTTCTCGTCTACAAGCCACGCCGAGATACAAGCGCTAGGAACCACCGACTTGCGTGAGACTATCCGGGTGATCACGCAAGAAGAGCAGCTAATATTGCTTCCTTCAGCGCAGTCGGACGTGGACTTCATCGCGGACGTCGTACGCCAGGAGATACAGCAATCACTGTGCGTTGCTCAGCCTCCAGAGCCGCAGATGCAAGTCATGAGCTATGGCACAGCAGCCCGCCATCCCGCCCCTCCTTCCTTGCCGACGCCGAAACGCCGCCTCGTCGCACTTCCGTCGCGAGGCGCCACTGCTGTCACCACCTCCATCGACGTCCTACCAGCAGGCCAGCACAGCAATCTGAGGAAAACCGACCGTTTGGTGAGCACCTGACAGCCGCCCGCTCTGCTACCATCGCAGCGAGGCCGAGAACACCTACCACCGTCACCAGTACCGACAGATGGGTCTACGAGGCTTCGACACCAACGTGCCATGCCCACAACGGGGTGAACAACCGCATGACATTGCCGACTACCTCGCGGGAGCGCAGTCGAACCCTGACATCCTTACCGTTCGCCGTCGCCAGGCCACTACGCCTCACCGCACCACGGGCAGTACATCAACCCTGTTCGGGGGCGACCTCCGAGCCCTTCCTCGGAAAACTAAGGGCAGCAACCAATGGATGTGCGGTTCTGTACGACGACCTACCGAAGATCCTCTGTCACCACCGACGACGACACCCCCACGAAATCGAAAGCACCAACCGCAGGACAAAAAGGGTCCTGATGTCGAAACTTCGCAGCCTGCAGAAGACGTCAAGACGCAACGTAGAAACAGCGGAGCAAATAGACGTCGCCATGACCCGACGCCACGAACCAACCGGTACAGCACGACGGTGAACCAGCGATCTTGACGTAATATTCGACGGCCATGTCGTCACTGCTCTCATCGATACTGGAGCCGACCATTCCATCGTCAGTGGGTTTTTCGTGACGAAGTTGAAAAGAGTGACTGCATGGCGAGGCCCCTAATTATAACCGCTGGAGGTCTCCAACTGTAGTCCTCCAGAAGAACGCCAACTGGAGTTCGCACAGCAATGATCACCGTAAAAATCCAGACTTATCCTGCGATCTTTGTAATCTTACAAAATTGCTCCAGGAATGGGATACTTGGAATTGACTTTCTAAGTCAACATGGCGCTGTCATCGACCTGAGGTCTGGGTTAATCACACCCTCAAAAAACGCGCTGCCAACCCCTACAATGCCAAGGAATCACACATTGTATGTGCTGAAGAGCAGGCCACTGAGCCGCTTTGATTCAGCGTCGTCAATTTCATTGGCACCGAAACAACCGAAAACCTTGAAGGCGTCGTCAATAGCGATCAGCACCTTCTTCTGAACCGTCAGATTTGCGTCGCTATGGGCATAGCTGAACTGCATGACGGTGAAGCAAAGGTAGTGCTGACAAGCTTCCGTCGCGATTATAGGCACCTCAACCATGGTAAAGCGGTCGCCCACATCAACAAGTTTGTGGGGGCCAGCACTTCATTCGCCTTCTTCGATGCTGCCGATGATGCTTCAACGAATTGAGGTGCTGAACCATATTTCATTGTCAACCCCAGCCATTCGAAATGCTAGCAAGCCCAGCTCAAGTCACTGCTCTTGCAATTCAAAGACTGCTTCTCGTCATCATCACGGATTCGACCAACTCAAGTCGCGAAACATAGCATCATAACACAAGAAAGTGCCCTCCAGTTCAACAAAGCCTGTACCGAGTCTCGACACATGACTGCCACGCCTTGAGGAAACAAGTCGTCGAAATGCATCGCGACCATATCTTTGGCCATCCAAAAGTCCGTGGGCATCACCCGTAATATTAGTGAACAAGAAGGACGGGACCTTGCGTTTTTTGCATTGATTACGACCACCTGAACAAAATCACAAAAAGAACGTGTACCCTCTTCCACATATATACGACTCCCTGGATTGTACTTCACAACGCGAAGTACTTTTCCTCGATGAACCTCGAAATGGTCTATTCACAAATAGAGGTTGACCGAGAGAGATTGAGAGAAGACAGCCTCTTCGAGTTTAAGGTCGTGTAATTTGGTCTTTGCTCGGCGCCTGCAAAGTTCCAGCCTATAAGGGACATTGTGCTGGCTTGAGTTAAATGGCAGTCTTGTCTTGTGTACTTGGAAGACGTCGTCGTGTTTTCTTGTAGCTTCGACGAGCATCTCCGGCTCCTTGAAGAGGCACTACAAGCTGTCAATGCCTCTACACTAATCCTGAAGCCAGAAAAGTGCCGCCTATAGTACGAGGAGCTGTTATTCCTGGAACACGTCGTTAGCAAGTCTGGAGTCCGTCCCGACTCGCGAAAGACAGCGGCCATCGCCAATTTCCGGCAGCCCACTGACAAGAAGGTTGTACGCTGGTTCCTCAAATTGTGCGCCTATTACAGGTGTTTTGTCAAACGTTTTTAACAGATCGCCGAGCTGCTAATTCAACTCACAAAAAACGACGTCAAGTTCAGGTGCGAAGCAGCCCAAGAGGAAGCATTTAAGGTACTTAAACGACACCTCTAACCACCTCCGATACTTGCACATTTTTACAAATACGTCGAAACAGAAAAACACACCGATGCAAGCAGCGTAAGACTCTGCGCCGTCCTTGTGGAAAGGACTGGCAGCGTGGGCAAGGTCAGCAGTTATGCTAGCTGGTGGCTATCCAAGGCCAAGGCCAACTATTCCACAACAGAAAAGAAGTGTCTTGCCATCATTCGGGCAGCGTCAAAGTTTGCCTTTACATCTACGGCAGGCCTTTCAAAGTAGTAAGCGACCACCACGCCTAGTGTTCGCTAGCTTACTTGAAAGACCCTTCAGGTTGCCTCACACTACGGAGCCTCAGACTTCAAGAATTTGACGTGACCTTCGTTTACAGGTCTAGATGAACATACTCTGACGCCGACAGCTTGTCTCGTGCACCTGTAGAACCAGCATTTCCCGACAGCCTGGATGAGGACAGCTTTTTAGGAACAATACCTGCCGACGACTTTGCCGAGCAATCAGTGAGCTGACCTTGAACTCAGAAGCCTTCTGGAATACCTCGAGTGTAGCAGAATGACTCTTTCAAATGTTTGCAACAGAGGACTGTAGTCATTCTTCTTGCGAAACAAAATTCTTTTAAAAAACTTCTCGTCTCTTCGAGCCGACCATCTTCTCATGGTTCCTTCAGCAGTGAGACCAGAAGTACTTGAACCGCTACACGACGACCCGATGGCTGGACACCTCGGTGTTCCCGGTATGCTCGCATAAATACAATAAAATTAGTCGTTGCCACGATTTCGTGCCGAGGTGACTCGCTACGTCAGAACCTGCCGCGACTGTCAGCGACTGAAAAACACCGCTGACTAGGCCAGCCGGACTTTTCCGACCCATCGAGCCACCTCGCTGGCCATTCCATCAAAATAAAATGAACTTACTGGGGTCGTTTCCGGCGTTGGATTCTAGCAACAAATAGATTGTCGTAGCTAGTGACCACCTCACACGTTACGCCGAAACAAAGACCCTCCCCAAAGGCAGTGCCTCTGAAGTAGAAAGGTTCTTCGTCGAGAACATTGTTTTGCGTCACGGAGCTCTACAGGTTCTCATCACTGATAGGGCCACAGCCTTAGTGGTGGACCTAACTCATGCGATCCTTAGGAACAGCCAGACAAGTCACCACCACACCACCGCCTACCATCCACAGACCGACGGTCGTACCGAACTTCGTATTAGGATCGTCGCTGATATGCTGGCTATATACGTCGACGTCGAGCACAAGACGTGGGATGAAATCGACCCGTACGTGACCTTCGCTTACAATATAGCAGTCCAAGAAACGACGCAGACGATGCCGTACAAGTTGGTCTACAGGAAGAAGCCTTGCAACGACACTCGACGCTACACTTACAATCGTTTCTGAAAAAACGTGGACGTCACCGCCTACCTTCAGCGCGCGAAAGAAGCTCGTCAACTCGCCCGCCGGTGCTTCAAGAATCAGCTGGCGACTTACAGCCGCCGTTACAAGCCTTTAACGAAGCTTCGTTGAGTACCAGCCCGGGGACCGTGTCTTAGTACGGCGGCGCGGGCTCAGTGAAGAACCCCTGCCACGGTACTTCGGACCGTACAAAGTAGCTTGACGTCTCAGCCCACACGACTAAAAGGTTGCTTCCGACGAAGTTATGAACTTTCAACGGTGCCGTTCTTGACCAGAAGTCGTCCATGTCAGTGCGCCTCAAGCCATTCCGTGCGAGAACCTGAAGACTTTACTTTGTTGATGTGCTATATAGCTTGTACCTGTTGTTTATTACCTTTATTATTGTACCTTCGCCTTTTGTTGAAGCGTCGGGACATTGTCTTTTTCAGAAGAGGACAATACTATGTTTCCTTTCCTCAAGTTCTGTTATCACCCCGTTACACTACTTTCAGCGCAAACTGCGCCTATGGGGTTCAAGACACTTCCAGGCTTTAGTAGATCGTTTTGTTAAAATTACGACCATTTCGGGAACATCACAGATTACTTGGGAACCTACGTCACTGCTAGCAATAACACTCAAATATTCTATGACAAAGGGTGACTCGCTTCACCGCTTGCTAATTGTTCGACGGCCGATGCTCTGCTCACTGCTATCAGTGCTAGTGTCTTGCTGTAATCGGATTTCCCTTTTACGTGGCCACAATTTTGGGCTAAATAAACATCTTAGTAGTCGGCCTGCAATCGTCCCCTTCTTTCACGTTACAACCCCATAAAAATATCATTTCCCTTGAGGCTTGTTTAATATGCAACAGGAGCTTAAGTGTCTGCATAGCACTTTGCGAATTTCTCAGAGAAAAAAGAAGGTTTACTTGCTAGGTTATTCTTAATTAAATTACAGTTTTTTGAAAGTTTCATTTCTTCATTCTTTTCAAACATTTGTTTTGTACCTAATTTATTCTTACGTAACCCTAGGACTGTCCAATTGTATATTTCCCAAGTGATTGAATAAGTCTTTTTGCTTCAATAAATTTGAAGTTTCCTTTTCGTCATCATATTATCCACCAGTTTAACGGGCAATGCTTCATAGTGCGTACCTGTCAAATCGAATCAAGCTAGCACGCAATCGTTAGTGTAGTTATAGTCCATAGACTACACCAAGCTTTCTTGGCTAATCCACCCGAGTAAGTATGTGGCAGAATCGACAGGCCCCAAACAGAAAAACAAACGAGCGTTAGGAAAACACTATGCCACTGTAACTGTCTTCTCTGAGGTAACTATAGTAATAACCTCTCTAAACTAGAATGGCTTAATGTACAAGTGGTATCGAATACCCATCAGGAGTTCTACAATCCAGGAACCTCCCTACCGGAAGACAGCCTCCTAGAAAGCCATCCGAGAACACTGCCAACCTCTCCCGGTGATATAGATTATAACAGTGCAACGAAAAGCCAGACTAGGAGTGTGATTTAAATAGGCGTGTAAAAAAGTGACAGGCAGCGCCACTTCACTAACTGTTCACTAAGCATTCCTTGAGAGAGACGCTGAACCGTTCTAAACAAAGGTGCACGTCACGTCGACAAATGAGCACTCTCCGCTTGTTGATGATAATAGCATTTTAACAAGTGTCAAGTTTGGCACTATAGCGTGACTTACCGAAAAACTCAAAGCCAACAGTACAAAATTAGACAAGCTGAACGAATGACAAAGGAGCATATTGCCGACGAAAAGTTCACTGTGGAATTTAGAGCGGTCATAAAATACCGAGAATGCTACTAGAGGAGAGCTCGGAAAAGAAAAGGCTAGAAAGGTGATTCACAAGCCTCTGTTCGTCACTCCACCAGTGGCAGTAACGCTCATTGTTCAGCTACGTGACGAGACTCGTGCGCAAGAATTTATTTTATTTATATGGTTCCTGAAACGCCGCAGTGGCAATACAGCAGGGATTGTATATACAATGTCAGTGCAGGTAATGTATATTTCTGTGATAGCACACAAAAAGTCGAAACTTTGCCGCAAAGGCAAAGCAATAAACGCGACACAAGTTTGAAAGTGACGCGCAGAATAGAAAGCATATCACGACGTGCCCCGCGTTTCTCATGCGCAAATCACGCCCAAAACGTACTCAGGTACACATGCACACAAATAGGCGTCTAAGGTGCTCCTTCACTGTGTCTGAAAAGCACGCGCTTTTCGCAAACGGAAACTGTTATGACTGCAGTGACCTTTGTGCGCCTGCTAACTACAACATAGTCGTTCCAGGTAAGTTTTAGGCCAGCCAGGGTGTGCGACTCTCTCCGCGAGATCAGGGCGTGCGAGAGAGCGTCATACCACTCTCTATGTGGAGCAAAATACGGGTGGGAAATTAGAGTGCGTGCAGCCACGCGATGTGTGGACACGCGCTCATTGCGCCATCTTGCTGGTAAATCTTTACACGATCAGTCCCTCCGATTCCCGTCAGCAAGCTTAAGTGGTAGATATAAATAGCTAGCTGGTGGAGTGTTGAAGGATTCACTCCTCTATGGCTCAGTGGCTAACACCTCGCATTCACGATGCAAAGGTCCCATGCACGATTCTGTACGCCGGAGACTTTTTCAGACTTTTTTTTCTTACGTCAGGCTTGTGCAGCAGATGGCGTCAAAAATTTTCAATCAGTGAAGTGGATGAAACCTTTCATTACACAAGTCGGGTTGCTGTTTAAAGTGCTGTTAAAAATGAAGGTTGAACTGATACGATGAGCTACTAGGAGATCTGTGTGTGCTATGTAGTAAACGTTGCTGAGAATTACACCTAATTTGAGAAACTGCGAGAAATTCAAAGATGGATGCTTTAACAGGAGACGGAAATGCAGCTGTTTTGCGACGACAGTCAGAATAGCTTTGGAGCCGGCGCGTTCTTGAGAAATGCTGGAGAGAACGAGATGGTGGTCTGTGCGACCATCGTAATCGCTAAATTCAAAGTAGCATTTTGCAGGAGGTGACGTTCCCCTGACTTGAGCTCTTGGGAGTGGTACTTGCAACTGGGTTGGCAGTCTTCCCTCTTAGGTACGTCAATAAACTTGAACAAGGTATGGCTGTGATATTCAGAACTTACTCCACCAACATGTTACGATTGATGCGAGGAGCGTCCGATGGCAATAGCTTTTTAGCAATAGTATTAGAAATTAAATGCAGGGACGACGACATTATCCTGGCACTAATAATCTCGCAGAATACCTTACACAGAGCACGTTGTTGAAATACCTGGGCTGCGGCAAACTACGTTGGCAATGTTTAACCTAGTAATGAGAGGAGGTAGCATGATAGCCGAAGAATATGCTGAATGGACTGAGTGATGACACAGATTTGAGCGATCCCAGAGTTCGGGTAGTCTTACATGTGCAATGATTTCGGACCAATTTTATACTTGCCAAAATACTCGAATCATACAAGAGGGCTGCGAATGACAGCATAGGTCTTAGTATTTATTCAAAATTGTCCAAGAAAAACATGCCCACGTCGGGAAAGCATTCAGAATAAGAGAGAAGCATATGAATAAAGCTGAATGCTATTGTATTCAAGTAGTGCAAGAAGTATACTAGGAGAAGATTTACGAACTCAAGAAAAACAAATTAGTGAAATCTGTTGTCCAGTGCCAAGATGCTACTTTTTTTCCAGGATATGGAATAGCGCATGTGAGTTAGAGGCCGTTTACAGTTAACCCAAGAAGCGTACGTCGTGAACCATTGTGCTCTCTTACCTCAATATCATGACTTTACTATGATATTGTACGCCTCTGTCATTGGCGAGTTCTTTATTGAGATGTGCAAAACCCTCTCATAGAAGTAAGAACTTTTGAGTACCTCACCGCAGAGAGGCCGTGAAGAAAGTTATTGCTGAATGCAGAACATGTGCGATGTACGAAACTAAACCAGCGAGCGCCCATGTGGCCCTCTTACAAGAGAATATTGGAGGGACGCAGCGCGAAAGACCAGAGTCCAGGCAAAAATGACGCATACAGCAGCGCTGACTAGCAACCAAAGTTTATTGAATAAACGCCACTGTTTCCTCCAATATGCCTTGGCAGTGTGCCAGAGCAACCATTTTATCTTACAAAAGAAAGAGCGTGTGGCTCGAATTTTTTTAAATTGTGGGAGTACATTCCACCAATTCTCTGCATGTGAAAATGACAAATTCATTTTCGTCGGAGCGCCAACATCTGTTCACTTGCCCTGTCACGAGAGACATAAAATAGAACTGATATCCCAGTGTCACAGCCGACAGCGTCATGCTATAGCTTTTCGGAGAATCGCCACACGTCTTGAACTATCTGGTGTTATTTATACGTACAATGCACAAACCTTCAAGATGACTTCAAAAGAATTCGCTTCTTGAAGGATCGCGTTACTTAGGGGCCAATTGCATGAAAATTTTCTTAATTAAAGCTTGAATGAAGGTTTAGACCAGAATATTTTGCATTGGAGTGCTTTTGGGGAAGAATTATTATAACAGTGAAGCCCAACCTAAGGAAAGTTTTTGGTCAAAAAAAACTCACGCTTGAAGAGTTGACTACAGTCTTGTTTAACGTAGATGCCAGGATAAATTCTGAGCCTCTCGAATACTCCTCGTAACCAGAAGGAATGAAATACCGAGACCAACTCACTTGTTGACTGATAAAAGAACTTCTGGCCTTCGCTGCCGAAAACAAGAAACCAACATTTCGAAGCTACAAGGCCAAACTTGAAAGAAGATGCATTAGCCGCGCACCAATCAGAATATTGAAGTACATGGAGAAAGGGGCACCTTCTTAGCCTCCGTTATGTGCTCCGTAACAAAGTGGAATCCAAAGATTACGACTACTTGAAAGGTACTCTGAAACTGTTTTTTTGCAGTTTTGTAATCGTTTAGGCTAGAGCATCATCAAAACATGCGCGCCATGATTTTAGTTAGACACCCTGTAACAAGGCCGCTAGAGAAAATTATGTCATGCCTCCCTTCTGACCTCTGCGTTATTTCCCCAGCTGATGAGACATGCTGGCGTCACTGACAATCAAAGAGTTCTCAGGAGCGTGATCGGCGATTCGAGCTTTTACTAGTGTAAACAACCGAGATGGCACGCTGACAGGTTGCGCGCACTTTCAAGGGACATCTCACAACGCGCCCTGCAGCACGCGCACTGTCTGGCAACACAAAAGAAGATCGTAGAGACATTCATATCTGCTCATACAGCTGTGCCACCCTGCCAGCCGATGTTACTTGCGAGCATATTACAGCCCATGCCAGCCGATCAGATCAGCTGCCACTATGACGTCAAGTGGCCAGAGCATGTTGCTCCGTTAATTGGTGGAGTCGCATAAATCTGCACCCATCTGCAATAATTCGCAGATTAAAAAAGTGGTGTAATAAACAACACTGTTTACACAAAAAGCTCAAATAGCTATCTTAGTACGCTTATAGCTTGGTCTACCAGCACGTGGTGTTTGTACAAAACCACAAAAATTTGAAAAGGGTCCGCTTAGCAAATCTTCACCTCTCCGGTTTGCCTCACTTATTCTGTCCAATTCATTGTACTTCTAGTAACAACTATGCATTTATCAAATCGTAATGCTTACACTTTCATAAGGTTTATGATATACATGCTCAATTATATGTTTAACAGGAACTAGAAAAATCTTTAGTCAATCTGTTCATTTCACGCGCTCGATATATATTTTATACTACGAAATAAAATAAAGCGCTCCACAAATACGTTACGAACAAACAACGTATGAATTTCTAATATGATCTTTTCGATGATCTGTAGCATCTTTACAGAATGCGTGCGACATCACACTGACGCTAAATAAAAACAAAGACTAGTTAAGCTTGACGAACTGCTGTCAGAGAACTCCAGTGGCAGAAGTTTCACTATCATAGGTTCACTATTCGCGGAAAAAAGTCTATGTTGAAGCTTAGTTTTTATATTTTGTAATAAAATCTCTACACAGGACGTCAAGAAATTCAGAACAGCTGTATCGCGTTTTGACGAATAAACTCAGTTATACTTTTCAAATCTTCGCATGCTCACCTCATGACTCCCTAGGTCACAATTTAATTGAAATTAGATGATTACAAATCACGTAGGAGCTTCTATGCATCTTCAAAATTCATAACGTCATGGTTTTTTGAGCAGGGATCTCTAGGTGCATGGTGTCTCGCCGCATGTTTTTTTTTTAGCGTGTTTGCTCTTTTACTTAGGGTCTACTCATGGTATAAGTGGTGCTTTAAAGATAGGTGAAATTGTACTTTATTACGAGAAAATACTTTGCTCTGTAGTGTCCCTTTAAAGCTTGAGACTTCTTAATTTATGCAAAAACTAGGAGGCCACTTTAACTTCGCCTTCAAGAGTAGAACGCCATTGCGTAAGGGGCACCATGAGCATTGTCCATTGAACTGATCGCTGGGTTTAGTTATCAGTGCAAGGCTCAACCGTAACGCAAAGAAAAGATTATCTGTGCGAGTAACATTGGTCGTTTTAAACTATCCTGGAGTATCTACAGTTAGTATGAATCTTAGGTGCAGACTATTCTAAAATTGTTCATCTTTGCAATGCGAGAAGGGCCGTTACACGTTCGTGAGGCAAAACTTTAACGTGTGTGGGTAGCTTTAGAATGAGCGAACGTCTAAAATACCTGCTTGTTGTGCGCTTCACCTATTTTGACGCCTCGAGAGATTCTGCGCTTCCGCCACATAGTATTACAAGTGTTGAGAAGACTCGATTCAGTACATAGCTTTCTCATTGTTTTCTTTTTCAAATATCTTTAGAGCAATAGTGTGGCTCTTTGTTATAGCAACTAGCTTTCCACACAGACTGAGTAAGCTCAAGTTTCACTAAGATTGAAGTTTTATTCTATTTATTCTTTTCACATCTCTCTTGATTTCTCGATTACGGCGTGGATTTTGATTTTTCACTCACAACAATTTCAGCTAAATAGGCTCTTTAATGCTATCGCTTGAGAACGTTGTCGCATGTCTATAAAACGTCAGAATACTATAACATATACACCTTCGCCAAACGTTACACCCTCTGAGTGTCCCTGTTGAGTCCACCAATAAATACTCGTCGTTGACTTTGAATATTACTCTAACCAAAACTGTGCAGTCTGATAACGAAAATTAGCTTATTAGAAGCATGGAAATCCTTAAATTATATGCACTCATTAGAGGTGACCAGATAGAGGTACGAAAAGAATGTCATAGAGGTGGAAGTTCTAACCAATGTCTATGAATTTCAAACCATAAGACACGTCTAACGAACAGAAATTAGTTGAATGAATAAATGAGAGGAATAATGAATGATTGATTGAATGAACGAGTCAATGAATGAATGAATGAGCCAATGAATGATTGAATGAATGAATGAATGAATGAACTTTATATAAAGTTTAGCAGTTTTACCAGTTGAAATTGAAAAAGAGGGTATTAACCCCTGTTCGTCTCCATTCTCCAGTCGATTGTGAAGGCGGTGCCTCAGTTGCTTAAAAGTAAACGTTTCTGCCAAAAAGATTGCCACACTCACCTTGACATTGCAGCGGCTAAGAATTCGAGCAAACATTTCGACGTGATCCCCATCGGTGAGTACGGCAGTAGCGCCAGCCCTCTCTATCTTGTCCACAATGTCATCTGAAATAAAACGCAAACCACTAAATTTTTTCTTGTGAGATGTTTTGGATTCATGTATTTATTACCGGATGGGTTTTTTTAAATCTAAGTATATTACTTCTTAAAAGATCGCAATGGTTGACTTAGCTCGTTGTACTTGAAAAGTATAGCGCATTAAGAATATAAGAAACGGCCGAGCAGACAGCCTCAAGAATACGGAGCACCGTGTCCACATGGGTTGGTGTGATGAGTGCAGTGCGTGCGTTAGGTGAGTGCTCTGGATTGGTGCGTGACATTAAAAGTCAGAAGACAAGCAGTGCATGTGCAAACAGAAGCCGAGGAAGACGACGACGAGTAACATCGGTGCGAGGGTGCTACGTCAACAACAAGAGAGGGGAGTTGCCCAATCAGCACTTAACATGAAGATTTCAGGGGCTAATAACTCATATACATGGCAACCCAAACATCCCATTAAGAAGTCCACTAATCTACCCGAAAAGTGTCGCGGAGTTCAGAAGAGGGTTTTCGTTCGGGAAGAAGCAGAGTGAAGATAGTTCGCCAGTGGTACGTTCGTGGTTTGCCCCGAGTATCTGGCAGAGGTCAAGAGACGGAGTGGCCTGCTTCGCTTGACCTCAAGCTTTGACTGCCCACGGAGCTAGCAGGAAGATAACCGCAGCCACCAGGTCATGGCTGTGGTTTGTCTCGAGTGATTGGCTGTGGTCTCTGGTATGGTGAAATCGAGAAGAAGACTGCCTGCGTTCGTCGAACCTGTCTTCGGCACCTACTTGCTCTGTTTTTTTTTTTACATTTGAGTGCCGCGTTGCTCTTCACTGTGTCTCTTTGACGACGGCTTCTCCGTGCTCGTTTCCAATCGCCGTAGATCCCTCAATATAGTAGCACTACTCACCGGTGAGACTGTTTCAGTTTTGTTTGGACTAGACTTGTTTTTGTGTCTGCTCAGAGCTCGTTACATCAATTGTGAGGTGTTATTTTAACATTAGTACGTGTCGCGTGTCTCTTGTTCGATGTGTTGTTTCGATAAAATGAGAAAAAAAAACATCCTCAACATTTTCAATAAAAGCGTTGTTGTGATCCACGCACCTTGCTTTTGTGTCTCTTATTTATTCTAAACATTCTCGTCACAGCCAGTATCATTAGCCGATTATTCTTTACCGTAATGCTCTATACTAGATTTAGCTTTTATAAGTCCACTTGTGACAAATAAGAACATAAGCCTATGCTCAAACCATTTTACGTCATATTGGCGTACCGAAGTGCGAACCCGGTCATTATTTCATCCAGCTATTGGAAAGTAAGATGTTCACTGCAAAGCCCTATGAAATTGACCACACGTCTTGCATTTCTTAAATACTTGAGCCAATTCTACCGCAGCCGTGGAAGCCTGGCCTACCTCAGGTGGTAGTGATATGTCCTTACAAAAAACTTAGCCGTAACAGAAAGCATAATTTAATCACCGTGTTAAGCCTCCTTGTTTACTGCTTCTAGATACTCGGCTATTTCAGGTCGTGTCTCATGAAGAAAAGATATATTGCTTGCACATTGCAAAGCACTTCGTTTTACACCATGAAGACTGTACTTATGATTGCTTGCAATAACTACTGCGGCCAGTAGGCACATCAATAAAATTGTCAGGAAAGAAATTACTGGCAACTAAAAATATTTAGTTATATGGCAAAATAAAACGGATTAAAAATGAAGAAGTGCAAAAAAGAACGATCAGGTTGTGATGTGTGGTAAACAAAAGAGACATTGAAACCGAAAGTGTGGTGCGGTGGCACAGTAGATTTCTGAGCGCTCGTATGTTTCGTGAGATGGTGAGGAGAAGGACATTGACAGTTCATGAAGCGTTGCCTCGCAAGCGGGAGACCCGTGCTTTCAGTGGTGCACGACGGTCATGTTCGAAGTCAACCAGCATTCGTGGTAGAGCAGCAGTCCGGCTGGGTAACTGGCCCAGGAAGCCGGCTAGGTTCGCTGTTCGCGCCGTCATCGACAGCGATGAAATGGGTCCTTGCTATGGACCATAAACTTGGCCAACCAATGAACCGATGTTTTGGCTGGGCGACTAGCCCAGAGAACCGGTGAGGGGCTGGTACAACTTCAGGTTGCTTCCGAGACGATACGAGGTGGCTGAGTGCTGCTGCTGCTGTGGCAGAGGGCCGTCAAAAAAAGACGACCTTCAAAACCTTAAACACAGTGAGCGAGCCAGGTTGCGCAACTGTCTTTAAACGACTAATGTCTGCGTGTACTGCTAACCAGCGTGAATACATTTCATTTAAAGACATTTGTTTTGATAGCTCGTGTACCCAATATAAATTTATTTCTGTCCATGTGTGGTAAGAAAGGGTACTATAAGTGTGAACGTGCATTTATGCACTGGTATGCTGTCAACTCCTTCCTGAAGTGGTCCTGCCCTTATAACATCACACAAGCTACACGTATGCCTTCAGAAAAGTCACCGCAACTGGCAGCAGTCTCCTTTTGTTTGACTAGTAGGTGCGTGATTCTTGGATCTAATCATGCTGTTGAAATTCGTAGCCTGGCTGCTTAAAAGCGCGTGCATTCACTCACCTTCTCGCCACATGATGTCCGATGATACAAGTGAAGCCCCCGTGAGTGGGAGGCTGCACACAGCGACGAAGGTTTCTATGGAGTTGGTGAAGTGAACATAGACCCGATCACCTTTGCCAACGCCCTGGCGGCGAAATCCTGCTGTGCAACGGCACACTTTTTCTCGCAGGTTGCTGTAACTTACTCTGTCTTCTCCGCACATCTGTGTGAATGCGAGACACATATAATGCATCATACAGCTCTCACTCTAACAAAAAGATGGTAGATGCCGCTTTGAGCGTGCAGGCGTTAAGCCACCGGAAGACAGCAGCCTTGCGCTGGAAGCTAGTTCCATCCAGATGCAGCAGAGTTGCTGCCAGCGGCTTAGTGTTCAATGCTAAGGATTTCTCAAAGTACTTCGGCGACTTTGCATCTATTTATCTATCTATCTATCTATCTATCTATCTATCTATCTATTTATCTATCTATCTATCTATCTATCTATCTATCTATCTATCTAGCTGCCTACTGCTTTTAGCCCTCCTGGCCGTTTGGACTTTGGTATTGACACCAAACTGGGTAGAGCATACCATGACTGTATGAAGAACATATTTAACTAGTCATAACATGAGAATCATGACATGTATGTCATGAATGTCATGATTTACATTTCATGGTACTGCAGCTCTTACGGTGGTTCTATTGGCACAGTATGTTGCAAAACTGGTATGGTATGAGATGATTGCATGGTGAACACAAGCGACAGACCCTAGCATAAAAATCAAAACATGCGTGCCATGCAACAACATGATGACATGCCACGCTAATGATATGCTGGCGGCCGTTTCGCTAGCGTCAAACATACCGAATTTGGTATGAATGTACGTGAATTAATGAGAAAACTATGTGACTGGTGCAATCATGATAATCATGAGGTGAATGTCATGTAACAACAAGATTACATGTCATGCTCATGATGCACTGGCGGCTGTTTTGCTAGCATCCCTTTAACAAATTTGGTATCAAGGTACGAGAATGAATAACGATGGTATGCGACAGGAAAAAACTTGATAAACATGAAATGCGCGTCATGTAACAACGCAGCTACAAGCTACGTTCATAATGCCCTAGCAGCCATTTCGCTTGCTTCACATGTACTACAATCGATATTACGTGACGCGAATGGATGACGAAGGTATGTGACTAGTGCAACCTTAATAATCATGAGATGCGTGTCATGTGTGAACATGAATACATGCCACTGTCAATGAGACATTACATTTTGACCGGACGTGGTGTGCGTGCTCGCCAGTGTTCGTTGCGTCGCGTCATGCTGGCGTCGGCAAGCCAGACGCTAGTCAAGTCATATACTCGCGGGTGCACGCCGCGCTGCGCTGCTTTGACGCATGTGCGTTTCAACACGTGCAGCGTCTCTGGCTTCCAAAAAGAGGGAGACTCGGTGCTATCTGAATAACGCATCGGTGCAAAATGCCGAAATGCAGCATGTCGCATTTCGCGCCGGTTTCCGTTGGGCCGCGCCGACAGACGCTGGTCGCACCTGGCGTCATACCGAAGAATGCTCGCGTTTTTTTAACATAGCGCCTCTGTGTTCAGCGTACGCGCGTCAACGCTACATAGGAGTAAATAGGGCCCTCCATGATGCACTCGCGGCCGTTTTGCTAGCTCCACATATACCAATTTTATGTTACGTGACGTCAACGGATGACGAAAGGGTATGACTGGTGCAAACAGGATAATCAGGCATGCGTGTCTTGTAAAAACATGAAAACGTACCACGCTCATAGCGTGCTCGCAGTTGTCTCGCTAGCTCCACATGTACATAATTTGGTATCACGTGACGTAAATTGATGACAAAGGTAAACTACACATCCAAACATGGTAATCATTACACGTAAGTCATGTACGGCATCATTTGCCTCCATCTCGTAACGTTGTGCTGATTTTGAAGTGACATATCAACCTTTCTCATTCGTGCTTCACATATCATCATTTCTCACTGTACGTGGAATCTCACAATTTTTTTCTTTTGAGAGCTTTCCCTTTAAGAGCAGATGTAGAAGCTCCGCTGTGCTGGAAGCGTGGACAAACAAGCTCAGCTTTCAAAAAGGCGTCTGCGAAATCTTCAGCTGCCGTAAAAAGTTTAGGCATTTTCTCAATCCCCAGTCTTATTGATCTGGTGGCTGCATTCATACTTGTGAACACTGTCGATGAAAATTATAAATATTCGCATATTGAAAACATCATATTCATACTTAAGTGTTATATGTTGTGTTGCTCTACTAAGAATGCATAGATATGTTGTTTAAAACCCCAGTTTTCCGTAAGCTGTGCTGATAAAGCCACGCGATGCACGGAAATGCGGTCAGCTTATGTTATCGGTCAGTGACCTGCCAGTGGCTCTGCATTCTGCAGGTTCGTCCATCCTGACATAATTGCCAGATAGCGTCCGTATCTCACACTGAAGACTGTCGTTTTCCGAGAAAATTTGCAGTAAAGCAGCGCGCAGGTAGGAGGCCCACCTGTTGAACCTATAACTACACGAGCCTGACAAAAAAGGCAGTGGGGTCGGTGAGAGTACTCTGCATTTTTATATTTGTTTCGATCAATTTACTTGGAAATAGCAGTCAGCCAGGTTACGTGAAAGAGACAATTCAGCTTATTGTCAATACTGCACAAAATTGCAACAAAATGATACCTATTTTCCGCACAAATGTGCCATACATGCTATTTACACTCGTTAGTAATAAGTATGCACTGATTTGACGGCGATGATGTGAAATAGGCCTTAAGAAAGGAAACGATAAGAGGAGAGTACAGGTTTGAATCTAGCCTCGTGAGAACCAAAACACGCGAAATAATGTGTGTGATTTTTCTTTTTTAAGGTTTATTAATACTAAATGTGTCAAGATCCGTTACTGATTCGTTTTCTTTCGTTTTGCTCTAGCAATGACGAGTGACTAATATTTAAAAAAACAAAAAAGGACAATAAATAACAGCTAGGAAATAGCGCGCATCGAGCGCCTGAACAGACAGCAGCATCCGGGACTAGCCGGAGAAGTATCGGGGCCCCACAAGCTCGGGTTTTGGTTGATGGTGAAACTCCTTTCAGTAGTTTAAGTATATATCAGCGCTATATATGCAAGGTTTTTCAGAAACAGTGAAGAAAAAGTCCTCAAAAATAAGGTAAATTTAATATATGTCCTACAAAACGAGAGGAATCTTCACATCATTCGACGATACTTACTCTGGTAATAAACAAAAGAAAGCATATTTGTCTTTTCCTTCTTTTTTGTTCAGGGGAGATGAGTGGACAATGAAAATTGCAAAATTCGATCTTTACTGGCGGGGAACGCATTGCCGCTTCAGGTGAGAAAAAATGTGCTGATGCTACCACTGTCAGTGCGAACCTGCCACGCATCGTTCATCTATGACAATATGGGACAAAAATGTTTGTTTGGAATTACGAGGTAACATGCGTGCATTTGCGAGTGAGACCCCAGAGAACTGCCACTCAACTGCTCGGTACCACCGTGATTGATGCCTAAATCTTCCGTCCGGAAAATCTGCACTTCAAGCGTTACGCTAAAACATTGTCCAACTCGAGCGTTTCACTTAAATGTTATAACTTTTGCCCATACAAGATTCTAGGTGTCATATATTTATCTCTTTATCAGTCGTCATCCAATATTCTTACTCGTGCAATAGAGCAGCCTATACTTACCAGATTTTACCAGACTTTACCATATTAATGCTTTCATCACTCCGGAGTGTTTTTCGAGGTTATTATTAGGACGAGTGTTTTGTTTTCTAAGAGCACGTTATGACATACACATCTATTATGTTCTTTCTTTATCTGACTATTGTAATTTCTTGTGCAACGCTGTTTTGTTATTTGAAAAACTGTACTATTTTGTGGTAGTTTTAATATTGTAATAAACAACCTATATATAGTGTTTTGCCTTATGTAGCGGTACTAAAATTACTGGAGCGAGTTTTCCCGCAAGCCGCATATGGGTAGTTTTGAAGGCGACGCTTCATAAGCCGTTGGTCATGCGTCTGCGATGTATGTAGTAGTAGGAGTCGTCATCGTAGTAGTAGTATTATTAGTAGGTAGCCACCTCCACGGACGGAGTAGAGAAGCGGCACGCGATCCTTTTTCAATTGAGGAGGAAATCAGCGCACGTTAGTTATATATAAATAATAGTCGTTTCTGATATAATATCTTACGCAGTTTAGTATTGGTGACTTATTCACAAATAAAACTTGCATTGAATTTGACGCTTACTAAAATATCACATCATATCTACGGAGTGCATCATGATGAGTGGGGCGAAGCGTTTGTTTCGTCCGTTCGTTCGTACATCCGTATGTGCGACCATCCGTGCATCCATCCGTTCGTCCGTCTGTGCGTCTGCCCAGGCATCCGTCCGTCTGTGCGTTCATCCATCTGTGCATTCGTCCGTCTGTCCGTCCACCCCGGTGTTCGTTCCTCCGACTATTCATGCATCCATCCATCCCTCTGTCTGCCTGTCCATTCGTTCATCCGTCCGTCCATCTAGTGAATGTTCCAACAATTTTTCATCGTATATTCAGCATATAGAAGTACCGCCTTCCAGCAACATTGAAAAGACTAACGAAAGGTGGCATTCGCACACTTTTTTACGGCCTGAGCGCCCTGTCTACTTCCTGCCTTTCACTGCTTCTAGTTCAAGGATATATACTACTTCACTTTATTCATGCAACTGTGGCCTTCTGTTATTAGTTTTTTTAGAGTAAGCATCAAGTTCAAGGCAAATTTCATTGAATGTTAGGTTGCCAATGCTCGTCTCTTTAGTTTATTTGATAAGAAACAACTATCACTTTATCCATGATTAGCTTGAGCGGGTTTCCTCCTAATTTCAAAAATGATTCGCGCGTGCCGCTTCTCTAGTCCGGGTGTGGAGGTGGCTACCTACAACTACGACGACTGCTACATACATCATGGACGCACGACCATCCTTATAGAGAGGTTCGCCCCCAGATAATTAGTACTAGAAGAACACACCTCGAGCAATATCTGACCAGAAAGCCTTACCACATAAACTCGCCGGGCATAATATCTTTGATTTTAGCAATGTTTAGCGAGGGTTGGGCCACAGTGCCATGAACTAGAGGAGTTAACAGGTGGGAAGTATACACAAAGTGCAGGCCGAAAGAAGGTGATCGTGGGCCACCTCTTGTTTAGTTCTTGGAATATCCACTCGATGATGGTACCTCTATATTCTGATTATAAGATGAAAAAATGTGAGATGGTGGTATTTGGAGTGTTCACTAAGTGGACGGACGAATGGACGGACGCACACACGGAAGAATGAATGGATAGACGGCCCAACACTGCAATGGACGCACGGATCAACGCACAAACGGATGGCGCACCGATGAATGATTGGAGAGATGGATGCACGAATGGATTGATATGTGGGGTTTAACGTCCCAAAACCACTATATGATTATGAGAGACGCCGTAGTGGAGGGCTCCGGAAATTTAGACCACCTGGGGTTCTTTAACATGCACCCAAATCTGAGTACACGGGCCTACAACATTTCTGCCTCCATCGGAAATGCAGCCGCCGCAGCCGGGATTCGAACCCGCGCCCTGCGGGTCAGCAGCCGAGTACCTTAGCCACTAGACCACCGTGGCGGGGCGGATGCACGAATGGACGCACGGATGGTTGCGCAGACCGAAGCACGAATGAACGGAAGCAAGAACGACCGGACAGACGGACGCTTTGCCCCACTCATCATCATGCACTCTGTGGATATGCTGCGATTTCTTCCAGCTCATCCTCCTTCTTTTTACCACTAACTTGTACATTTATCGAAATTGTAAATTGATAGATTCAATCGAATCAAAGTACCTATCACTGCAGAATATAACTTATACAGGCCGCGAGGCGATTTGGCCTCTTACTTACTTCTAAATATTTTCCTACCCTTTTTACTACCCCAGGTAAAAAGAAACACCATGTGTTCCCATCGCGTGTAAACATTCAGAGGCGTAGTATTGCGGGAGGGGGTAGGAGGCATATGCAAGGGTGTGATCGCTGCAATCCCAAGCTTTTTCATTGGAAGTAAGAAAAACAGCACGTTGTTGCGACCACAGTACATGATAACGCAAGCTTTATTGTGTTTTCAGCTCACTACTCCGTAGTTCATTAGGCTTTTTGAATATAATCCTTCTAAGCCATATAGTATTAGCCTCAGATTATTTTATTCTGTAATACTACTTGACGACTTCAGGCCACTTGTAATGGCCTGATAGTTTAGTTTTCGAAATAACGAAGGTGTGTTACCAAAGCTGTCTTCGACTCGCACGCTGTCAGCGTTTCCGAGAGAAAGCCTCCGAAGGTTTGATTTTCCGCTCGTGGAGTGAAGGTATATGGTGAGTACACGATGCCTCCCTCTATGCGTGCCCGCATGTCCAAGGCTCTCTGGCAATGAAACGGTATTGTTAACAAACGTTTGCGAGAAATTCGTATTTACAAGTGTCATCATATATATATATATATATATATATATATATATATATATATATATATATATATATATATATATATATATATATATATATATATATATATATATGGGAAAAAAGTGTATAATTAAGGGCTCGTTTTTCCGTGTTCAGACACATTGTTCAGATCTAACAGACAATATTGCGAAGGAATGTAGAGGGGAATTTATTAGACTCATTGTACTGTAAAAAAAAGCAAAGTGGGTGAACAGATATTTTGCCGGTAGCAGGACCCAAACCTGCGACCTTCGAATAACGCGATCGATGCTTTACCCCAGAGCTACCACGGTGGCAATACCTCAGCCACTTTATTGTATTTATATGTGAATTTAAACGTGGGAGTGCCAATAAGTGCAACTGGCAAACATGGAGGCGAGTGTGGCCCACTCTTCATGAGCCTGTTTGAATCACGTAGCACATGAACTTATTACGAGATGGTCACTGACCAACCGTCCCTTGTATACAACCTAACGGCGCCAAGTCTGCCAGTACGAGACCCTCGTTAATGAAAGAGGGAAGTGTACACCTAAAGGCTAGTTTTCCCGTGTTATGCACATTAAAATGCGGTTTAACAGACAATAATGGCAAGGAATTTATAGGGGTAGTTATAAGACTAATTGTAATGTATATGTGAAGAAAGAAAGGTGGGCGAAAAGCTAACTTATCGTGAGCAGTAACTGAACCTGCGACCTTCGAATAACGTGTTCAATGCTCTACCACTGAGATACCACGAGGGCTATCCACCCAGCTTCTTTATTGGGTTTATCTGTGAATTGAAACCTGGAAGTGTCAGTCAGCGCTATTCCTGTAGCCATGGAGGCGAGCGTGGTACACTCTTTATGCACCTGTTTGGCGTCACGTAGCACATGAAAGTATTACGAGCTGGCAGCTGACTAATTGTCGTATATATATATGTATATATAAATAAATATATATATATATATATATATATATATATATATATATATATATATATATATATATATATATATATATATATATATATATATATATATATATATATATATATATATATATATCGTATGACGCCTTGGTTGTAACGAGGTTTATTGGCCGTGAACTCGGGAACGAACAAGCGCAACGGACCCGATAATGAAGCGCACGTTCAAAGAAGATGATGATTGTAAGCCAGAACATATGATGATGATTTACTGCTGTTCAGATGAGGATAAAGCGCATAATAGATGCCTACACTGATTCCCCCCCCCCCCCCCGTGGAAGCGGCCAGCCTGGCCGCTGCGGGCGGGTAGTCAAGGGGACGAGGAACGTCGTGTGAAAACCCTCATGCGGGAAACGTGTACAATTTCGGTGCTGTGGTAACGGCGGTCAGTTGGCACGAAAAGAGGCGTCACACGATAGTTGACAGGTGAAGTCAGGTCGAAAACTACATATGGGCCGATGAATCGAGGCTGGAACTTGTCGCAGAGACCAGGTGTGCGAATTGGTGTCAATAACAGCACCTCGTCACCCGGTCGGAATGATACCACACGACGAGAGGTGTCGTAGACGGCCTTCCTTGCTTGTTGCGTAGCTTCCGTGTTCATACGAGCGCGCTAGCGGCACTGGGCAAGGAGAGAAATATATTCTTCGCAAGAAGATGGTGATGGAGGGCCATTGCTGGTGAAGAAGAAAACATCGATAAAGAAAGTAGGTGAACGTCCGTAAACGAGATAAAACGGTGAGTAGCCAGTTGTGCGCTGAACAGCGGTGTTGTAGGCGAAAGTGAGGAACGGTAGAAGTTTATCCCAGTTTCTGTGATCCGGTTGAATGTATACGGCGATCATGTCGGCAAGGGTTCGATGAAATCTCTCGGTCAGACCGTTTGTTTGAGGATGGTAGGTGGACGCCATCTTGTGTGTAGTACCATAAATGCGAAGAACTTCACCTAAAAGTTGTGATCAGAATACTTTTCCACGGTCACTTAGAAGTACACGAGGAGCACCATGACGTAGTATTATGGCCTGAAGGACGAAGTCAGCAACTCCCGTTGCTGAACCAGTAGCTACTGAAGTTGTCTCGGCGTAGCGTGTCATATGGTCTACGGCGGTGACTATCCATCCATTTCCATCATCAGTAACAAGAAGGGGCCATAAAGATTGACACCGACGACCTCGAAAGGTGTTGTAGGGCACGTCATTGGCTGTAACTGACCAGCCGAGGGAGATGCCTGAAGTTTGCGAAGTTGGCACGGAGAGCAGGAACCCACGTACTTTGCTACGCTGGTGGAAATCCCAGGCCAATAAAAGTGGCTTCGAATGCGGTTGTAGGTGCGACCGCATTCGTAGGTTCGACCACAATCGTAGGTTCGACCGCATTCGACCGAATGCGGTCGAATGTGGTCGAAGGTCATTGGGGCACTGCTCAATAACTGCACAGAGAACAGATATGGGGTGATCGGCGATTGTGATGTGCGCTGTGCACATTCCTATAATGGCATGACTTCTTCCGTCGGCGACGAAGTCGGGCACTCATCACAGAAATATGCACCCCGGTGTCAATTAGTGCAGAAACAGGCAGGCCGTCAACGTCTACGTCGATCAAATTTCATCGTGTGGGCAGTACATGGAGAGGATTTAAGGTCAGTACCGAGGATGCAGCTTCACCTCTAAGAGCTGAACAGCTTAGTTTCTCTGATGAGAATTGAGCGGGGAGGTCGGGCGTGTTCGTAGAGAAGAAGGGGACGGGGGGCGGCATGCAGGCGGCGAACGAGACTGATGACGTCGAGGCGACGGTGAGTGGCTGTGCTGCGTATTAGGGGCATCGAAGGGTGGAAGGTGGCGGTAGCTGTCGAGGATTGGCGCAGGAGGCTGGAAAAGGTGGTAGCTGTCGGCCCAGCCAGCAGTGTTCTACTGTGTTGGGGACGAAGACCAAGAGTGCGGCAATACTGTGTGACGTACCCTATGCGACGGCAGTTAAAGCAGATCGGCCGATCATCCGCCGTTCGCCATTCGGCCGGATTGCGAGAGCGTGAAAAAGACCGTTCCTGGAGCGGTGACCTGGGGCGAGGTGGCGACCTTGAATGGAAGCCAAATGGTCGAGACTGAGCAACGGCGCAGACATCGAAGCCCAAATTGCTGAGATCTTCCCGCACAATCGACTGTACCAAGCAAACCAGAGGTACTTGCGAATCGACGTGGCCGTTGCAGGAAAGAGCAGGTGTAATTCCTTCGATTTTCCACCGGACGATTCGCGTAATTTGAGATACCGGTGAATACTGCCGATGAGAGGTCAGTCCATCTTCGTAGGAGGACGTCGCAGCGGTGTTCGGCAGTGGAGTGAAAGATCTTGAAAACCACCTGCATTTGGCCTGTTCAAAACGCCGGCATTCCTGAATAATTTCCTCGACGGTCGCGCAGTTCCGGCACATTAACAGGTGTCACAGAACGAGCGCTCAAAAAGGGCGCGCCGCCAAATTCTCGCGACAAACCGCGGGAGAGACGCCGCGAGGTCAACGAAAAAGAAAAAAAAGAGAAAACAAACATCTAAAGGCTCCCCTGGCGCGCGAGCCTCTCCTCTCGGAAGCGTGGCTTCGCCGACGAACCTCCTCACCCCACATCAGCGACCGAGCAAGCCCTGGAAATTTCTAGAAGAAAATGGGCGTGTTATGCCGGGTTGAGTCGGGTACGGCCCTCGTACAGTCTCGCGCCTTCCCCCAGCCTTCGCTGCGTATCGCGCCGACGAAATGACGAGAACCTTCTGGAATCTCGCGCGGAAGGTATTTAATCGAGCGGCCGAGACGAGAGAGCAGGAGAAGACGGAAGTTAGCGCCAGAGCGCGTAGGGTATCCCGCCGTGTAGTCGGCGAAGGTTTTGTCCGTAGGGACAAAGAAGGAGAAGACGAAAGTTAGCGCCAGAGAGCGTAGGGTATACCGCCGTGTAGTCGGCGAAGGTTTTGTCCGTAGAGACAAAGCGGGAGAAAAAGATGATTTCCACCTGAGGGGTGACGACTCGAGCTACAGGCAAGAGTGTGTGTTTACCGCTATCGAGTGAAGACGCGTGGCAACAGCTGCGTGTGTGAAGCCGACGGGTTTCCGGCGAAGAAGTTGAAGCTTGAAGAGTGGCCAATTGAAGACGTGAGGTTCCCTGGGAGAGAAACTTCGGCGAGGTTCTCTGGGAGAGAAACTTCGAGGGCTGCGGAATGACAACAACGCTGGACTTTGAGTGAGTTATTCTCGGAAGAGTATCACCTAGACTTTTGTTCCAAGAACTTTGGACTGAATAGGTTTTCTATCTCTTTAGTCTTTAAGTGTCTTGGTTGTTCAATGCATGCGACTGCATTGTAGTGCGTATTGTTGTCTGTGTCCGTTGTTTCAAGTGTGGCTGATTCTACTGTGTAGTACGTTGTTTGATTGGTGACATATTGTCCTCATCTATTGTGGAGTGTGCATTCTTGTGTATGGTTTTCGATCTGCCATTATTGAGAATATAATTGTGTTTTGTTTATCAACTCTCGGCTCTGACTTGTTCTTTGGGCCACAGCCGGCGTCCGCTGGCGCGTCAAAAAGAACCACTTCTAGATTGTCCACGCTTTCGTGGTGCGGTTCGGGGGGCCGATACCTCGGCCCTTGGAATTAGCCCGGCGATCACCTCCCTATTTAACGGGACCAGCGTGTGACAACAGGTTGAACGCATCGTTCGCTATCCCCTTAAGGACGCGGCCAACCTTATCCGACTCCAACATGTCGTCGTCGACTTTACGACATAAAGCCAGCACGTCCTGTATAAACGAGATATACGGCTCTGTGGACGTCTCAGCACGTATAGACAACTCCCTTTTTTCAGCCGCCTTTCGACCGATGGGCTTCCCAAATAAATCGTGAAGCTTCTCCTTGAACTTTTCCCAACTGCCGTTCTCCTCCTCATGATTCTCGTACCAGACTTTGGCCGTGACTTTCAGATAAAACAGCACGTTGGCCAGCATGAGAGTCGGGTCATACCGGTTGAACGCACTGGTACGTTCGTAGTCGGCTATCCAGTCGTCAACATCAACTTCGTCCGTGCCGCAGAACGTTCCTCGATATTTCGGATGCGTCAGCACACACGTGGGTGGGGGTGGTGCCGGTGGAGGCGTTGCCGTAGATGATGAAGGCATTGCCGAAACCGATGGAGAGGTGGCCGTGAGATCAGTCCCGTGTTTCATCACGGAAACTTCGATTTGACGACCACTGCGGAGCTCCGTTGTAGTGCGTTTCGTTACCCAGCACGTCCACCAATTTGTTACGGGGATTACAAATGCACGGAAGATAGAAAGGAGTGTATTTGCAATATTTACAGATAGGTGTGACACCTCAGGGTTGCTAGGATCTCGCGCGCCGAATTTACTTCTTCATTGATGCGTCTACGACGCGGCGGAGTCATGCCCACTGCCTCGTAATAATATCTTTGGAAAGCATGCAAAGAGGCAAAACTGCTGGTGGGATCAGGTAACATCAGATCTGCTGAAAGATGGAGGACAGATTGTGCTAGAAAAACTAGCCACCCTGTTTACGAGGCGTCTCTAACAGGAAGAGTACGAAAGTTTTGGAAGAATGCTAACATCATCCTAATACGTAAGAAAGGAGATGACAAGCACTTGAAAAATTACAGGCTTATCAGCTTCCTCTTTGTAGTATACAAAATATTTACAAAGGTAATTGCTAACAGAGTAAAAAACATACGAATTCAATCAACCAAAGGAACAAGCAGGATTTCGAACAGGCTACTCGGCAGTCGACCACATTTATAAAATCAAGCAGGAATAGAGAAATGCTCAGAATATAACCAACCACTATACATAGCCTTCAAAGATTACAAGAAGGTGTTTGATTCAGTAGAAATACCAGCCGTAATGCAGACACTGCGTAATCAGGGCGTCAAAGAAGTATATATAAACATCCTTGAAGAAATCTACAAAGGATCGAGTGCTACCATAGTGCTTCATAAAAAAGCAACGGAATACCAATCAAGCAGGATGTAAGGCAGGGGGACACAATCTGGCCAATGCTATTTACCGCGTGCTTACTTGAGGTTTTCAGATGCCTATAATGGGAACAGTTAGGGATAAAAGTTATTCGAGTATACCTTAGTAACTTGCGCTTTGCCCATGACATGGCATTGCTGTGTAACTCAGGGGACGAATTGCAACTCATGATTACGGAGTTAGACAAGGTGAGCAGAAAGGTGGGTGTTAAAATTATTCTGCCGAAAACGAAAGTAATATACAACAACCTCGGAAGAGAGCAGCGCTTCGAGATAGGTAGTCACGCACTGCAAGTTTTGAAAGAGTATGTCTTTTTAGGGCAGGTAATAACCGTGGAACCGAACCACGAGATTGAAGTAACGAGAAGAATATTAATGGGGTGGAGCACATCCTGCAAGTCATGACAGGCATATTGCCACTATCTTTCAAGTGAAAGGTATATAACAGCTGCAACTTGACGGTACCCTAGCTATGGAACGGAAAGCTGGAGACTTATCACGAGGGTTTGAGCTTAGATTGACGACAACGCAGTGAGCAATGGAAAACAAATGGTAGGTGTAACCTCAAAAGACAACAAGGGAGCAGAGTGGATTAGGGAATGAATGGGGGTTAAGGATATCATAGTTGAAATCATGAAGTGGAAATGGACATGGGCAGGGCATGTAGGGCGTAGACGGATAACCGCTGGCCATTAAGGGTTTATAACTGTATTCCCAGAGAAGGCAAGCTGGTAAGGGGGAGACATAATGTTAGATCACCAGACGAGATTAAGAAGTTTGCGGGTGCAAACTGGCAGCAGCAATCACAGGACCGGGTGCAGAACATGGGAGACGCCTTTGTCGTGTAGCGAATGTAGTCAGGCTCATGATATATATATATATATATATATATATATATATATATATATATATATATATATATATATATATATATATATATATATATATACATATATATATATATATATATATATATATATATTGTTTTTGCCTAGCTCTATGAAGTACGCAAATAATTGAATTATTCCAACTTTGGAAACCTTTTCAGGCGGATGGGGCCGTGTCACACGGAATGGCTTTTCAGGCAAAGCAAACGTTTACAAAATTGCAATAAAGTTGTTTCCATTCAATAAAAATTGACCATGATATACAGAATAAACAAAGACTGATGTTTTTTTTTCAGCAGACTTGTCTCCAGCTTGTATTTACAAACGTGGTTAACACGTTTCTACACTTTACAGAATGTCACTGCGGCAGAACCTACATAGGTCATATTAAGTTAACACGTGTGAAAGGTCTTCTTGCAACGCCACAAGTGCCCACAAGTGTTTAATGTAGCAAGTAGACACGAAGCGCAAGCCGTAAGAAAGTGTGCATGTGCCTCCTCTTATTCAGTGCTTGGAATGTCCACTTGATGACGGTGCTTGTATGTGAGGAATATATGATGAAAAGATGCGAGATGATAGTACTTGGAGTGTTGAATAGGAGGACGAACGGACACACAGGCAGATGCATAGATGGACGCACGGATGGTGGCATGGACGGATGGACGCATAGACAGACGCAGGAGCGGATGCATGGACGAACGCAAGGACGGACGCACAGATGGACGTACAGACGCACGAACAGATGCATGCACGGACGGGCAGATGGACGCATGGGCGGCCACACAGAGGCACGCTTGGACGGACGGAAGCAAAAAGATTGCCCGCAGCTTCCCTCGGGGGAACACTGAGGAGGATGTGGAGCATATAATTGGTTAACGGGGTGTTAAAGTGCCACTTACTTGGGTCGATGGCTAAATTGGTTAACGTGGTTGTGAAATGGGGTGTTAAATTGCGACTTACTTAGGTCGATGGCTAAATTGGTTAACGTGGTTGTAGGAGGGGGTGTTAAATGAGTGAACACGTACACACGTATGCGAAAGGGTGGCGCTGGTCGAAGGGACGTCGATAATTGTGTTTGTGGATTCGTTGGCATTCATTTCACCGCGACCTTTGACGTCGAAGCGCCGTACAAACCAACCGACGAGCGGCAACTGAGCGAGCGAGCGCCGGCCTTGAGTATATATACAGCGCGACGGCGCATGCACTGTCAGCTGTTGAATGTTCTCGAAGCGCGACGGCGCATGCGCGTCCACTGGAGAATCAGGAGAATCGTAGAATGTTCTCGAAGGGGAGAAGCGCGCGTGGCACAGATGGTGGGTGACGGTGCATGCGCGCGTCAGCTGTCGAATGTTCGAGAAGGGGGAGAAGCGCAACGGCGCATGCGCGCGCGTCAGCTGCCGATGTTCATGAAGCGCGACGGCGCATGCGCGCGCGTCAGCTGCCGATGTTCTCGAAGCGTGACGGCGCATGCGCGCTACATTATACACCTAGCGAATGTTCGTGAAGAGGAGAAGCGCACGCGGTGTGTAGAGGAGGAAGGGATGCACAGATGGTGGAAGGAGGAGGAGGAAGCTTGCGGACGGCGCCGCACTACAAGCCTCGAGTATTAGATGCTCCGCATCTAAAACGAATGGGCGGACGAATGCTTCGCCCCACTCTCCATCATTCACTCCGACGATATGCTGCCATATTTAACCGCGCGCGCTATCTACTAGAGCTCAAAACGCGTACCGCGTTTATCACGACAAAAAAAAAAACGCCACCTGCGGCGAATGGCACAATTGGATGTATGGTGCAAAAGGCTATATTCTTCTAACGCGGGGTTCTCATGGCTCTGCACATTGTAAAAAGAAAAGCATTTTTCTTCTAACGCTGGGTTCGCCCGTGTGAAACGCCGTCATAGACGCTACGCAATGCATTCCCTTTTTCTCACGACTCTCTTCGGAGAGTTTGGGACATTTTTTTTTCTTTTGGTGCGGAGCGCATTCGTTCACACAGCCATAGATAAACCTGCCTGCGCGCGATCACGAGCAGGTGAACTTTTATAAAGTTCTGTAACGTAGTATTGCGACAGCTGTGTTGAAAAAAAAAGTGAGGGCACTGACACTTTTTGTGAAGTTGTTTGCACCACGTGGCACATTTTTCTCGCAGCAAAGCCGTACTTCGAGAGTCGATACGATTGATATGTGGGTTTTAATGTCCCAAAACGACTATATGACCATGAGAGACGCCGTAGTGGAGGGCTACGGAAATTTATACCACCTGAGGTTCTTCGGTACACGGAACAACCACCTAACAATTCGGAGTACGCGGGGAAATATTGCAATAGAACAGAAGGCAGATGGAATGGGAGTGGTATAGGGGCATTCATTCATAAAAGTACAGACTGGCGAAGGGTCAAGCAGCAGTGCAAGGAAAATGTATGGCTAAAAGAGAAAATGGCAGGGAAAATGACGCTCCTGGGTTTAGTAAACTTGTGGAGAGGGGCAAAAGCGAGAGAGGAAAGCCAACAACTGGTGCAGTGCGTAGAAAATGACATCAAGAACAAGGAGAAGACAGCGAGGTAACTGTACTTGGAGATATGAATGCGCACATAGAAGATATGAATGGATATATTGACCCAACAGGCAGTATCCTAATGGCTATGCGTGAAAGGTATGGTTCAATTATTTGCAACAACACCGAGAAATTCGAAGGGCAGCTAAGATGGGAGGTGGGAAGGCTTCAGTCGATGATAGATTACGCAATAATGTCACACACGATGTATGATCGGCTAAGGGTAATGAACAAAGATCAATATGGGTCCAGAAGCTTGGGTAATGATCACAAACGTTTCAAGCTCAGATCGTAAGAGAAATGAAATTGAAAAGGTAGAATTACGGCCAAAACATGTAATATTTATTCAGAAAGGCAGATACAAATAGAAAAAGTAAAGAAATTTAGAAAATAATCACCGACGATACTACTATACAGTGTATGTACACAACTCTAACTCAATTGTTTGAGTTAGAGCTTGCTAAGGTACTAGTCGAATCAACCGCGAAAAGCAGACGCAAACCCAAGAGCTGGTGGGATTAGAAAGCTTAGAGAGCCATAGTAAGATGTCAGGAAGCCTCCAGGGAACACAACTATGCTAAAATTAGGGGTAAACCAGGAGGTGATGTTAAAAAATGCGATAACTTTTTTGAGTGGTAGAAGGAAAGTGTCCGATTTTCTCAGTGACAAGAGTAGAAGGGGGCCCAATTGATGGCGGAAGTAATCAGAAAGGATAGAAAGGCCGCTGAAACTTTCGGAACCATCTCAATTTTCTGAGTAATAAGAAAAGCATAAAACACATTTATAACTACAGTTCAAGGGGCCAGACAGGAAGGGGATGAGGCAATGAAATATATAAAAACAATGATGTCAGAAAAACTCAAACACCATAAAAACGCTGTATGCACCGTACCAGATAAAGAGACCCGTCAGCTCAGTGGCTCCACTGGGACAACGAGAGTGGGGAAGAGAGACAAAAAGCTTCCTAGTAGCACATCAACAAGCCCTAATGGTATCCTAATCATGCTAATAAATAAACAAGGATCAAACTCTAAACAAACATTAAGAGAGACAGCGAGATAAGCAATAATAGATGCTGAAGCTCCCTATGGGTAGAAACTAAGCAGGATGAACATAACCTATAAAAGAAAGGGGGACAAAGCCGATAAACTACCGCCCTAAAACATTGACATGAGTAGTTTACAGGCTGGTGATGCAGATAGTAAAGGAAAGACTACAGACATGGGTGAAGAATGAGGGAGTTCTGAAAGAACTACAAAATGGGTTCTGTAAAGAAAATGGGTTGGAGGACAGTCTGTTTTCATTGATGCGGTGTATTGAAATAGCAGAAAAAGAACGCAGGCGCCTGTGGCTGGAATTTCTAGATATCAAGGGAGCTTGCGATGGTGTGATTTCGGAAGACCTTTGGGTATTACTGGACGCACTAGATGTGAAATATGGGATAACTAATCTTCTAAAGGACACCTATAAAAGTAACAAGGTTTTTATAAAATGGGAAGACGAGGTATCTGAACAAATGAAGATACAACGTGGGCGTCGACAGAAATGCCCCTTGGCTCTTTTGTTGCTTATGCTGTATCTCCAGGAACTAGAAGCCAAATTAGAAAGAAGTCAACTTGACTTTGGCCTCTCTTTTACCAAGCAAAAAAAACAGAATGAACAGTCATTAGCAGCATTGATGCATGCAGTTGATATAGCACTAATAGCCCACAGCAAGGCAAGTTTGCAGGGATTGATAGGCGTCTGTGGTAATGAGTGAGATAGCCTAAATATGAAGTTCAGCGGTGAAAATCGGCAATCACAATTTTTAATTATAACCAAGGCAGTGGGCATCAGATACAGGAAGCCACGCTGGAAATAGTGAACAAATACAAATATTAGGTCGTATAGATAAACAAAGAGGCTGAGTATCTAAGGGAGCACGAAAGATACGAAGTGATTAGGGGCACCAGGATTGCAGCTGTAATGAAAAATAGGACACTGTGGAACTACAATAAGTATAGTGTTGTGAAAGAGAGAGATAAATTATTTTAATGGGAAGCTAAAGAGGCTCGCCTGGTTTTTCACCTGACAGGCTACTCCAGTTGCTGGGTGATGACAATAATATATACAATGATTAGCATACACGCATAACAGTTACATAACAGCTACATACACGCATAACAGTCTCATAACACATAAAGTCACTCACACGCACTGCACTATTTACGCCGTTTCGTTTAAGCCTGTGGCCCGTAAGAATGTAATTAGCGCTTTTGTAGAGTGTAACACACTGGATGTGTTCTGCCAAGGTCCTAGAATATTTTTCAACTGCACTGTGGTTTCCTGTTGTATTTATGAGACCATTTTCAGAGACTGTCTTCCTGATTTGTATTTCGTGCACTCACAGAGGACATGATTGCTGTCTTCAACGACGTTCATCGGGCACAAAATTCTTAGTCGGACAGTCCAATGTTGTTGATGAAGTAGTTCGTATATGCAACGTTTATTCGGATGTGGTGTAAACACGTTTTGTCTTGCCTGTTGAGATTCCGTTGCATCCTGAAGTCACATGATAGATTGATCTTGTACAGAGGTTCATACTGTTGGCTAGGGTCTGTCCAGAGGGATCGCTGAAAGCGCCAGGCGTGTGCCGACAATAGCCTTGCTGCGTCTTGCCTCGAGAAAGGTATCTTGACAATTTCTGCTAAAATGTCGTGTCCAGCTTCGGTACCATTATCAGCCCGGACGTTGTCTTCTATTCTACAGTGGGCAGGTATTCACTGCAGAACAATGCGATGATAGAGGTCACAGGCTTCCTTCCATAGGTGTTTGATGTGTATGGGCGTTGTAAGAGGAATTCGAAAAGTGTCATCGTCCCGGGTGTGATGCTCGGCAACGTGGTCTTGTGAATGAAATGACAAGTTCAAGCAAGATTGCACATTAAACAACGTGGCATAGGTAGAATTGTTTTATTGATTTTTCTATTTTATGTCCCGAAACCGCCATTTGTATATTAGAGACTCTATAGTGGAGGTCTGCGGAAATTTCTGCAACCTGAGGTTATTTCACGTGCACCCAAATATGAGTAAATCTGCAAGCAACATCTTCGCCTCAATCGGAAATGCCCCTCTCACAGCCTGGGTTTGATCCCATGACCTGCGAGTCAGCAGGCGAGTACCTTAGCCACTAGACCACCCTGGCGGGGTAGGTAGACTTGATTTGAGAGCGCTCGGGAATACCCCAAATCATAGACTACTGAGTATTGTAGGATGAACGTCGTCTGAGTGCAGGGAAGCTAGCATCAATATCGAATTAGAAGAGCGTTTGAGAAAAACGGTAGAGGAGCATTCGGCTAGGAAAAGTTTCAGCTTCTTGTACATGAAGAGTGTTCATACTAAATTCAGGAAGCGAACTCGAAAACTGTCAAACAAGTAATGAGACAACAGCAGAATACCAAACCAAAAGGAAGCATTGGTTATGAAGAAGGAAAATGAAACAGAAAGGGAGATATGGAAGATGGGAATGTTTACGAAGTCATCACTGAAGACTTACCGAACTTTTAAGCATGAAATTGCAAGGGAAAAGATCTACAATAATTCTCAAAGTAGTTCTCTGCTCTTCGAGGCTAGAACGAGATTATTGCGAACAAAGACGTACCGAGCGAAATATGAAGGCAGAGACATGGTATGTAGTGCATGTGGAGAGAAGGAGGAAACGGCTCCACATGTGATAATGTTCTGTAAAGGTGTCCGCACTATAGTTGAAGAACGTTGTGCCAAATTAATTGAAGCATTGGTGTTTAGAGACAGTTAAGGCGAAATGGGCTTTAAACAGGTAGAAATAACCAGGAGGAGGTCAACTGATTGGCGGCTACAATCGAGGCGTGAATGAAATGTAATCCTCAAACACACAGTGATAGTACCTAACTTAATGGCTAGGTGGCGTGAGCCACCACGTGATCTGAGGGGCACAGCCGGATACCTCCACCCATCCATCTATTGTGTGACCACCACTATCATAATCATGGTTGGTAGAGCGGTAGCGCTGGTGGTGACCCCTGGTGGAGGTAAGCCTTGGTGGCAGGCTAGAGAGTTGAGCGAGTCTTTTGGCGCGAGGCAGTGGTGCGGATGGTTGCCTCCAGCTGTGGGTCTAATGTTAACGAGCATAATTTACTAGTCATAACATTATGATTATGAGAAGTATGACGTGAATGTCATGTTTACATTTCATGGTGTTGCTGCTGTTGTGGTGGTTCCATTCGCAGAACAATTCGCAAAACTGGTTTTGGTATGACATGACTGCTTGGCAAACATGAGTGAGAGACCCTAACAAATTCTGTCATGATATGACCAATCATGACATTCATGTCATGTTTTTAACTTTATGACTAGTCTTGAATACACGCCACGCTCATAATGTGCTCGCGGCCGTTTCGCTAGCTTTGTATAGGCTAAATTGAGTGTAACGTGACATCAATGAATGTCGAAAGTATGTACCTAGTGCAAACATGATAATCATAGGATGCGTGTCACTTAACAACATGACTGCATGCCACGCTCATTATGTGCTCGCGGCCGTATCACTACGGAAGGAAAATAGAAGGAAACGTTTGGCAGGGAGGTTAACCAGCCCGTAGGCAGCCGGTTTGCTACCCTGTGCATGGGAGGGGGATGGAGGAGGTGAAAGATAGAGAGGAGAGCGGGAAAAGAGATAAACACAGCACTCTCGGCAGCCCACGGGCGCAAATCGTGCCATAGTCCCGTCGTGTCTTTCATCGTGTATGGCATTGCTGTTACAGGCGCTTGTTCAAGTCCGTGTCGCGTAGGAATTTTAACAGAGCTTTTGTCGCCTTCTGTTGCAATGTCTTCTCTCTGGCACTCGAAAGAATAGTGTTTGCAGACATTTCGCTGTTGTAGATGCGAGAAATAACGGACGCCAGTGACTGTTTCTGGATGTCATACAACGGGCAGTCGCACAGAATGTGGTGTAGCGTCTACTTGCAACGCCAGGCATCGCAGAGAGCGTTGTCAGCTATTCCTTTGACAAATGAATAAGATTTTGTAACTGCCACTCCTAGCCATAAGCGATGAAGAAGGTTGGCTTCTCTTCGGTCGAGCCCAGTGGGCATGCGGAAAGCCATAAAAGTGGACAGGTGGTGTTGACGATTCGTCTCGTTGCTTGGTAGGCACCATAGTGAAAACGTGATTTCACGCGCAAGTCGTCGAAGATTACTGGCAGCATCGATCCGCGAAAGTGGTATGGCTTCTTCTCGTGTTCCTTCAAGAGCTGTGCGCGCGGCCTTACCGGCATGTTCGTTTCCTATTACACCGCAGTGACGTGCCAGCCACTTAAACGTTACACGATGCCCTTTCTCGTGTGAAATGTGGAGAAGGCATGAAATTTCGAAAACAAGCTGTTAGTGCGGCCCGTGACACAGTGCTGAGAGCACAAAGTGCAGGGCAGCCCTTGAGTCGCTGAAAATCGACCATTGTTACGCTGGTTCTCGATTGATCACACAAAGTGCAGCGCGCAAAGCAGCTAGTTCTGGTGCTGTAGATGACGTGGAGTGGTCAGTCTTAAAGCTGATGGTAACACCTCTTGCTGTGACAACTACTGCACCTGACGAACACTGGTGGTTCGTAGAGCCGTCGGTATATGTATGTACACTGTCTTTATATTTCTCGTACAAAAGAAGACGAGACAGTTGTTTCAGCACTGGTGATGAAAGCTCAGATGCACTAAGATGCACTGTGGGTCGAACAAAACACGAGGGCGGTATCGATGGTTTAAACGCAGGAGTGAAGCGCGAGGGAAGTTTCTCCCCTTTCACTAGCTTCACATATGTCATACTTGGTGTTACGTGAGGTCCATAGATGACGAGGGTACGTGACTGGTGCAAACATGATAATCATGAAGTGAGCGTCATGTAAGAAGAAGACTACATGTCACGCTCAAGATGCTCTCGCGGCCGTTTCGCTAGCTCCGCTATACCAACTTTGGCGTGACGTGACAGCAATAAATGACGAAAGTATATCACTGGTATAAACATGATGATCATGACATAACTCTAAAGTAATGACAGGACAACATGCTACGCTCATGATGCAGTCGCAGCCCTTTCGCTAGCTTGACATATACTAAATTAGGATATACGTGACGTGTACTGGACGACGTAGGTGATTGACGCGTCCGAACGCGATAATCATGACATGCGTGTCATTGTAAAACACGACTACATGCTACGTTTATAGTGTGCTCGCAGACGTTTCGCTTGCTCCATATTCACAAAATTTCGTATCATGTGATGCGAATAGACGACGAAGGTAAATCGCACATTCAAACATGATAATAATAGCATGGATTCTCAAAGCCATAATTTCTTTTCCTCTCGTAATGCTGTGCTTATTATGAAGTGACAAATCAACCTTCCTCATTCGTGTTTCGCATATCAAGGACTCCCATAGTACGACGGTTCTGTCAATTTTTTTCATTTAACTCTTGTCATTTTCTGGTTTTGTCGTTTACCATCTTGAATCAAGATATTCTTTTGGCCTTTGCATCATACGCGTAATGTTAGTGGTTTAAGCACGATATTGTTACGAGAAGGAGACCCACAACTCCCCGATTATGAAAGGGACCTGACTCAGAAAGTAGACACAGATACACTTACAGCCGGTTAAGTGAGCAGCAGTCACACAGATAAGCTCACGCCAGTCTCTCTTTTTGCCCTCTTCAGCTCCATGCCAATGGCACGTAGCAATTATAATCGTTGTATCGACCAAGGTTAGTATGATGTAGATTTTTCATTCGTTTTGCCGCAAAATAAAATGCGCGTTAAGGAGAGCTTCCCCTTCGTCCTTGCTTCCGAGTTCCCTCTCAACAATGACCGCATTCAACAGTGTTTCTAAAGCTTATATAGATTTGTTAAGGATTGTGTTTTATATCAAAGTTTTGAAAGCCCTAATCACACTTTAGCATACTATGGTGATGATAAGAATATCTAAACATGGTGTAGCTCTGCCTAATAAACCTTAACAGGTCTAATGCAAAACAATGAGATTATTCTATAATAAGTCGGCATGCCCTACTTATTTACCTAAATATACTTTGCTTTATCGATTGATGTCTTATAAATATTTTGGTGTGCGCATTCGTAACAATCCCTCATTGAAAAATTGATTAAATACATTACAGCGAAAGCTAACGGCATGCTTGGTTATTTGACACCAAACTTCTCTTCAGCTTGCCCGATGCTAAAAGAACAGCTTGACATTACTTGTGTGAGACGAAACCTTGATTACTCATGCTAGACGTGGGAACCTGGCACTGCTAGTGTGATACACGCAATAGAAAACGCACAAAATCGAACAGCCCATTTCACCCTTCACAACTACCACCGAACTGCTTGCGTCACTATTGTGATACAAACACTTGGCATTGCCCTTGTTTCTTCTCGAACAAGGTTATCTCGTCCTTGTCTTCTTCGTGAAATGTATTATTAAAACGAACACGTGAAATCCTGATATATCGCACCGGCATCTTTAACTTCCCACGAGTACGACCACCCTTGCAAAGTTGACGTACATTCACAGCAGACAGTCACCCAGTCATACTCATTTTTGCCAGGAACTATGTCATGAGTGGATTAACTTGCCTGCGTCACTAACCACTAGAAAAGATACCGACCGTTCCCGCAACTGAACAAACAAGCATACTATAATGCTGCATCACACTCGAAATGGTATTTACGAGTTATTGTTTGTCTACCACCTACTTTTATGCAGGTCTCTTTTTGTCAACATATAAACGTTAGCTTTGTTAGCACGCGTATATGTGTTTTTAGTACTTCGATAGATTTACCTTTTTATGCATTTCCCTGTATACTTTTTTTTCATGTCCATTTATGCATGAAAATGCATCATTCGGATTTCTTGGTCAAGTACACATTGCCTGTTGCTGTAAATGCTGTATAATGGTGTATTTTTCAGTTCTATATTACTAGCTGATGTATACGCATATCTTGTATGTAACCATTTATACTCTATTTTATGGTGCTATATCTTTTCTTTCGAAGGAGCATTGTTTTTCCACTACTTTTGTTTGTATGTGAATCGCTTCTATTCTTTTCTTTTACTTCACACATTGACCTCTACAATGCTTCTTGTACACCCTGAGAGTACAAGTAAATAATTAAGGAATAAAGTTATAAGTGAAAAAAAAAACATAAATCCATGCAAGAAGATGGACGACAAGGAACAAAAGTGAGATGCACATTCACTGTGCTAGCATCTGAGCTTTGTAAGCTATCACCATCTCAGAATAGTCAATGCACGTGCCGTCTTCAAAAAACCAACAAAAACACAAATGTGGCTTACCTAAATTCAGAGATTCTACCATGAGGATCTCAGGAACTCACATTCCTTCTGCAATGATGAAACTGGTGTAGTGCTTAAGCACTCGTCTTCTTGATTAGTTTATACTTTATCTTGATGTACAAACTGACCAGGTGTTTGACATTTTCCTCAAATATGATATCGGCAGCACCCCCACGTTCCCCCTTCTATCCTATCATTTGGCAGTGCCGAGAAAAAAGTCTCTTGTTTCACCTAATCTCGGTAATTAACCTCATGAACACGTCTTTTCCTAATGAAATGCCCCGTTTCCACACAATACGTGTTCCTATGTGATAACATCAATGAAAAATAATAAAATAAATGTAACAAATATTGATATCAACATACAATAAAATCATACATACGGTCATCAACAATAAAATCAATATACAGTCATGTGATTCGCTGTTATAAAGGTAGCAATAAATTTGAGCATCTGGCGGTTTTTGACAAGGCCTGACATTGCATAATACACGATATTTGGCAGTTCCGTCTTTGTGGAAAGGCGACCACCGCAGCTGAGAGGAAACCAACGATCTACTGGTCAGAAGCCGGACACCTTGACCGCTACACCACTGTGGTGGACATGCTCCTACATGATAATAATGGTATTAGCCCGTAGGCACATAGGTATTGGCCCGTGGGCAATCACGCCCATAGGCACTTCTTTCTCTGTACACTTTCTTCCTAAAAAATAGACTAAAGGGCAAAATAATTATTTTGACTCACCAACTGCTTCGTCCACACTACAGAGTTCTCTGCGAAAATTTTGACGCTACCTCAAAGGATCGCGGTGACATTGCGTGCGAGTTCATTATATAGCAGTTTGACGACATCAAAAGTTTTAAGCGTCCAACATCCATTTTTCCTCATGCAAATTTCTGATATCCCACTCATTCATTTTAGCAAAGGAAACGCAGAAGCCGCATCCGGTGCATTGGTGGAAGTCGAAGTACTGCTTTCCAGATTTTAAGAACATTTCCCGGGCATAACAATACTTGTGGGCTATAAATTTAGTCATGAGCCAGCTGTGGAGTAAAACTGCGGTGTTGCTCATAAATAACCATTCAGGACGAGCACTACACTATTCACCTGAAGTGTCTGCACGTACACATCCTGCCTCTGTTATTGTTGGAAAAAATGCCTTTCACGATAAAGGCATATTATTAATTTTTTGCGCTGGTTCCATTAAACACGGGTGAAAGTCAATGACATAAAAGGTCCATCTGAAAGTGAAACAGGTATTGTGATAGCAACGAATTAGAAAAACCTATGAAGAAAAGCTAACGGTTTCCTTCTTCAGCAGACACGGCGCTGCAACGATCGAACCGACTTTGACGTAGCCTATAGCGTTATGGCAAAGTTCGCGATGCGAGCCCGACAGGTACATGACTATGATCTATCAATTCAAGAAGGGCAGTTTTTTAAAGGGGTACTGTAGAGAAACATTGAATTACTTTCAATTGATAAACAATCACTTATTGATCACAATATTGTAGTTTAACGAACATAAGCTCCTTATCAGAAGAGACAATGAAGATCAAACTTTTATCTTTAAACTTTTAAGACACAATCTTAATTCGTGACACACAAATTTGAGAAACCATTCAGTTGCCTTCCGGTCAGACACCCTTAACGAAGTTTTCAGAAAACAATGCTGCGCTGCATGTGGTTCAATGGTTGTGCCACTCGACAGTAACGCGAAAATCGCGAGATCGACTTGCCGTGGATGCATTTTAACGTAGGCGAAGATGTTTGAGTCTCAAATACTTCGATTCGGGTGCACAGTGAAGAATCCAAGGTGGTCAAACATTTCGAAGCCCTCCACTTTAGGCGTCTATCATATTGATACGGTGTTTTAGAGACGATAAACTCAACGTATTATTTTTAGTTTCCTTGAAACGTTTTATGCAGCGTTTGTGGACCAGACCTATAGCAATGCATTCACATATCCAATTTAGAAGTACGTTAGAGCAAGTAGACGCCCCGAAACACTGTTGCTTCGCAATGACTGGTGGCGTCAGCACCATCATTTCATTTTTGCGTACATTCGTCTTATTACTTGCTCAGCAAGCATTTCCTCGTGGCAATTGTAGTGACTTTGGTTATAGAGCAAAAGGAGCTTACCAGTTAAAAAGTTTTTGTCACTTGTGTTTTTTAGCGAAGTTTGCGCTATCCAGCGGGTTCTAGAGATCAAGCCGCTGATACCCTGAAGAACGACGTCTACCAAATATAAATCACGCATATTATTAGCTTACCACGACTACCCCGTAGGGGTGGGGTGTCAAAATTCCACACGTGCACACTTAAATCCTATATTTATATAAACATATTTATCCTGGTTGACAATGATCCCGTTGTGTTATACCCTATGTACGCACGAAGACACACTGGTCCATTGAAATATTATTCTCAGTATATGTATATATATATATATATATATATATATATATATATATATATATATATATAATATATATATATATATATATATATTTGTGTGTGTGTGTGTGTGTGTAGTAGTAGCAGTAGTAGTAGTAGCAGTAGCGAGCAAAAAGACTCACATGCAAATCGATAAAATCTAAATTATGAAATAGAGAATGAAGGCTTTTGTTGGTTTTGAACTGCTGTATATGTTCGCTAATGTATCGCTATAGTGGACCAGACTTTATCAAAGTGTCTAGGTAATTGCGAACAACTGAAAACTTCTTTTACAAAACAATAATATCTATTGGTATTAATCACTGACCCTATAGGTAAAGAACAGATAAATTAGATAGAGCGGAATTCTGAGCGGGGAGGGTTTGGCACAAAAACATAATAGCAGCAATCTTGTACTAACATATGCACTGACCCTGAGCACCGAAGTTACAGTACATATTAAAACGCCTCTTAAATATCCAAGCGCAAAGTGAGCGCCTAAAAAGTATTTTATAGCAAAAGCTGCTATGAGATAGTAAAATTGGCCCCCTATCTGCATGTTTCTGCAAATGCCATCGAAAGACGATAGTCGCGCGTGGAAAGAGTGAACAAGACATTTATTTGATGTTCTGCGCTCGAAAATTGCTGAGTGGTATTCTGGAGGCGCTGCGTTAGAGTACCCCGAGCGTGCAGCGGAGGCGAACGAACGCATCAAGTTCGTTCGCCACAAAGAAAATACCTGTCAAGTTGAGGGCAAAATGTTCCTATGCCAGCTTTTTCGTAAGCTTGTGATGCATCTGTTGCAATACCGACCTTCGTTGGCAGGTTATTTAGATGCTCTTGTAATAGTCCATTTAAAAATCCGTGAGGTAATAATTTCGCGTAGTTCAGAAAAACATCGTGGTAGACAATGTCTGTGAGTTTAGGTTGCATGGTCAAAGCACGCACATCATGAATTTGCACATTCAGGGATTGAGTAGTGTTGGTTTGCACAAATATGATTTGTGGCTTGCGGAATCTAGGCTAGTGCTCGGAGAAGAATATATCGGGATTGGAGATGAAAATTGTTTGAGTATGATTAGATAGTGTTTCATACAACCGTAAGAAAAGTCTGCACTGTCAGTAGATTGAATCGGCTTAACAGTAGTGGTGTTCTCGCATCCACTACTCAGGCAGCAGCGGCGATGACGAAAGGACGCACGCTAACCTACTGTCTGCATTCTTTGCAGATACCGTCATATCATAAGAAAAGTGATCTGGACAGCGCTACCGAAACCGCCATCTACCTCAGCCTGCTGCAGTTTCAAGCTGTTATCAAATTTATGCTGGGGGCGTTGTCTCTTTGCAACTGCCTTCACTCAGGCAGCAGCGGCGACGGCGAAGGGACGCACGCTAACCTACTGTCTGCACTCTTTGCAGGTTAGTTAACTTTCATAATGAACATTATATGCGCCTAGTTTCGTCGCTGCTACTTCTGCTGAAGTTTGATTGGGCATTCTAGTCGCATCAGTGTTTTCTTTTTAATCTTCAAACTTTGCCTCTTGCTTTTTATGCACAAGAGCATTTTTTGTGCAATTTTTACTTGGATTGCTTAAAACCATGGGGGATGAAAATTCGGGCGACACGGGCATCATTGCGGCGACCCTTGCTTAGAGGCAGCCTATTAGCATTAAAGAGATCTTGAAATTTCTAGGTGATCTGGTGCGAAGACTTGACGTGTTCTCGACTGAGTGTAAATGTGAAGTAGGTAAGGTCGCTTCCTCTAACACTAAAATAGTAACTGAGCTTGGAAGTGTTCGAGATGCTATTGGCTTCATGAATGAGAGTTTTGAGCCTTTTAGGACTGACGGGGAGGCTTTTCGCAAGGAGCTTGACATCGTAAAGGTTGAGAGTGCGCAGTGTCGTAAGGAAAATGAAGAACTTCGGAGGGACCTGAAAGAAGCTAAACGGGAACTTTGCGAGCTGAAGCAATACAGCCGAAATATGAATATTGAAATCAAAGGTCTTCCGCTAATCCAATAAGAAAACTTGGAGAAAACTGTCGCAAACATCGCCAAATGCTTAGCAGCTGATGTCACAGATAACGACATTGACGTCGCGCACCGTGTACTATCAAAAAAAAATGGCAGCATATCCACGGAGTGAATGATGGAGAGTGGGGTGAAGAATTCGTCCGTCCATTCGTTCTTGCTTCCGTCCGTTGATGCGTCCGTCAGTGTGACCGCCCATGCGTCCATGAGCCCGTCCGTGCGTGCGTCTGTTCGTGCGTCCGTTCCTGCGTCCGTTCATGCGTCCATCCATGCATCTGTCTATGTCTCCGTTCGTCCATCTATTCAACACTTCAAGTACCATCATCTCGCATCTTTCATCATATATTCCCCATATAGAAGCACCGCCATCCAGCGGACAGTTCAAAGACTAAACGAGAGGTGGCACACGCACACTTTCTTACGGCTTGCGCTTCGGGTCCACTTCCCACCTTTAACCACCTCGAGTTCATGGTATATACTAGTTCACTGTATTCATGGCACTGTGGCCGAACGCTCGCTAAACCTTTCGAAAAGCAAGGAGGTTACGCCCAGCGAATATGACGTAGCAAACGTTTTCAGTCAGATAGTGCTTAATGTACATGCCAATGGCTGCTAATGGGAAATAAGAGGCGTAGAACTCGGCTTATACTTTCTTACGTCTTGCGCTTCGTATCTACTTCCCATTTTTAACCACCTCGAGTTCATTCATGGTATATACATGTTCATTGTATTCATGGCACTGCGGCTCAACGCTCGCTAAACCTTTCTAAAGCTAAGGAGGTTACACCCAGCGAGTATAACGTAGCAACCCTTTCTTGTCAGATAGTGCTCAATGTACATGCCAATGGCTGCTAATGGTGATTGCAGCCTACACGTTAACTAAAAGCCGAATGCTCCTGTCTCTCATTCCCCATTAGCAGCCATTGACATGTACATTGAGCACTATATTTTGTTGTTCAACAACGCACAGAAGAAGTCTCTCACCGGCACCACCTTGGAGGTCAAAATGTTATACTTGTTACATACTACAGGGTCGAACGGGTGTCGCTATAAGGAGCTTCGTCCCTAAAAATAAATCAAATGTGGTCATCAGATTCCTCACCGGAACGGTGCGAAACAAGATGCTGTCTGCAGCCAAAAGGTCTAAACTAGATAACACTCATCTTGGTTTTGACAACAGTAACCCTGCATATATAAATGAACACCTGTGCATGTAATTTTAGGTTCTGCTCAGTAAGGCGCGGCAAGCAAGGCGTGAAAGAGAACGGAAATATGTATGCGTATCACACGGCAGGATCTTCATGCGGAAAGCAGACAGGACAGCTGTTTTAAATGTAACTTCTGGGGCGGATCTGGCTAGAGTAGTCTAGCTTAATGGTAGACCTATATTTCTGCTGTGAACAATGGCAATGTATTCTAGCGTTTCTGAATTGAACTCGTATATATGTGGCCCTCATAGGCAGCCCATGACATACCTTTACATTATTATGCAGTCAGCTCGTTCGAAAGAAAACTTTCTTTTGTTTCTTCATGAGTTCAATTTTTTCTTTTCCGTTTTTATGATGACTGAAACTTGGTACCGTAGTGAAACAGACATGTTTTGTATTGACGGATATAATGTTGTGTACCAAAATAGAAAATTGAGAATTGGTGGTGGTGTATGCTTGTATGTCAAAGCTGAAATAACGTATAAATATTGTGAAGATCTGTCGGTGTGCACCGATGACCTTGAGGCGTTAACTTTACAGTATCACAACTACATTTTCTATTTATTTATTTATTTATTTATTTATTTATTTATTTATTCAGGTTACCCCTAAAGGCCCTCTAGAAGAGGGTATTACATAGGGGGGGGGCGCAATACAACATAGTTTGCCAATACAACATACAGAAATACATGGGGAATACAATACATGGGGCCAATACAACAAAACAGAAAAAAAGCAGTACAGCGAGATACAGTGCAACCTGACAACCGCAACAAAGCACAAACCATGAATACGGGCAGCAATTGCATGGCGTTATACAATAGTTAAAAAACGAAAGAAAACAAAACAACAAAAGCAAAAATATTTAGTTAGTCACCGTAGTGCGCATGAGCTCTGAAAACTTTACCGAGTCTTTCTCGGTGGCAATATGTGCAGGCAAACTGTTCCACTCAATAATAGTGCGCGGGATGAATGACTGAGCGAACCGAAGGGTGCGAGATAGCGGGCGTTTGACTTTGTTAGGATGATCACGGCGGGGAAAGATGGAACAGGCGGGTTCAAAGAAACTGTCATGTAATGATGGGTGATTGTAAAGTTGCAATATACAGGCCACCAAGGGGCAATTTCGATTCATTTATTCAATATTTAGAAAACCTATTTTCAGATGTAAACCAATTTAATTACAAACTAGTTCTCGGAGGTGATCTTAACATAGATATGTTGAGCGACACACATAAAGAGATGAGACTTTCAGATCTTCTTGCTTCTTTTTTCTTATCAAACGTAATTACCATTCCAACACGTATTACTGATACCACTTCTACTCTATTAGACTTGTTTTTGACAAGTAGTACAAACAGTACGTTACAGGTAGGCGTCCTGCGTGCCCCGATAAGTGATCATTTGCACATATATCTAGTCATGGAAAACATAACCAGTGTAAGGAGTCAAATCATTCCTGCCGTTCACTTTCAACAAATAAATCCGCGAACGCTATTTTCTTTTAGAGACGAAATGAGAACTCTAAATTGGAACAACGTTCTATCTAGTTCTTCTGCTGATCTTGCTTATGATTGTTTTATTGATACTCTATGTTCTGTGTATAAAAACATTTTACTTACAAAGCTTTAAAGAGACCAAAACGGGCTCGCAAACCTTGGATTTTTTCAACAATACTCAATATGATAAAAAAAAATAGGTTGTATCAAGAGTTTCTGATAAAGCGAGACCCGGAAAAGTTTAAAGCTTTTAAGGTATGCAGAAATAAACTCACTAAACTACAAAAACAAGCTAAACGTGATTATCACTTCAAGATATTTGACGGTGTCACCGATTCTAAGCAATTATTGAACAACCTAATGCTGTAATATCTACCAAACAAGTGTCTAATGATATTAGTGAGCTGGTGATCGAAAATAAAATATACAAGGGCGCAGTCCTACCAAACAAATTTAACGAGTACTTTACCTCACTAGTTGACAGTAGTCATAATTGTAACTCATCTAGTTATTTGCCTCCTGCTTTAAATATTTCTGTGTTTGCTAATCCTACAGACGCGAAAGAGGTCATCAGCGTTTTTCAGCATTTCAAATTGAGTGAAAGCGAGGACATAGTTGGCTTAAAATTAGAACCTATAATATACATTTTAGATCTCATATGCGCCTGCTTAGTACATATCTATAATCTCGTGTTCACCACTGGGCTGTTTCCTCAGAGAATGAAAAACGCTAAAGTAACGGTTATATCTAAGGGTGGGGACAAAAGCAATTTAGGAAACTACAGGCTAATTTAGATTTTACCATTTTTGATTAAGGGGTGTGAAAATCTTATTTTCATTCGGTTATCAAACTTTTTAATAAACACGACTTTATTATGCCGGCACAGTTCGGTTTTCAGTCAGGCCTTTTAACCGAAAGGGCCTCACTATACCAAAAGGTATTGATTCTAAGAAATATAGAAGCAAAAAACTTACCCTTAGAATATTTCAAGATTTCTCGAAAGCTTTCGATTGAATAAACCATGATACTATGCTAGAAAAACTTGACTTTTATGGAGTTGGCGGTACCGTTTTAGCTTTATTAAGAAGCTACTTATCTAATAGGAAACAATGTGTATCAATCAATCGAGAGCTATCATCATTCATGAACGTTACGAATGGTGTACCTCAAGGTAGCATTTTGAGACCCCTATTATTTATTAGGTATATTTATCAACAATATTGTACCACGTTGACAGCTCTGTAGAATACGTAATCTACGCGGACGATACAAGTATAGTTTTTCTGGGGTAGAAGCTGATGACCTCGTTGTTTCTGCTAATGAAATACTAAATAAAATATATGCCTGGACTGTAGGGAATTCTCTGAACATTAATTGCTCTAAAAGCAAGGCTGTACTATTCTGTGCGAAAGCCAGGTCATTCAAAACGTCTCACCAACTAATACCTAATAACGTTGAAATAAACTTCGTCAAACAGTTAAAACTCTCTGTGTCCATTTTCACGAACACATGGCATGGAACTACCATGCCGAATACATTAGTCACAAACTATGTAAAGATTTAGGTGTGTTGCGTCGATGCCAGAACATACTACCTGTGAAACAAAAAATATTAGTGTACAATGCTCCTTTTTCTTCACATTTACACTACTGTCATCTGGTCTACAGGCTCTAAAGCATCTCTAAAGAACCTGGTCGTGTTACAAAAAAATGCCTTGCGGTGCATTTAAGGTGTATCCTATAACGCACACTCTGCATTAATATTTGCAAAATATAGAATTTTCAGAATTACCTGTTATTGCGAATACCAGCTTCTGTCAGCTTTTAAATCAGAAATACGCAGAGGAAGTATCTTTTTACGCACCTTGGCCACCTTGCAACCAAATCCTGCCAGTCGCAAGTCTTGGTGTACGGAGACTTGGCACGTACCTTGTCTTCGCACAAACTATGGATTTGAAACACTACGTTACCGCCTTCCAAGTGTGATGAACAAATGGTAACTAACAACTGACAATCTGCGTATATTGTCTAAAACTGAAATGTTAAATCGGATGTGCTGATTGTGTTGTAAATGAATGTTGGGGGACTTCTGTAATGGTTATTCAGTTTTTATTCTCTCATACATTGCTTTGTTATGAATATTTTTGTACGTATTTCAGAGTTGTCATTCTATTGTTTGCTGTATGGGCCACATGCGTGTTTCTTTTTGTATTGTCGCTTTCCACTGCCTGTAATCTTTGTAATTTTTGTAAATTTGTAGTTCGGATTTTTTCTGGGTGAAGGTGAAGGGGCCAGTCAAGCTGTGAAATGCAGCTTTTTTTCCTTTCGCACCAAACCATGTATGCAGTATATTCGTGTATTTGTCACGTGGTTGAATAAATTCGAACTCAAACTCAAACTTAGGTATAATACTGCATTCGCAAATTTCGGAAGGCCTAAGCACCACCGTGAGGTCACTCGCTCTTATCGAACTAGTGGCCTAAGCTGATATGCTGGCGCATCAGAAAAAAAAAGAACACAGTCAATATTCAATACCAGTCGTACATAGATTTTTTACACCACCAAAAGTGCTTTTCTTTTCATACCCGATCTGCAGCTGCTCAGACTGCGCAATACACCCATTGCCCATGCTCCTTTTGTTGTGATATATTCAACACATTGAATTTAGTTCTCATCATTATTGTTTCTACCAAAAAACGAACCCTTGAAGTTATGCTTTTTTGCTTGATTTGTTTTCGTGTGACAGCATGCAAGTAAAATGACAGTTATTGTCATTCCTTGTAAATGACACATTTTCCGTGTGACAGACTTTAGCACCTGGTCATCTGCAGAAGTTGTATTCATTCTGGAAAAGGGCGAACAGCGGTGACTGACAACACAGACTAGCCTGCGTTATTCTTTTGTACTATATATGTCACTGTGCATTCATTTATAACTTTATAGAGCTCGGATTTCCTGCTGAAAATGTGACAACATGCAACTGTAGAGTTTCCACATTTTTGCAACAATCCACATGCCTTTCATACACTATTGCACATTTTCGTAAGCACCTTACAAAATCTGTATATTTCCGTAAGACCTTACATTCTGCATTTTCCTTATGAAAGCTTTTCTACACTCCATACACTTTCCTTATCTTTCCATATCTTCCATCATGAACTCTCCGTATGCTCCATAAGTTTCCTTATCTTTCCTTATCCTTCCATATACTCCATAAAAAGCCTTCCATATATGCCATACACTAACCTTATCTTTCCGTATACTCCATAAAAAGTTTTCCGTATACGCCATACAATTTCCTTATCCTTCCTTATACTCCATAAGAAGCTTTCCGTAAGTGCCAAACAACTTCCGTATATTTCCATAAAACACCATATTTTTTCCGTATGTAGCATAAGGAAATGTTACGGAGTCCATATATTTTCCGTAAGATTTCATACGGAACGTTTCAGTAGGGTAGGAAGAAAGGCCATCCTTAACGCAGTAAAATCAGCTTTCTTTTAAATATTTTGGCAACCATGCTTTGATATACGAAGGGATTCCATGAGACCGTAAACGATTTGTTAACACAAATTGTTCGACGCTATCGTATGCTTTACTGTTGTCTAAGGTAACTGACGCAGCGTACTGTTTTTTATGCCGGGCAATGTGAACCCGACTTTGGAGGTCTACGTACGCATTCCAGATTTAATGTCCAGACCTAAAGCCGATTCGGCTGGAGCTGAGCAGCTGCTGGCCATCTACAAATGTTAGTATACGACCATGACGGAGCCTTTAATAGGCATCACTACATTTTATGTTAATGCTAGTGGTCAAATATTGTCGATAATATATCCAGCCTCCTGGTTTTTAAGCAGTGGTATGATTTCAGAAATTTTCCCCTCATCAGGTATTCATGCCTTCTTAAGGGAGTAGTTTATTTGGCTTAACAGATCCTTGTGGAATTCTTATATAACATTTGAGTATTAAGTTTATAATTACATAAGGCCCTGGTGCTGAGTTTGCCAACCTCAACATAGCCTGATGTATTTCGGAAATTCATGCTGCTGTGTATTCCAAAATGGCTGGTGTATAAACCGATGGTGGGAGGTGTGTTGTGAATCTCTTTTTAAACGCTTGAGCTAATAATTTATTGCTTCCTGTATTTTGGGCGAGGCATAAATCATTGAGTCCACATTTCCTGCCATTGGAATTTTTTTGCACAATGGAGGAAATCGGACAGTGCTCAAATATATTTTTTTTAGATAGGTAGTGAAATTGATTCTTATTACAATCTCCTTTCGCCTGTGATACTGTACGCGTAAATGCTGCCGCAATGAATTCTTTCAATTTTGTGGGCTCTGATTTCATATACGACGTTTCCGTGCCACTTTTCTCCTTCTGCAGTCCCGCTTACACTCAGTGTTTCACCATCGACTGGGTGAAGCACCCATAATGGACGCCAACTTAATCACTAATTCCGAAGTGTTTTTTTATAATTATAAAACAGAAAAAAAGCGTTCTTACCGAGGTCTACATTTATATCACCGGATGCTATCTTAATGTTAGCGCGAAAACAGACTTTACACTTTTTTTAATTCACCAGAGTTTTAGGTTTTTTTTTCAAATTATTTAGTGGGACAACCTCTTTCAAAGTATACTGGAAGGTGATCACTGTTTGAAGCGAAATTGATTATTCTCCAGGACCTCTGCAGAACACTTGCGCTACAGAACATCAGATCTAACACGAGTTGTGCGCGACCACGAACAAACGTAGGCTGCTTCATATTTAGGCAGGTAAAATTTTTAAGCGTAATCCAGTCCCGGAGAAGAGTTTCAGCAGAGTATGTTCTAAAGCCCCATGAAACGTAATGGGAGTTGAAGCCACCATTGAAAATTAATTCATTCTTGCAGCTACTAAACACATAGTCCAATGGTTGTGTATTGTGTACGCCTGAGGGGAGATGTGCATTTATAATAGATAAAGGGCAACATTCTGGCATGTCGATATCAATTGCCAAAATTTCATAGTCGGAGGGCATAAACTGAAAAGCCAGACTCGCTTTGTAGCAAAATTTGTTTGATATCAATATCATCACATCACCCCCTAGTGAAGGGCGATTTACCCTATAAGCACTTTCTAAGTTCTTATAATATTGAGAACTTCAAAATCCGGGTTGGCTCGCTGTCATTCAGTGAAGTCGTCAGCACTTATATTTCCAAAGAAGAAGTCGTCATTCTGTTCGTCAAGCTGTGGTGGGTTGGCGAGGGCACGAGCCAGACAATCGGTGTCAGAGTGTGGCCTGTCATATATGTAAATTATGGAAATCGGATATTCCTAAAGTATCAGGCTCTATCGCGTAAGGCTACACGAAAAGTCTTTCAAGTTGAATTGACAACACAAGGTGTGCTGGTTGCTCACAACATTCAAGGGCCTGCTGTAAGGGTAAGGAAGAAACTTCAACGTAGCCCAGATGTTGGCAAGGCACCTCTTTTCTTCTGCAGAATAACTGGCTTCCGCCTTGGTTAGCGACCAGCTAGTGCATCTGATAACCCTGTTTAGGAACGAGAGACGGGAAGATGGCAATGAGGCCGTGTCGTGTTCGCTACTTCTATTTGAGACGTGAGCGTAGATGATCTCCCGGCTCCAGTGTCGAGCCAGGTTAGGAGCTAAGCCTTTTTAAATTCCTGATTGCTCGCGCCTCACGAGCCATGTGGCTCACTTCATGTTTAGAAGGGCAGTTGGCCAAGACGCGCGGGGCGCTACGTCGGCTCCCCCCTAGCCCTTTGCGCGCTGTGAAACATTTGTACAAAAAAACATGAGTAGCAGATGCTATGTACATGAGTGACAGTCTATGGGTTGTCCGTAGGGAAGCCTGAGTGGTCATCTTAAAATGCATAGGGTCTGTGCCATAGCTTCGATGGGCGGCACTGAGTGAAGCGGAGTGGGCGAGGATGGTGGGAGACGGACACTACTGGTAGAAACACTGGTCGTTGGCCGTATGAACGGGTTACGCGTGTCATGTTCTATTGCAATTGCCGGATATAATGCACATACCTTGTCTTTATTCAACAATTTCAGAGTCATAAGATTTGACAACATATATGAATATTGTTTACTAGCGTCTTTAAAAACCGAAAATAACAAATGAAGTAACAATCTTATCTCCATAGCATGCTTAGAGCGCAGCACCTTGTCTCGACCTACTAGACAGAGTGCATATTGGAAGGTTCGTCGATGCCGAGCAAACTATGGCCTACAAATGCTAAAACAATCACTCCCGCACCTACTAAATAAATTCAATTGATCATTGAAACAATTGCACCTTCTTTCGCGACAGGACTTACGTCAAATATTTTCTTTACTTTTATGACGCAAGAGAGATTTAGTCATTTTCAAAGATTTGTGTTTATGTTCTGCTTATTTCAATTTTTTCGTATTTTCTCAAAGAGTGCGATCTTATCAACATTTCTTAAAATTTCATGTATGCAATATTTCTTATTGGTGCCACTTTAAACTACGTATTTGTGTCTGTTTAGTTGTTTCCATGACTTTATGAATGCTGTAACTTTTTCTGCTTGGTACTGAAGGGACGTGGGGCTAGTCAAGCTGCGTTTTTATTGCAGCTTTTTTCCCGCATTCCATACAACACATTGTATGATGTAACACTATGGTAAAATTACCTTCAAACCATCAAACCATGTGCCACCCACATAGGCGCCGATACTGTGACGATATGTCACCGATTGGTGTGTTGTGCAGCATCCACGGTGATGCCAGGAGCGCCCAGGTCGATTAAAGGTAGAACGTGCCATGGCGTCCGTATGACGTATACCGTCGGTGTTGAGCTGCAGCTCAACGAGTGTTGTTGCGTTGGAGATGCAGCAACGACGGCGCTGGTGGTGTGAACGACGTCGCCGACACAATGTCGGCTGCTACTGCCGAAAGCATCGATGTCCGTGTTTTTTTCCTGCTAAAGACGTATAGACGAATGCCTTCGCCGCACTAGAGCTTTCCTGCAGTGGATGTTTAGGCACGGAGTCAGATTCGAAGGACGGGTGCAATGCTGCCTTTGTTTTTGGCTCAGGACACAATGACGTCATCGTCCTGGAAGCGCAAACGGGAAAAATGCGTAGTCTTGCAAGATGTCACTGTACTTGGAGCGGGGACGCTTGATTTCAGTGTTTGGCCACTTGCACGTCTGCAGCTCGTTATGACGGATGTCGTGTAGAGGAGGCGGAGACCCAGCAGTAGCACGCGACGGTAGACCAGCGGCCATAGACTTTCTTAGAGAGTCCGGTGACGAGAAGCACGAGCGCAGGGCAGCATGCGCGGGCGGTTTGGATCCTCGGCAGCCCAGCGCGTTGTGTGTGATAGTCGCCATCCTAGTGGGAGACTTGGTGGTTGTGCCCGAGAAGTCACCTAGCGGATCAGCTGGCTGGTCTATCATCGGCGAATCTGCCGAGGTAGTCGGCGTAGCAGAACAGTACTCCAAGAAATTATTCCGACAAAGTGAGATGCCGGAACCGACGTCGAATCTGTCATGGACAGGGGTTGAAGTGGCCCTGCTGGAAGAACCAACACTTCGGAGACAGTAGTCGGAGACACCGGGGTGGCGGGCCTTACAGTAGATGAGCCGCTTAAAGTGGCAGGGTGATTTCCGTCACCTTTAACGGCTGAGGTTTATGGCAGCGCGATAGTCTGGACTAACTGTGGTGCAGGAGACTTACATGAAGGGGAGCCAAGTGTCGCTTTTGGGGAGGCGATGTTTGATGCCGTAGTACTGAAGCACGGCATCGCGCCGTTGATCGTAAGGTCGAGAACTCCACGCGAAGTATGTGCGGTGGCATTTGACGTTCTGCGGAAGATGGCATTCTCGTACCTCAAATACAAATTCTACGAGCCAGATGCTGTTGAGCTCCAAAGCTACCTCCAACTCTTCGAACCATACCTCGGTGCAGGGGGTTTAGAGCAGAGATAAAGGCGGGTCAAAGTTCAGTTGCAAGGTTTAACCTGGCTAGAACAAGGCCACGAAGCTCAGTGGCAGTGGTGCAGCGCCCATCCCTTGTCCGTTGGTCCGTAGTCACCAAATGATGAGGAACGAGGATCCAGATGGCGGCGATCAGGCCGTGCCATGGTCAAAAGTTTTCTTTAGGGCGCGAGTGCAGACGAGGTCACAGCTGCAGTGTTCAGCCAAGCCTGGAGCTAAGCCATTCTAAATTACTCATGGCTCGCGCTTCATGAAGCACGCTGCTCACTTCTATAGCACGGCAGCTGGCGAATACTGGCGCGATGCTACAACCCTTTTCACACATACCATTAGTCTTCTGCACAATGACCATGCCGAGTCCTAAGCGGCTTGCGTTGTGTGCATTTCGGCGTCGGTGTTTTCGTCGAAATGTGCGAGCAACGTAGGCATTTGCAGGCGTCATTTTAGTTATTGAAATGCTTGAATTCTCGAAATCTTCCTGGGGTGTTCCTACTTGAACTCGATGTCGTTTCTTGCAAAGCTAGTGAGTGGCTTAGCGATGTGGAAAAAGTTTTCGATGGACACCTAGCACACAGGCCGAGTAATTGACGCATGGCGGGTGGCGGAAATGTAGCAATGGCAGCTGCTTTCTGTGGACCAGGACTTACTTCGAACAGGCATATCACGTGGGCCGACCATGAAATTTTCTCTTACGCAAATAGGCACTTTTCTGGCTTGAGCGTGAGTCCAGAAGGTTTAGATCGATTGAAGAACAGCCTCAAGGCGTAGATACTCGTCGAAGCTCGAAGAAAACACGTTGGCATCACCCACGTACACGAGGCAGGTCTTCCACTTATTCCTGCTAGCACTGCATTTATATTGTGTTGAAAGTCGCAGGTGTCCATCAAAGTTGATGATTTGATTGATTGGATTTTATATGAGAGGTTTAACGTCCCAAGACTACCATATTTTCACCATTGATGAACGAGCCACTGTGGCTCATACTCGTTTTGGGGTGAACTCCTGGCTGTAGGTCTTGCTTTTCTCGTGACATTACTGATAGAGACGCTGGGTACGTGTACTTCGGCTTTGTCGGCCATCTTGGAGACAGCTACATCTCCCAGAACAAGAAGCAGTCGCTGCCTGCGTGGGTCACCTTCTGAATTCGGTCCCTTGGCATCGACACCCAGAAAGATGGCTACTCCGATGACAAGCCAGGCGGTCCAAACCAGTGATGCCCATGGCTCTCTTCTCGCGTATGTTTTTCATGCGCCACAGACACCAAAGCCGTTCCATGAAGACATCTTCGAGGATGTTGATGACTGGCTCGACTACTTTGATCCGGTTGCAAGTATGAACAAATAAAATGATGTTCCCAAGCTGCGCCATGTTTACTTCTACTTGGAAATTCAGTGAAGACGTGGTACGAGAACCACGAGGGCTTCTTTGCAACCTGGCAAAAGTTTAGCCGACAGCTATATGACGCTTATCGCAACACCGAGAGGAAGGAAAGATCAGAGCAAGCCATATCCTGCAGAAACCGGCGGCCGAACGAACATTTATGTTTGTCGGGGACATGTTTCGACTCTTCAAGCGCGCGGACCCTGCCATGTCAGATGAAAAGAAGATGCGGCATTTGACACGCGGAGTAAAAGAACAGCTTTTCGCTGGGCTCGTGCGCAATCCACCGACGACAGTCGCTCAGTTCATCAGTGAGGCAACCACGACGGAACGTACTTTGCAGCAGCAGTCGTCACAATACGATCACCAGAGCCCGGCCACCGCATGCTCTATCGGCTCCGACAGCGAGAGACAGGCCCTCGCAGACTTCATTCGAAGTATTTTTCGGGGTGAATTGCGACACCTCCAGGCAGTGCGATCCCATCTACCTGTGTCAGCCCTCGCAGATGTAATCATATAAGAAGTCCGGCTGGCTGTCACACCCCTGGCCCCACTCACACCACTGATTCGCGCGGCCCCAGTCCTGACATACGCAGCGGCATTGCGTTACCCTGCGCCTCCGGCTACAGATCCTGCTATGCGGCCAAGGTACCAGGCTATGCAGCCATTCTACAACACTGTTTTGAGCCCGCCTCTCGGCTCAAGGTATCCGAGCACACCCACCTATCTGCTGTCTGTCTCAAGAAAAAGTGATAGCAAGGTAAGCACATGGCGCACCTTGGATAACCGTCCACTCTGCTATCACTGCGGCGAAGGGGGTCGCGTATACCGGAACTGTCAATACCGGCAGCTAGGTCTTCGCGGCTTCCACCCTGATGCTGGATGACCGCGCAACGGTGAGCGCCCCCGCGAAATCGAAGCCTATTTCACGAGCCAGCGAACTCCTTCGCCTATGCAGCCGTACCAGTCAAGACCGCCATCGCCTCACCGGTCTGCGTCACCCAGTTTGCTCTCATCGTCTTTCGCTTCTTTCAGGAGCCGGTTGCCGAATCCACGCAAGGGAAACTAGGAAGGGCGACTTCCGGGGGTGAAGTCGCGCCCCGGCAAACTGTAAAAGACCCTCCTTTGACGCAACGACCGGACGAGGACCCTTCCGGTTTTGCAGTGTTCTCCGGCAGCAGAAAGATAGTTTCTGCTGAAACCGCTGTTTTAGTCAACAATCATGCTGTCAAAGCCCTCGTAGAAACCGGTGCCGACTATTTCGTAATGTGTGCCACACTGGCATCTGAAGTGAGGAAAGTTACCACATCGTGGCAAGGACCCCAGTTGCGCGCGGCAGGTGGCCATCTGGTGATGCCTACTGGTATGTGCACGGCACGCATTTGAATACGTACGTCGACGTTTGCGGGCTCTTTCCTCGTACTGCACGTGTGCACTAAGCCAGTCTTTCTAGGAATGACCTCCCTTCGTGAATAGGTGCCGTCATCGACCTCCGTAAATTACCTGTGTCGTTCGAGGATCCTTTTTGCGCTGCAACTGACAGTACACGATTCCGGAAAAGAGCGCTCCGTGTTACCGACGATTCTCTGACTCTCCCCCCTCGAAGTGGTCTGTTTGTCAAAGTAGAATTGGGGTAGGACGTGTCTGACGCGGTAATTGCAGAGGTCATTTTGTCTCTCTTTATTCCACGACGAATTTGTGTTGCCCGAGGAATCATTCTGCCAAGCGACAGTCATGTTCACCTGCTGTTGACTTATTTCACCGACGAATATCACCACCTAACGAGACAAACTGCCATTGCATATAATGAAGAACTTGCCGATGTCGATGGTTCGTCCACGTTAGCTTCATTTCCATCGAATGGCCACCCTGACGAGGCCTTCGCGAGCACTCTCGACGTATTGAGAGACTACCTTCGGCTCAACGAGAAAGTCTTTTTCGTATACTCAACTCACTTCAAGGCAGTTTTGCCACAACGTCAAAGGTTGAACAGACACCACTTGCTCAGCATCGTATCATCACGAAACTCACCGAGAGACCCATTCGACAACATGCCTATAGGGTGTCATAAAAAGAGCAAGACGCTATACGTGACAAAGTCCAGCAGATGCTTCAGTACAACGTCATCCAGCCTACGACCAGTCCCTGGGCTTCGCCAGTTGTGCTAGTAAAGAACAAAGATGGTACGTTGCGTTTTTGCGTTGATTACCGTAAACTCAACAAGGTCACCGAAAAGGACGTTTACTTTCTACCCCGGACAGATGACTCGTTGGACCGTATACGCAACGCTGAATACTTTTCCTCCATGGATTTGCGTAGCGGCAACTGGCAAATCACAGTCGATGAGCGCGAGTGCGAAAACACGGCGTTTACTACTTCCGACGGCCTGTACGAGTTTAAAGTGTGGCCTTTCGGTCTATGCTCAGCACCAGCTACTTTCCAAAGAATGATGGATATGGTTCTCACGGGGCTAAATTGGCACTCATGTTTTGGTTATCATGATGACGTCGTGGTCTTTGTAGATACGTTTGAACAACACGTCCAACGCCTCCAGGCAGTTTTTCAGGCAATCAGATCATCGGGGCTTTTTCTGAAACCCGAGAAATGTCATTTTGAATATGAAGAACGGAAGTTACTTGGTCACGTTATGAGCCATGCCGGCATCCGCCTAGATCCAAAGAAAACCCGCGCCGTTGCCGCCTTTCCCGTGCCCACAAATAAGTGCGAGCGACGTCGACTTCTGGTGCTCTGTGCGTATTACAGGCGCTTTGTCAAAAACTTTTCGAAGATTGCTGAACCACTCAACAACCTTGCAAAAGATGGTGTCTCGTTTGTTTGGGGTCCCCATCAGTGTCATGCGTTCGACACCCTCCGAAACCTCCTCCAGGTTCCGCCTGTACTGGGTCATTTCGACGAAAGCGCTGACACGGAATTACACACTGACGCCAGCAACGTTGGAATAGGAGCGGTATTAGTTCATTGGAATAATGGCGAAGAGCGCTGATCGCTTAGGCGAGCAGAAGATTTCCCCAGCGGATAAAAACTATTCTGCAACCGAAAAGGAATAAGTTGCTGTTGCCTGGGCCATAACAAAGTTCCGCCCATACTTGTATGGCCGCCCAGTCAGGGTAGTTAGCGACCACCATTCTCTTCGATCACTCGCAAATCTCAAAGATCCCACAGGTAATCTAGCACGATGAAGCCTACGGCTACAAGATTTCGATGTCACCATCGTCCACAAATCTGGGCGGAAACACACCAACGCTGAGTGTCTCTCACGCGCACCGGTCGAAAATGCCAACAATGACCTTGAAGACGACGACACTTTTCTTTCTGCCATATAAGCAACCCGCTTGGCTGAGCAACAGCGTCATGACTCCGAGCTCATCCTGCTGATCGACTACCTGGAAGGACGCAATTCCCACCCTCCTCGAAGCTTTGCACGCTCGCTAGCCTCCTTTTGTTTCCGCGATGAAGTGCTTTATAAAAAAATCTTTCATCCTACTCAAGCTATGTATCCGCTTCTTGCACCAACTACGCTTCGTGGTGACATTTTACGTTCATGTTGTGATGAGCCATCGTCCGAACACCTCAGCTATACGCGCACGGTGCAACGAATTCAACGCTACTACTACTGGCCACGTCTGGCAAAGACTGTGAAGCACTACGTTCGCACATGTCGCGACTGTCAACGACGTAAGATTCCACCTTTACAACCAGCGGAACTACTGCAACCAATAGGCCCACCAAAGGCGCCCTTTCTTCAGATGGGCATGGACTTGCTGGGCTCACTCCCCACGTCTTCGTCTGGAAACTGGTGGATTGTGGTTGCTACCGACTATACTTATCACGCTACTGTGAAACAAATGCCTTTCCAAAAGCTACCGCAGCAGACGTCGCCCAATGTTTCGTTAACAGCATCATCTTACGTCATGGTGCGCGAGCTGTCGTCATAACTGATCGGGGGACAGCTTTGACCGCAGAGATGCTGCAGGAAGTCTTGCGATTAAGTGGCACTGAACATCGTAAAACAACGGCTTCCCACCCACAAGCAAATGGGCTGACTGAACGACGCTATAAGACAATTGCAGACATGCTGTCAATGTAAGTGGATATCGATCACAAGAACTGGGACGCCATACTTCCCTACATAACTTTTTCGTATAACACTGCTGTTCAAGAAAGCACTGGTTTCACACTTTTTCGCTTGGTCCATGGTCACGAGGTCAGGACAACGCTTGACGCCATGCTCCTGCCCGACAACTTTGGAATATAACACACGGATGCCGCCAAATTCGCGCAGTGCGCAGAAGAGGTCTGTGAACTTGCTCGTCACTGTTTTCAACATTACCAAACCGCAGACGCGCGCCGCTACAGTCGTCGTCTCCATAAAGTAATTTTCAAGCCTGGTGATGAAGTCTGGGTATGGACCCCTATTCGACAGCGTGGCCGTTCAGAAAATCTTCTTCCCCGCTACTTCGGCTCTTACAAGGTCGTACGACGTCTCAGCGACGTCACTTACGAGGTTCTCCCAAAAGGCACTTCGAGACGTTCCCGTTTCAACCCGCAAACTGAAGTCATTCACGTTTCACGGCTCAAACCATACTTATCACGCTGTGAATCACCAGTGAGTGACTGAATTTATTGGTAATTTGCAATCTTTCTTTTTTGTTTCGTCGTTTTTGTTTAGTCATTTGATGAACGAGCCACTGTGGCTCATGCTCATTTTGGGCTGCAAAGAAGAAGAGAACATTTTCATTGCTCTGGTGACTGATTGATATGTGGGGTTTAACGTCCCAAAACCACCATATGATTATGAGAGACGCCGTAGTGGAGGGCTACGGAAATGTCGACCACCTGCGATTCTTCAACGTGCACTCAAATCTCAGCATACTGGCCTACAGCATTTTCGTCTCCATCGAAGATGCAGCCACCGCAGCCTCGGTTTGAACCGGCAACCTGTGTGCCAGCAGCCGAGTACCTTAGCCACTAGACCACCGTGGTGGAGGGGGGGGGTGTTTGTCAAAGTTGGAAGGGCATCAGCTTGAACTCAAAGAGGTTATCTGGTGTTATAAATGCTGGGTTCTCTTGGTCTCTCTCGTCGACTCCGACAAGGAACTTGAAACCGTAACAAAGCCATAGGAAAACTCTGTTCACAGAAGTCCTACCCGTGTTGATCGTACATTTTTGTGGGGCCTGGATTAATCCGTGATATTTTTTTTCCCGGAACTTACCAAAACGGCCTCTTGTGAATGGCAACAAGTGCTTTTTTTGCTGCCAAATTAGTGGTCAACACTGAGTATTTTCATCGCTTCTGACGGTCTCGTAAATAAAGGTGGGGCAAGTAACTGATAACCGCCTTTTAAAGATTACTCGTATACTGCGAACACTCGCATGCTATACGTGTTATTATCTCGCAGCGACTCTCGCCACACACAATAACACCGCCTGCTTCTTCGATGAAATCATTTTACAGTTTTACCAAGCCAGAGTCCATCACGGCTCCGCTGATACTTTCGTCATGAATATTGCACTGTAAAATAGGTTTTATTTGAAATGCAAATGCACGAAATGCCAAATAATGGCCCCGTATCCGCATGTTACACTGCAAATGGCTGGTGAGAGTGAAGAAAATGTTTCTTTTATGTTTTGCGGAAGAAGATTGGTGAATGGCATTCCGGAGGCGCTGCGTTAGAGTGCCTCGAGCGTACAGCGGAGGCAAACGAGCACATGGAGTCATGTCACACGTGAGACATGAGCGCTATCTGGCAAACCTTCAAGAACAAAGCGCGCGCACCCACCGCTTCCGTCTCGGAGGTGATAAGGTGCAGAATTCAGGGCGACGAGTAGGTACTACCACCTAGTCGTCTTAGCAAAGCGTTGGAATCACTTGGCTTTTCGTGAAAGCGTTGCAGGGTCAGTGCAACGTGATAAACTCTAGGATCCTTATAATTGCTTACGTATGCCTTTTTTTAGTAAGAGACACACATACAGAATATTTACGTGTTGTTATGGTGCCTCAGATATGCGCAATAAGTGTTTTTAGTTGACAATCGCACAAGTATGAACGCTGAATCTTGAGCAATATTGTTGGGTGCTGCTGATGGATTCAGCCGTTAGGAGTATCAGAGTATCATTTGAGCACTTTGGTGCCGTTTAGACTAGACAAACACACAATTGTACAGACAAACAGACCGAAATTTTTACATCGAAGGTCCCCAAGAAAGATTATATCGTCTTTAAAAATCTTATTTGCGGGGCGTTTAACCAGGTGCTTTTCGATTGGCAGTTCGCGGCTCTGGCTACTAGACCTCAGAGCATACGTTGCCGAGAGCGTCACCGGCAAGTCGTTAATACATGGCAGTCCTCAGAGCTCCGAAATTTCTGCGCGTGATCATCATAAGTAGCAAGATGGCGCCACAAGCGTGCGTTGGGCGCACTTGCTCGAATAGTCATAACGCTTCGCTTCCTATGCACATGCGCATAGGAAGCGAAGCGTTACGATAAGCATACGTTACGATACGTTAAGCATGCGCGCTTCCGCATTGCGTGATCAAAGGGCGTAGAGATGCTATCTGGCGTGGGCACTGACTTGCGTGCGCGATTGTCGCTAGAATAAGTCACTCTATACACACTCTAAGCCAAAAACGGCCTAAATGGGAGCAACAGCTGTTTTTACTCCTTCAGACCAACTGTTACTTCTTGAAAGGACCAAATGGAACAAGATGGCCGACATGTTTGAAAACGGGGGAGTGACTGTATTAGCCTTGAGTTTCTAAGGGAGCAACAGAAGGTGGAACCGCTGTAAATGCTCTCGTCACGCAACGGTTACTCCCCTGAAAGACACCGAATATATGCATGCCGCCCACATTGATATTCATAGGCCAGATTACTATTTGTTCAGTGTGCCAAACTTCACCAAACCAAAACAGTGATTCATTTTAGCGTCCAAAGATAATAAAATAGCAGCGTTGGCTGAACACAGAAGGCCTGAGAATACAGCTACCGCAACAGTCAACACACGCAGCAGCAGCATGAAGAGTTAGCACGTCAAAGCGGAACAAACGCCGAAACACGTGCAAAACAACAATATTTAGAAAAAAAGAGCCTAAACAAGCCGTTCGTCTGCTAAGGAACGGCGTCAAAGCCGATCAAGCACCAAAAGTTGTGCAAAAGGAGCCCCTCTCCCCCCACCCCCCAAATATATCGTGAAAAAAAAAAGCAGACCCAGACGCGCTTTTCATCAGCCGGTAAACTTAGTAGCACGCTTCAACGTGTAATTTGAGGGCTGATCTGCGTCATCTTCGCCCGCACGACAAGGGGGCGCTAGTGTAGCAAGCGATGTAGAAAGTGATCATTATTCAATGTTTGTGTGTACTAGCAATAAAAATATTAAACTCAATTTTTTATAAAGATTTATGAGTTTTACTACACCTCAGTATTTCTTTATATGTGTATCAGGAGAACACACTGAAAGCATTGCGCTGACGCCTGGGCTGCCACTGGTTGACGTTTTTTTCGGCGCAAGTAGGTTCGCGTTTGCACTACTCATATTCGTATGGCTTGTAGTCGGCGAGCACATGGACATGCGAGCTTGTGTGCTATGTTTCTATCGTGCATATGTGTCGGGTATTTGCGTTTCTACTTATTCGTGATGAAGGTTAGTGTGTATTTATCTTTAGAAAGCGCGATGTTGTGGATTTTGTTTCTGGATGAAACAAACACAACGTAAACACGTCTTCAGCTATCTGTAAACCTGTTCGCTCGTCGGACAAAAGATGGGGCATGAATCAGCTTGCAGGTGAGTGGCATTTCCTGCAACATTCAATGCCCTTACAGTGTAGATTTTTACAATCTAACATTGGTTGAGGCGTCTCCAACCCCAAATTTAGGCTTGTTCACAGCTTGTGAAAAATGTTGAGTTCTCGAACAGCTGGCTCATTTTTTTTTTCTCCAAAGACATTGTTGAGTGGTGGCGCTATTAAAAGAGAAATGATTTGCTCTTGCTTATTCCCTGTATTCATTGCTAGCCGTATCGGACTAAATTACCTCTATTATTACCACCTGCATACCCTCTTGCTGTCCCTGTCACCACTGCAGTGCCAGTGTACATTTGCTGTTAAAGTTCCTTTCCGCAACAGTACCTAGTCCTAAAAAAATACTGGGGCGATGTTGTAGCTGCCTTCATACTGGTACTTATCTATCACTGGCTTTATGTCCCGTTAATGGCTGGGTGTTGGGGCCTTCGGTCGCATTTTTTAGAGCAGTAGAGTGCATGTAGACCAGTAAGTGAAGAAAATATTTTCGCATCATATCACAGGCCGGGTGGTGGCGCACGGATTTCTTTTTAGGCCAGGCATAGGGAGCCTAATATGCCGACCATATTTGCTTGCCCGGCCTCAAATTCAGATAAGCGGTCCCCCCTTCCCTTACCCGCACGCCTCGAAAAAAAAAATATCTGCCTACATCACTGCGTCACTGGCTTCACCTCTACGCTGAACCAATTATTTTATAAGCGCACCATAAGGCGAACACTTTGCATATGGACAGAACAATGGAAGGAGAAATGACCCAAACCTTTCGGATTTCTTTAGTGATGCAAAACCTTGAAGTATTGTGAAAGACAACCATAAATGCTGTTGGTTCACGTTAGCGTTGTCATTATTCTGCATCTTAAAGTTTTTATGCACTGTGAAAGCTTGGCAAGCCATTGAACTCACATTTTGACGTCAATACCAATCGACGAAAATTTTGACAACCTCAATAACGCTGTTTGGAATTAGCTGCATGCACATAATTAAGCTGATTCCCACTTGGATTTTCTTACCAGACTTCACTGTTGCCAAATAAAGCACTGCTACCAAATAAAACAATATTTGATGCATGTCCTTTACTGGTTTTTTTTTCAGGTGTATGACACAAATTTGGTTATACTGCAGATACTGACGCCCCCAATGATGCTAAAGTACAGAAAGCAAGCAAATTTTAGTAAGTGCAGGCTTTTTGCACTACGTATATAAAAGCATAGCTTTGGTGGCAAAACTGCGCATGTTTTGGCCAGCGAGTAGTGTATCATGCCACATGGTTACACTGGCACTGACATTTTGACATGGTTCCGCTAGCCCGTGTGCGTGCTTACACTGCTACAGTTAAGATAAAATCTTCATCTTTTCATTGCAAGGATTGCTGTTTGTACTAGAAAGCCATCTGCCAAGATTTTTTTACTCTGGTGCTACTAAAAGTACGTTTCCCTATTTACACAGGTTTCGGCTTGCACAAAGCATACCACTTGGACCTAGATTCACAAAGCTTTCTGTGCGCAGGCCTTCATAACAGCGTTTCTTGACTCGCTTTTACCCTGTTTTCTGCGCATGTTTCATAGGTTTAAAAGTGCGACACCATGTTGACCTAGCCCACTCTGAAAAATTCTCGTTTACAATTCTGCAAGAGTGTGCTTAACTTTCTTGTCCACCTCTTTGCTGTTCCAAGATCCTGAAGTGTTATGCTCTTACTAGAGGTGGCAGTGTTCCTAATGTTTGTATTTTCATCAAGTTCGCCAAGTATGCGATGCGGGCTTGAATGGTAGCACATCCGCAACAAATGTCTTTGTGGCACATGTAGAAGGCAGTACAAAATAAATAGGCAGACACTCCCACCAGGCGCTAACTTCTAATACTGTGTTTTTTTTGGAAACCACGGTGCGCTTATTCCAATTTGTCACACAGAGCAGTAACCTGTTCGGCTGTGAACCAACAAGACGTTGAACTAATAAAAGCTGCACATATTGTTGCGATTAGCACGACCACCTAGATTGAGGCGCGCGGCGGTGTTGCTCCGGCCGTCGCATTTGGACGGAGGAGGCGTAATTGCAGAAAGGGGCGTGGCCGCTGCTTTCGCCGCACTGCGGCGCGCGCCTACTACCCCTCCATTCCTTTGCTATCAATGCGGGAAGGTTTGCGGCGTCTTGAAAATATCGCTGTATAGTAACCGTGGGTTAGCATACCACCTCCCCCACCCTCACGAAACGCACATGAAAGAATGGACGGCGGCTATCGCTATATTTATTTTTGTGCGTGTGTGCACCAGTTCCTGCCGTTATCCACTTTTTTTTTAAAAGACTGTGGCAACATGTATTGAGCGCTTCGTCCCAATAAAAACGAAAAAGAAAAACCCCCACCTTCCCTGGATATCGCGTGATATACTTCACCTGTCGCGTCGGCTTGCCAGACTGAGAGGTTTAAAAAGAAATGGTGACCCCCTTAAAATACAGGAATTTAACCTCGCCAAACAAGAACTTCGGAGCAAAATTAATTCGTCGAAGGATTTTTATTTCAAAGTTTCAAGGTTATGAAAAGCAATCCGAAAAAAATTTTGGCCTTCTATTTTACCCACCTCAGCTGCCGAAAATACAGTTGTTTTAAATAACGTCCCCTGCAGTGACCCTTCAACCGTTTCTAACGCGTTCAACGAATACTTCAAATCGGTATTCACAACTGACAACTTAGACACACCTAGCTTTCACCATGGTTCAAAGAACTCAATCAGTGACATTTCCGTAACTCTCGACAGTGTTATGAACCTAATTTTGCACCTGGGAAATAAGAAATGTCTTGGTCCTGACGGCATTCCTAATATTTTTCTTTTTAGGAATTTCGAGTGGACCAGCCGCTACTTGACCATAATTTTTCAAAAGTCCTTAAGCACTTCAACTGTTTCTTCAGCTTGGAAATTAGCAAAAATTCTTCCTATATATGCATAAATCTGGCAGCAAGCAGTCACCAATAAACTATCGCCCGATTTCATTAACGTCTCAATCATGTAAACTTTTAGAACACATAATCTTTAAGCATATCATGGGGTTTCTTGAATTAATAACATTTTAAGTAATGCCTAGCATGGTTTTCGTCAAGGTTTTAGTACAACAACCCAGCTTGTAGAGTTTTCTCACGACATTTTGAACGCTCTAGACTCTGGTTACCAAATTGATTCAATTTTCATCGACTTTTCAAAAGCATTCGACACTGTTACACATTCTAAACATCTGCACAAACTTCACGCTGTTCTCAATAAATATTCCTTAGTTGAGTGGATTGCTAGCTTTTTAAACAACCATTCTCAGTTTGCTTCGTTTAATTCCTCGCACTCGTCTGTTGTGAATGTTTCATCCGGAGTCCCCCAAGGTTCCGTCCTTGGACCACTTTTGCTCTTGGTGTACATAAATGATTTGCCCAATTATGTGTCTGCGAAAATCCGCCTTTACGCTGATGATTGTGTCCTATATAATGTAAATAATACCAATGATGACCACAATTTACTTAGTGATTGTTTTGCCGAATTTTGCAGATGGTGTGACACATGGCAAATGAACACAAACTTTATTACAACAGTTGTTCTTACCTTCTGTAAACGCAGCTCCGTTTCGTTGTTCGATTACTCCTTCAATAGCTCCTCTCTGTCACGTGTGTCTGAATATAAGTACTTAGGCATCATCTTCACACCCAATATGTCTTGGTCTAAACATATCGAATACTCTTGCAATAAAGCTTTAAAGAAACTGGGCTACCTAAATCGTACATTAAAAGATGCTCCACCTGAAACAAAGTTACTAACGTATAAATCACTCATCCGTCTCATCCTCGAATATGCCTGCCCCGTTTGGAACCCTCATAAAAAATCGGACGCCAGCACACCAGAATCCGTTCAGAAGAAAGCCATCCGTTTCATTTTCCGCCGTTACGACTGGAATTTCTCAACCTACTCTCAACTTGCTACGCTAGGTCTGCAAACCCTGTCTGAGCGACGCGAACTCGAATGCCTAACGTTGATGCATATTCTTGTTAATACCCCACGCTACGCATTAACTAACGAATATCTGTCTCCTGATAATCTGAAACTCACAAGGAATAGCCACAAACTCAACCTGACACCATTCCATCCACGTACTAACCTATTTTAATTCAGCTTTTTTTCCGCACACTATTGAAAAATGGAATGTATTGCCTGGGTCAACTAGATTATTGCCTTTGGAATATTTCTTGCATGAATGTATTGATTCGCAATTTGTTTATTAAGAGTTGTAATTTCTTGCATGAAAGTATTGATTCGGAATTTGTTTATTAAGTGTTCTATTCCTGGTTGTTAAAAGTTTTATTCTTGTGTGTGCTGATGTATAGCAAACCCACTCCTGCGATAGCCCGATTCTGGCTGCAGTATGTAAGAATAAATAATTAAATAAATAAATATTGGTGCTCGAAGCGAACACACCCGTGAGCCAGTTTTCAAAAAAAAAAAGAATTTTTTGCTGTTCTTCAAGTGCAGCGTATCAGTAAAAAGTATACATGCAAGGGAGAGAGTGAAATTTATTAAAATTTCAATTTTTTCTGAGTGCTCACAAAATAGGGGAAACGACCCGATGTTTGGTTGTACCGCTGTAAGGAGGTTGGTGGAGATCCCTTAGGATGCCGCAGCTTCAAATGCGCTATGGCACGTAAAGCTCGCGCATTGGCATGGCTTTTATAGAAGGAATGCCACTTGAGCTTTCAGGCAAAGAAATTTTTTTCATGAATCTATATTCTGTTGAACATTGGTAATGACCCTACCTTGACGATTTCACATTGTCGAAGTATGCTGCGGCAAGTAAAAATATGGTTAGACACTTGTAGAATTGGAAGGTGCAGTCTGTCGTAATCATACATCTGTACATGAGAATCCGCTGAGAATTGTCTCATTTTGTAATTGCCATGTTTGTGTTCAAGCGGATTATCAAGCATTACACGTTCACGATGCATAAAATAGTTTATTTAAAACGAAAAAAAAAGAAATAAACGCTCCTGCACACTCCCGGTGCTTTCTTCAAACGCGCAATACTTTGCGGCTTAGCGGCTTATTTATTAGTTTTTTTCCGGTACGCCACTCTGTCTGTAATTGTTGTGGCCATATTTGACAATAGGGGCCTTATAAATTGGTTGGCAACTATTGAGCAAGTCACCGATGAATGATCTTCTCTTGCCAGGCAAGTAAAAAAGAGGACAGCTCAGTAAGTAGGGCGAAATCAGAGCTGTCAACCTTTTGCACACATCTTCCTTGCCAATATGTGGCAAAGCGATGTCAACGGCCTTTTTCACGCTATCCAACACAGCGACAGACTCGTGCTTCGGGAACACTAAAGCACCTCTTGTCTGCTGACCAATGAGTCCCATCACAGTGGATTTAGGCGGTCTTGATGAATGTAGGCTTGGGCAGGCGTTGCATGTTTGGCGTTCCTCGACAGCCTTCGGCATGACACCGGCAATGTATGCTACTGCGAAATTTTCCACGGTAGGAGGAAGTGGTAGCACTGAAAAAAAAAATGGTCATGTGAGATGCCTAATACCAATTCTCAGCATAATACCAATTATCAGTAAAAAACTGATCAGGCAAACATCGTTTAAATGAATGTGCTTGTAATTACGAGGCAATACTTTCAAGTGCGCCAGCACACTGGTAACATCATGAACATAACTAGTTGGTTCAGAGAAGCTGGCAAACAGATACAGTTTCTTTATGAAACTGGAGCTCGTACAGTTTCTGGAGCTCATACTGTTTCTTTATGAACAATTCTGTTATTGGGAGGCTGCCATCTGTCATATCGCCATAAAGAAAGAGTTTCCGCACATTTTTAATGATATGCCATTAATCGAATGACAAAAAGAATTGCCTGTCTGCGTTGCATAGATAGCTCACAACTGGCTTAAGTGATCCATTACCGAAATGTCTCATCATACTAACATTAATTTTGTGGTTGTCTGTAACAGCTCGTATCACTTGAAGACCACACTTTTCAACTTCATCAATTACGTGGTTTGTCAGGCGGTACAGCACCTTTCCACTTAAGTAATTTGTAAAAAAGAAACCGAATGGTATTTTGCACGACGTCGAAAGCCCTGACGTCACAAAGCTAAGTACTTTGTTAGCAAGCACAATAATGCTTACAGTGTCCTGTCTGATCATGTCAGAGTTTGTTGTTTCTTGTCCGAAAAAACAGTCCATTTCGCAGTCACACACATCTTTCGAGCTTATGGCCATTTCATCAATGATTAGCGAACACATCTTTGCTTGCTCTTTCAGATCTTTTACTTCCTGTGCTATACGCTCTTTCATAAATGGTGTGACGCCACCTTTACTGTATGACCTACCGACATAACGGAGCAAAGTAGTTTTTGCGGGTAGCTCCAGGAGGCCTCGGTTAAGGATGTAACGATAGGCCTTCGGTGATAAGTAGTATAGGACTGCACACTCCTTTACAAAGTCCGGAGCCCAAGTGGGGCGCTGCCTCGATACGTAAACAAGCTGTTCAATTATAAAGTCCTCTAGAGAAAAATTCGCAGTACCCACCTTTTGCAAACACTTGTTCAGTGCAGAGTGCAGCGTGTTCGACTTGTAACCGGTCACCTTTTTCTTCAAGCTTTCATTTTCTTTTTCAAGCCTCCACATGGAATCATTTTTTTAAGAGCTGCACTCGCAAGCTGTTTATTTTCCGCACGTCGGAAAGCCGACATGGCATGATTTCGTCTGTACGTTGAGTTGCGCAACCTTTTGAATTCACTGGGTGCCTATTCTCCATAGTTTGGGGGATAGCCTGTATGTCATGAGTATTTTCAGACTCCAGCAAGGTTTCAGAACTCGTGGGCAGGCAGATCACAGACGTTGGAGCCAGCTGGTGGCTTTGTTCACGGCTACTTGATGTGCAATCATCGACATTGTCACTGTTCACTGACCAAAGGACGACCTTCGTTGCACTAACTGCACACGGTGGTTGTTCCCACTCCAATTTTCGTCTCTTCTGTAGTATTGGCGGCTGCATATAGGCGGGGTGATCAGGAAAGACACTGGGAACAGCAGCGCTATTCAGACGCCGTCGCTTGGGTGAATCATTGCCAACAAAATACAATGAGCAGACGAAGCTACTGCCAGACTTGTCATTTGGAATGAAACCTTCCCTTGATATGGCTTTAAGCCACTTTTTCTGGATAGCCTGGTCTGCAGGAAACTCGTGGAAGCTTATACCAAGCTTTTTCTTGGTGCTTAACTTGCAGTACGGCACGCAGCAGTACGGCATGTTTCTGAAAAAGACGGTAAATTACGCACGGAATCTCAAAGCAGACCAGAAAACAAATTATTTGCCTGAAGTCAGTGTGGTATGACAACATAAAAATGCATATGAAAACTTGTATGCAAGTCGCAGAAAACCTTATCAGCAGCCGTTCAGCCAAAGAACCGGTAGATTAGTTCAAATCCTAAACAGGAAACAGTATGCACGCGATAATAGAGACAGAAATTAGGGGACTTTTGCGCTTCACTTTATGAGTTAAACGCGACAGCGATACCCACGCGCACGCGCGCACACACACACACACACACCGCCTTCTCAATTGCCAGCATGCCTTCGCTTCTCTGTGAATACCTATCGTTACTGCATCTACCTCGAATTTTCGCCCACAACAAAAAACGCTGACACCGAAATTACTGCGCAACGAGCGCATCAATTTTGTCGCGTTAAAACGACAAGCAGCACCAAAAGGAAAAAAAATTGTCATTGCGCGAGTGGCCCTTACCTAATTCCCAGGCGACAAGCGTCGCTCATCGCTTCAACCTTAAGATTCGCCTACATGCGGCCTGCGCTTAAATAAGAACGTCGCATTCGCATAACTGTCTTATCGTGGGAAATTCAGAATCCAAACAGACATGTCCACAAAAAAAATGTTGCCTATCGTCGGCAAGGTGAAAACGACTACAACATTAGCATTACCGCAATTTTAGTTTTCTAACAACCTGTTGCTCTCAAGACAGCGCTAGACCGCAGAACATAGCTATGCAGTGTCGACGAGGACGAAATGCATTTCAATTAAAAAAAATAGAAGCATGGCACGCGCCGATACAGGAGGCCATGCGAGAAAGGAGCGCCAAAACAAAGAATGAGAAGCACGGCAAATCACGCACACGGCACAACAATGTGTCATGGCATTTGAACGCGCAATGAAGACGAAGTCACTTAAGCACGCTGATTGGCTCTATCTCGAGCAAAATACGCTACAGTGAACTGCACTCACTGTGTAAAGACCAATTATGAAAACATAACAGCGTACCTTGATTCCAGTCACCACGTGCACGATGTCCAATGCGCATTTTTCCTAGCACGTCTGCGGCTGTCTACGGCGCCGCCAGCGCAGCGTCGTCCGCTAGGATGGATGGTTGGATAGATATGGCTGTACCCTTAAGATCGGGCGGTGGCTAGCGCCACAAAGCCGTAATACTTAATGAACCAAAAACTAGATTTATTTTTCTTCCTTAAATATTGAGATTGAGGATTTGTACTTTGCAGTGAAGGGTTTCGTTTTCATTCGTGCGTTGACTTTAGCCACTAATCAGATGACCTCCTTCTAGTTACTTCTACCAGCTTAAAGTCTTTTTTGCCCTCCCTGTCCCTAAACCCCAGTGCTTTGGAAAACTCTGCGCCATCATCCAGAACTATAGGGTGACGCCCTTTACACAACATTAACAAGTGTTCTGCAATTTTTTCTTCCTCTCCATATGCACTACCTTGCCGTGTCTACCCCTTCGTATTTAGCCCGATATGTCTTGGTTTGCAATACTCCCGTCCTGGCCTCAAACAGTAGAGAACTACCCCGAGTATTAGCATAGATCTTTTCCTTGGAAATTTCCTGTATAAAAGTTCGATAGATCTCTAGTGCAGACTTCCTAATCATGCCAATTCTCCACATATTGGTCTCAGCTTCCTTCACCTTCTTTTTAACCGATTATTCTTTTTGGTTTGGCCCCCTGCTGTTTTTCGAGTATTTACCAGTCAATTTTCTTGTTCGCTTCCTCCCATTTGTATCGACATTCCTCATGTACAAGTAGCTGAATACCTTCTGAGCCCAACGCTCCTCTCCCATTTCTCTCAATCACTTCTCAAATTTTATCTTGCTGCTAGCTTGCCTGCCCTCAAATGATGTCCATCCCATATCACTTTGTACTCCCTGATTTGGTGTATTCCCGTGGGCTCCTAAGGCAAGCTTACCTATTCCACGTTGCTTAATTTCTAATCTTGTTCGAACTTCTGATCTTATGCACAAGACCGCATTGCCGAACGTCAGACCAGGAACCATGACCCCTTTACATATTTCTCTCACAACATCATACCTATTGTAATTCCACAGTGTCCTGTTTTTCATTACCGCTGCTTTTTTTTAGCTTTAGTCGTCACGTATATTTTGTGTTCCCTTCGGTAATCGGCCCAATTGCTTATCTATACGCCCAGATATTTCTATTTATCTGTGATCTCTACGTGACCTCCTTTATTCTAAGCTCACTACCTTCAATCATTAAAAATCTTGACTGTTGATTTTTCCTTACTGAATCTGAAATCTAACCTATCTCCCTCAGATGTCCACCAATCTCTTCAAATCTTTCTTGTTGTTGGCTATTAGCACTATATCATCTGCGTACATCATTGCTGGTAGTGCCTGTTCAATGAGTTTTCCTTGTTTGACGAAGGAGAGGTTGAAGCCCAGTTCACTTCCCTCTAATTAGGCCTATAATCCTTGTAGGTACATCATGAGTAATAAGGGTGACAGGGGACACCCCTGCCTAAGCCCCCGTTTTACCTCTGCAGGCTTGTATACCAGTTTTGCGCACTTTACAATTACCTTGTTACCTTTATAGACATCCTTTAAAAGATTAGTGACTACATTTTTCACGCCTAGTGTGTCCAGTATTCCCCACAGTTCATCTTGAACCACGCTATCGTACGCTCCCTTGATATCAAAAAATGCTAGCCACAGGGGCCTGTGTTCCTTTTCTGCTATTTCGATGCACTGCGTCAGTGAGAACAGATTGTCTTCCAACCTCCTGTGTTTCCGAAACCTATTCTGCAGTTTTCTCAGCACCCCCTCATCCTCTATCCATGCCTGCAGTCTTTCCTTTATAATCTGCACCGCCATCCTGAAGACCACTGATGTCACTGTTGTAGGACGTTAGTTGTTTATGTCAGCTTTTCCACCTTTCCGTTACAGATCATGCTGATCCTGCTAAGTTTCCATCCATCGGGAACTTCACCATCAATTATTATTTTGCTCGCTGCTTCTTTCACAGCCTGCTTAGACTTCGGACCTATTGTCTTTATCAGCATATTTGGAATGCCATCTGGGCTTGTTGATGTACTACTAGGAACCCTTTTCTCAGCCCTTTCCCACTCTTGTTGTGAAAATGGAGCCATTGCGCCACTTCATTCATCTTTGTCTATTGTGGTGCATAAAGGACTTCTTTGTTGAAATGTTTCTGTCACCCTTGTTCTTATATATTCAATGGCTTCGTCCCCTTCTAGCCTAGCACCTTCGGCTGTAGGTATAAACCTCTGCTCTAGGCTCGTCTCATTTCTTAAGGAGTTTAGATGGTTCCGAGATTTCGCAGCTGCCTTTTTATCTTTCTTATATACTTCTGCTAGCCAATGAGCTCCCTTTCTTCAAATCTTTTCATTGTTCAAAAAGGATGCATGCCTTCTACAGCTTAAAAAGATTTCCCATTTTCTTTCAACATCAATTGTTGGTTCACCCAGCTGCTTAGCATGTATGTGTTCCCTAGAGGCTTCCTGACGTTTTGCTATGGCTCTCTTAGCTTCCTCAACCCACAAACGTTCGGTTTGTGTCTTCTTTTCCAGGGTGACTTGTCAAGTGCCTTAGCAAGCTCTAGCTCAAACAGTCGAATTAAATTCGTGTATGTCCACACTATTCTAATGAAATTCATGTATGTTCACTCTAGTTTAATTAAATTCGTGTTGTCCCACACGCAGGGATGGATGGATGGATGAATATGGCTGTACCCTTTAGTTGGGGCGGTGGCGGAGCCACCAAGCCGAAATACTTAATGAACCCTAAACTATATTTATTATCAATTTTTTCTTTAAAAAGTGAGTTTGAGGATTCGTACTTTGCAGTGAAGAGTTTCGTTTTCACTCGTGCCTTGACTTTAGCTACCAATCAGATAACCTCCTTCTAGTTAAGTCTACTTTCTTAAAGTCTATTTTGCCCTCCCGGTCCCCAAACCCCACTGCTTTGAAAAACTCTGCGCCATCATCCTGAACTATAGGGTGAAGCCCTTTACAGAACATTATCAAGTGATCGGCAGTTTCTTCTTCCTCTCCACACGCACTGCATACTGTTTCTACCCCTTCGTATTTGGCCCGATATGTCTTGGTTCGCAGTACTCCCGTCCTTGCCTGAAACAGTAGAGAACTAATAATAATAATAATACGTTTATTTCATCATCATTGTGTACATGATGACAGGGGCCCGAAGTAAAAGCTGCGAAATCCGAGGATCGTACAGCTTGACTGAGCTGCTGACCTCTATCTTGGCGAGCAGCAAGGATTCACCAAATGTGCATAATATAACACAACCAAATGTGCATATTATAACAGAAAAAGAAAAATGAAAGACACAATACAAGGAAGTACACTTTTAAGGCACAGAAATCGCGAGCAAACAGATAACAGGAATTATGAAAGAAAAAATTATAACTCTTTATTTGTCAATGTTTCAAGGGGTGCGTTTTTAGCTGCGAAGCTATTGGGCAGTAGCGGAAGCTGGTTTTTCAGGGTTTGCGTGCCGTAAGTTGCCTATATTTTACCACACAGTAAAACTACCCCGAGTACTATCATAGATCCTTTCCTTGGCAATTTCCTGCTTAAAAGTTCGATAGATCTCTAGTGCAGACATCTTAATCATGCCCATTTTCCACATGTCAGTCTCCGTTTCCTTCACTTTCTTCTTAACCGATAGTTCTTTTTGGTTTGGCCACCTGCTGTTTTCTAAGTATTTACCAGTCAACTTCCTGGTTCGCTTCCTCCATTTTGTATTGGCATTCTTCATGTACAAGTAGCTGAAAACCTTCCTGCCCAACGCTCATCCTTCATTTCTCTCAATCGCTTCTCAAATTTTATCTTGCTGCTAGCTTCCCTGCCCTCAAATGATGTCCATCCCATATCACCTCGTACTTACCGACCGCACTGCCACAGGGCAACCTCATCTTGCTGGGTTGGATACCAATCGTGATGCACTAATTACGTACAATGAAATTACAAAGCACTTTTACTTAGAACGCCGCATTTTTCCACCCCCACATCCGAAACTTAACCGACCGCAGGCAATAACCCTACGCCTATTACAGACACACACGTACCCAAACCTTGCCACGCTTCCCGTTTATTATCCCGATGCATACCCCAGCGACACATGCCCATCATGTGGACACACAGCGACACTCGAACACATGCTCTGGGAGTGTAGAACAACTCCTCCCGACTCTACCTCAAGCAAGTGGGAGAGGTCCCTCAGAAGCTCACTTCTCGCCGACCAGCAATGGGCCGTCCAGCAGGCACACGAAGCGGCCGCCAGGTACTCCCTGGCGGTCCCTACGTGGGAGACGCCCGCTACGCGCTAAGCGCGTCCTGCAGGACCGCAATAAAGTTTTTTTCATTCCATTCCATTCCCACAGATGTCCACCAATCTCTGCAAATCTTCCTTGTTGTTGGCTATTAGCACTATATCATCTGCGTACATCAATACTGGTAGTGCCTGCTCAATGATTTTTCCTTGTTTGACGAAGGAGAGGTTGAAGCGCAGTCTACTTTCCTCTAATTTGGCCTCTAACCCTTGTAGGTACATCATGAATAATAAGGGTGTCAGGAGACACCCCTGCCTAAGCCCCCGTTTTACCTCTGCAGGCTTGTATACCCGTTTTGCCCACTTTATAATTACCTTGTTACCTTTATAGATATCCTTTAAAAGATTAGTGACTACATCTTCCACGCCTAGTGTGTCCAGTATCCCCCACAATTCCTCTTGAACCACACTATCGTACGCTCCCTTGATAACCAAAAATGCTATCCACAGATGCCTGTGTTCTTTTTCTGCTATTTCGATGCACTGCGTCAGTGAGAACAGATTGTCTTCCAATCTCCTGTGTTTCCGAAACCCAGTCTGCAGTTCCCCCCGCACCCCCTCATCCTTTATCCGTGCCTGCAGTCCTTCCTTTATAATCTGCATCGCCATCCTGAAGACCACTGATGTCACTGTTATAGGACGGTAGTTGTTTATGTCAGCTTTTCCCCCTTTCCTTTAGAGATCACGCTCATCCTGCTAAGATTCCATCCATCGGGAACTTCTCCATCGAATAATATTTTGCTCGCTGCCTCTTTCAGAGCCTGCTTAGACTTCGGACCTAATGTCTTTATAAGCATATTCGGAATGCCATCTGGACCTGTTGATGTACTAATAGGAACCCTTTTCTCAGCCCTTTCCCACTCTTGTTGTGAAAATGAAGCCATTGCGCCACTTGATTCATCCCTGTCTATTGTGGTGCATAAAGCACTTCTTTGTTGAAAATTTTCGGTCACCCTTGTTCTTATATATTCAATAGCTTCGTCCCCTTCTAGCCTAGCACCTTGAGCTGTAGGTATAAACCTCTGCTCTAGGCTCGTCTCAATTCCTTGGGAGTTTAGATGGTTCCGAAACTTTGCAGCTGCCTTTCTATCTTTTTTTATGTGTTTCAGCCAGCCACTGAGCTTCCTTTTTTTAATCTTTTCATTTATCAGAAGGGTTGCATCCCTTCTACAGCTTAGAAAGATTTCCCATTTTCTTTCAACATCATCTGTTGGTTCACCCCGCTGCATAGCATGTATGTGTTCCCTAGAGGCTTCCTGACGTTCTGCTGTTGCTCTCATAGCTTCCTCATCCAACCAACTTTTGTGTTTGTGTCTTCTTTCCTAGGGTGATTTGTCACGTGCCTTAGCAAGCTCTAGCTCAAACAGTCGCATTAAATTCGTGTATGTCCACGCTATTCTAACTAAATTCATGTATGTTCACACTAGTCTAATTAAATTCGTGTTGTCCCACACGCACGGGAGAGGGACAACAGCGCCGCGTCGCGGCACGTTTCCGAACTACCTCTATTACAATTTTTCAAAGGCGCGCGCGCCGATTGGGCCGGCTTGAGCAACACCGCCACGCGCCCCGATTTAGATGGCCTTGCGCTCGGATATTTGTGTATGGGCAAGCTCTCTGTGACACTGTCAAACAAAGAATTACAATATCTGTGCATGCCTTAAGATATATTGCTTCGTTCACAGATCTCGTGGCTGTGACTCGTCAACAGAGTGAACAAGTGCACCCTAGTTCCCCAAATTTAAAGCATTGTTTGAAGGTAGCACGGTCTATATTTACTTGTGTCTATTGTTTTGCCCAGCCGCTTTCGTCAGACACAAGGAAATATACTGACGATTACATGTAGCCTCAGAAATGGTTGCTGTCAAGCAGGCTTTGCATGCTTGGCTTGTGCCTACAAGTATTGCACAATTCATGACGCAGCACCATATAATCGAACAGTATAATCAAGAGCAACTATGTGCACGAGTTAATATGTATTTCAATTTGAGCCGACGATACGTGTTATTTGCCACACAGATGATCTCGCTTAGAATGCCCACTGGTGAATAGGCTCATAGAGATGTCACTCAGCTGTGTATAGGAAACAAGTTACATTAACCTAAGGGTAGCTATAACTGCTACAAATATAATGCCTTCTTGGGGTGCTGCACATTTACTTCCAGAATATTGCTATTTGAGACATCATGTAAAGAGCGTCTACAACATCAGCATTTGTATGGCTTGCCAAGTAACGTTTGGCCGAACCTACCACTTTTTTCACATTTCGTTTTGCAGTAGACATTCTAGAATGTAAACGCTGCTGCAGTGTGTGTGACTCGTTGTTATGCATTAATTCTGGCATGTTAAACCTTTTTCTTGCAACAATGAGATGCTTCGCATATGCCTGCGGTGATATTCCGCTGCGCTAGCTTGATGCCTCGAGTTTCGCAGGACCACCAGTCCTGCAAAACTCGAGTCCTTCACAATTAGAGAACTTGCCGTTCTCTCTCGAACGATGACACAGACTGCCCTAAGCAAGAAATTCAAGATTGTTTTTCCACGGAGTACGCAAAAAACCTTCGATGAACTATGGCGCTTGGCTAGTGCTGGCTGTGGTGTGGCAAAGTCTACTTCTACAAGTGCTCACACGTCGACTAAAAGAAGAAAAACAATAAAGCATTTTTTCCCTTTCAGTTTTGTCCACTTTTTGTGTTAGAAGCAACCAAGCATTGCTCTTCCGAGGACTCTTGTCGTGTGTTGATCGTGGGACAAGCATACTCGAGATAAAAAGTCATTTACACAAGGAGTAGCTGGAAGCATACGCAGTTGGTCCTCAGAGAGTAACTGCGAACACGCGGGAGAAAAGGCAAAGACTAACCATTGGTCTGAGGGGAGCAACTGGAGGGAGTAACGATTGGTCCGCACGGAGAAACTGGTGGAAGTAACTGTTGATCCGCTGTGAGAACCTGGAAGAAGTAACTGTTCAACTGTTCATCCTTCGAAGGAGAAACTGAAAGGAGAGCAACGGTTCGTCCCTGTGCAGTTTCTCCTTTTAGGGGAGTAATGGGGGTGTAAATGCTATCACTCCCTGAAAGGAGCATTCCCTATACCCACGTTGCTCCCTTTTGGCTTAGTGAAGTTCTGCATCCCCCACCCCAAGTTTTCTTTCAGTTCAGCATCACCCAAGTTTGCTTTCATGTTACTACGGGTAAAGAAAGCACGCCCCCTGCCGTAATCACGTTTACGAAAGAGCCCGCTGATCAGACGCGAAGAAGTAAAAAAGAAAGGTGAGAGAGACTCGTGCTTCCCCTGTGTGTCGATCTGTGTTAATTTCATACGTCTTCGTTTCTGTTTGAGCAGCATAGTTCAAGTGTCGAGGTGTCGCAGTCAGTTAATCACGCTTATCCTGTGTATCGTCATTACGTTAGTGCTTTCTGCTTGAAGTGTGCTTTGCAAGTTTCGAACTGCTTGTCGTTCTTCACGTGACATTGCAATTTGTTGCTGTAGCAGTGATTCCTTCGGCCTTTCTACAAAACAATACACAAGAAATGCTCAGCTACCTCTGTGAAAACATGTGACACTGTCGTGTTATAGCGATTTCTAAGAACAGGGATCAGCCACGTTTTTTATTATTTATCCTGCTTGTTTCTTGATCTTTATCTTAAACAACTAGTGACAAGCTTTTTCGAGATGAGTTTATTGTGCCGTAAAAATCTGGTGCTTAGAAAGATCGTTCTACATAAGTGTTAAGCTCAGTGAGTATCAATGCGATATTTTATTTTTAACATTATATTCAAACCCTACAAGGCACAACTACTGACCTCAACACTACACTCTAAGGCAACAGGGTGTTAAAATGGTGTTTGGTTTGTCCTTTTGGGGACTAATAGGGCTGCCACATCCATCACTCACTATAGGAACTAACGGCACCGGGTCTAGCAGCTAGTCTCTACAGACCAGCTCCAGGGACTAATATTCAATTTTCACATTTACACCCTAGCGGGTTACCGTTAGTCTCACAAATGACGTCAAAATACTAATGCTTAGTCCTAACAGTTACACCTTACCGGGCAACCGTTAGTCCTTATATGTCACCTTGCCGGATGAACAATTGGTTCAATAAAATAGTTCATTCGGATGAACTTTTTATGCTCAATTCAAATAACGTTTTTCTATTTACTCTCCCTCAGACCTAATACGTTTTTTATGTTTTTTTTGCACATTGAGAAACAAATTACGCGGAAAAGAAAACGCGAAAAACTATTCAGCCACCTGTACATCACTACCTTCGTAGTCACTGCAACAACAAAAGACAAAAGTGAGACATTCAAATATTTTATTTTTTTTCACACACAAAACTTTTCTCTATTATTTAAGAAAATTAGTGGTGAAACGTACAAGTCTAGCCTAATTTTCACATCTTTTACAATCCTTGTGAAGCTCCTCTGACGCAAGCGATAAATGACAGGCATTGAAGATGCCAGCGCACACAGCTTTCTGCATGATGTGTGCCCGTGGCTGTACAATAATGTTGTAAAAATAGTCACACGAAACAGGGGATGACGATGCACGTTTATAAAAAGTACGTGCAAGTTGATATAAAACTATACATAAAATTATGACGCCCAAATAACTATACCTTCACACCTCGTGCAGTCCTTCTGAAGCTGTTCCGACGAAAGCGATAGATGTCAAAATTGCAAACGCCAGCGCACACAGCCACAGCCTTCTGCATGCTGTGTGCCCACGTCTGCACAATACGATTGGGAAAAATAGTTATTCTCACGTGAGAGAAGATGAATATGCATAGATATGAGAAATAGACATGTGTCGAAATGTGACAAAATAAACTAGGACAAAATAAAAATTGTGTCAAATAGGACAAGCAAATACTTTCACCGTCATGTCCCACATTGTCAAAGATGCATTTCAATCCCCGTGGCGCAACAGCTTACATGCGGTAGCCGCAGTAATAACTCTGAGGTGCCGTGAATTACCGTGCCATCAGGAAGGCGGTGAGTTTTAAGCGAGTGCCGCTGTTTAGTTCAAGCAAGCAAACGGGGGACTAAACACGGCATTACACGCGGAACGTCTGCCGCCAGCAAACCTCGAACAGGAGAGCGACCGTACGCTGGGCCGGCTCCACGAAGAGCACCGAATTGGTTTAGCGCGAGTGCATCAAAAACCGATGGTAATGCGACCCTTTTCAACGAACTCGAGCGCGTGCGTGTGCAGCGAGCAAACGCGAGTCCGCCACCGTGACAGCCGACAGCGGCCGGCACCGAGCTGCTTGCAACCAATTGACGAAGAAGCTAAGCGTAATAGCAACCAATTTTCATAAAGTCGGTTCCGACGCTAGCGAAAGCCCCACCAGGCCGCGCCAGTGCACTTAAAGCGCATGACGTGCTACAACCATGCACGATACGAGCAACTGCAACGTGTTTTGGACATCTTGCAAAACAGCGACGAGGTCTCCGCTCAATTTTGTCAGCCAGCAGCTCATCATCGCAGCGAAAACAGGCAAGCACAAGATGAGGGAGCGTCCGGGCGGCCGAGGACAATGGCGCCCAACTTTCGGGTGGTCAGAAAGCACAGGCGAACTACAGACGACGAAGCCAACATTCGCGGTAAATTTCGTGCATGCGATATACAAAACTATCGAGCCCGTTGGTGGCACGCGCGATTCGTATCGCACACCCGACAAGTAAGGAAGAATAGAAAATTGTCACCTACTTGTGAAAAAACCTTGGGCCGATTTCTGCTCTTAGTTAGACTGAAACAATGTATCCTAGAAGCCTGCTGTCTTCTCAGCCGCCATTCTGACTTTCATTCTCAACCGGTGTTGTCGTGAGTGGGTCGTGGCCACTTTGACTAAGCCAGAGATGTACAGCGTGGCGTGGCGACGTGTCAGTACCTTCTACAGACGTCATGGGTGCGACGAAACGTAAAAGCAGCAGCACACGCTCATCAAAGCGCACGTACGAAGCACAGTGGCGTTCTTCCTAGATCGGCGTGCTCTCCATGTGCGACGCAACGCGAACAGTCGCGAGCAAAATACGGAAGAAAACAGTGCTGGAAAGAGGAGGACGGCTAGTGTCCATGATAACAATTTTCGCAAGGCCCGCATCTCCCGCACGGTTCATCCTTTCCGGGACTTAGTGGTTTGCCCACGGCACGCATCCCTTTGGGGTAACTCCTTAACGGTCTATCCGTTTATCACATGTGCCAATCGGGCTACATTACTTTTTCGGGCAATTTCACCTTAGAGTGTAGCGTGTCGCCATGTTTTAGTGTCTATTCCGGTTGCTTCATGCATCAGTATGGCTATTTAGGAAGACATAGAGTGCTGATATATAGAAAATTGATCCAGGAAATCCAGCAACGGAGTGATCAGTTAAATGTCCACGTATATTGCGTAAGCCTATATTGTCATGTTGCGTCTTTTGCAGTAGAAACCATAACAAACCTCGTCAACTTGCTGTACTTCTGTTTATATAGTGCAATCAAGCTTTCACCCGTAATGACAGAACAAGTGAGAAGTAGTCAGAAAAGCCTTGGAGAGCATCTAAAGAGGCAACGCTGCTGGTCAGAATTAGGTAACATCAGGTCTGCAAAAAATGGAAGACTGATTGTGTTAGAAAAACTAGCCAGACTGTTTCCAAGGTGTCCCCTATTGGGAAGGGTACCAGAATCTTGGAATACTGCTAACATCATCTTGATGCACTAGAAAAACGTTTTTCACCTCAATAATGACGTGAAAAACTACAGGCCGATCAGCTTGCTCTCCTTCGTATACAAGCTATCTACAAATGTAATTGCTATAGGAAATAAGGCAACATTAGAATTCAATGATCCAAAGGAACAAGTATGATTTCGGACAGGCTACTCAGCAATCGGCCACATTTATGCTGTCAATCAGGTAAGCGAGAAATGCTCAGAATACAGCCATCCACTATACATAGCCTTCATAATTTACGAGAAGGCGTTTTATTGAGTAGAAATATCAGCAATCATGCAGACACTGCGAAATCGGGCATCGATGAATCGAATATAGACATCTTGAAACAACTCTAAACGGAATCAATTGCTACCATAGTGCTTCAAAAAGAAAGCAACAGATTACCAATAAATGAGGGTGTAAGGCAGGGGTAGATGATACAATCTTCCCAATGCTATTTACCGTGTGCTTAAAGAGGTTTTCAGAAGCCTAGACTGTTAAGAGTTAGGAATAACAGTTATTGGAGAGTACCCTAATTATCTGCGCTACGCAGATGACATTGCATTGCTGAGTAACTTAGGGGACTAATTTATACTCATGATTATGTAGTTAGACAAGGAGAGCAGAAAGGTAGGTACTAAACTTATTATGCAGAAAACGAACGTAATGTACAGCAACCTTAGAAGATAACAGCGCTTCGGGATAGATAATAGTGCACCAGAAGTTGTAGAAGATAATGTCTACTGGGGACAGGTAAAAACCGTCGAGCCGAACCACGAGGTTGAAGTAAACTAGATGAATACAAATGAGGTGCAGTACATTTGGCATGCACTCTCAAATTATGACAAGTAGATTGCCACTATCCCTGAAGACGAAGGTATATAACACCCGCATCTTGTCGGCACTTAGCTACGGGGCAGAGACCTGGAGACTTACTAGGAGGGTTCAGCCTAAATTGAGGACCACGCAGCGAGCAATGGAAAGGAAAATAAAAGGTAGGTGTAACTTTCGGAGACAAAAACAGAGAACAGGGAATCAGGAGACAAACCGGCGGTAAGGATACCGTAGTAGAAATTAAGAAGAAAAAAGGAAACATGGGCGGGGCATGTAGTGCAAGACAGAATAACCGCTGTTAATTAGGGGAACTAACTGAATTTCCGGAGAAGGAAAGCTAATTAGGAGGAGAGAGAATTTTAAATAGGCAGATGAGATTAAGAAGCTTGTGGGTATAAAAGGGCAGCAGCAAGCACAGGACCGAGTTTACTGTTGACACATGTTTGAGGCCTTTGTCCAGCAGTGGACGTAGTCAGGAGACTGATGATGATGACTCAAGCTTCACGTTTGCGGTGTACACTCTTAATAGCTCGGCCTTTCAAATCACGTAAGATAACCACAAACAAAAGGTTTCGTGTCAGCTCCCAATTAGGAGAAGTAATGCTGGACAAATATATGGGGCTATATATCTCACAAATTCAATCATAAATAAGGTCTCGGGTGCGATCTCCGCCACTGCTGTTGCATCTTTATAGAGGAGAAATGATAGAAACTCATCTACAGTGCCATGTTCACGTTAAAGAACACCAGATGGACAAGATTTCGGGAGCCTTTCACTACGGCGCCTCTTATAAGCATATCTTGGTGTTCAGACGTAAAACACTGCATAAAATTTAACCATTTCAAATATAACAATCACTTCTAAGATCAGATCAACAGATTTTGCATTGATTCACCAGAAAGAATATACTTTACGCGAATTTGAAAGCAAGAATCGACTGATTGGCTTACTTGTTGATTTTTCCAAGGCTTTTGGCTTGATGAATTATGAGGACTGGTTAAGTAAGCTATACATCTCTAGTGTTCGTGGTTGTAGGTTAAACTTGCTGTTGTCATACCTGTCCCATCGGCGACAAGTTGTCCAGATAAATGACTTGCGATGTCGAGTTCTACCACTGCATTGTGGTGTTCCAAATGGCAGCATTCTAAGACCTTTGCTCTTTATTTTTACACTATTTGCATTGTTACGGTAATAATAATGCAATGTTTATTATATGTGCAGGCGACACAACCATACTTCTTTTCTGGAAACAGCATCGACCACCTCATCTGAAGCTGTATTGACACCTCGACAAAACTACAACACCAGTCTTTATTCAACTTTATTAAAATCAATCAAAAATAAAACAAAGGGCGTTAAATTTTGAGCCAAGAATAAGCCGATCCCTCCTCACGTGAACATATCTTCAATTACCACCCAGTTCATACTGTCGACAACTTTAGGTGCCTTGGTGTTGTATATATTGCAGGCATGTCTTTGGAAGCTTATGTTAAGTCAGTGCTGACAACACTAGTTAGAATAACGGGAATAGTCGGTCGGCTTAAATACGTTCTCTCTCCACAATTGAAATCCTAGTTTACAATTCTCTTTTTTCTGTTCACATCTTAACAATTAACAACTTGTCTGGGGTACGTCTTCTCAAGTCCACGAAAAGCTCACGTTATGAAGAAACGATATCTACGAAATTTTTATAATGCTAGATTTAATGCAACAACCAGTAGCCTCTTTCATAAAGCTGGTAATATAACTGCTCACAAAATATGCTAATATTGGCTGAGTTCTAGATATAAATATGAGGTAAGACAACGTATATAATGCAGACACCCTAGCACATTCGGGAGCAGATGATCACTGCTATAAAATGCGACAAAGAGAGTACTCGAAAGTTGTCACACCCCATTTCAATGCTCTTATAGAGCGTTCATGTTATCCTTTATCAACATTGTTAAACCACTTTCAGTTAATCAGTTTTGATTTCTTTTCTTGTTCCTCAGCTGGGCTTAGATCTTTGTATGTATGAGAAAAATAATTGAATTGATCTTCGCGTTGTACTTGTATGGTTTTGTGCAAGTTATTGTATATTTTTATTCTGCACTATTCATATGTTTCAAGATTTCATTTGTGAACTTTTTTTTGCTGCTGGCCACATGCCATAGAGTATTTTGAGCTACGGACTAGTCAAGACACCTCCTGGAAGCTCTTTTTTCCGTAGTCCTTCATCTCTAAGTTTATACACGTTGGAAATAAAATTTGATTGAATTTGGTTACTTTGTGAATTTTTGTATTTAGAATACTTTCTTGAGTACGAGGCCAGGATTGCGGCTCACGAGGGGCTAGTTCTTTAAACGTCCACCACGAGCCGCATGAAGTTGAACCCTCACCCTCATTTCCTCTATTCTCCTCCCACCACGACGCTGACGAGTTCCCTACGGAAATGGCCTCGCTCTTCAACCTGTCTCGCCCGCCCCTCATTGTGGGAACCAAAGAATAGCGCCCCGCTGTCAGTGCATTCTTACTCACGCCGTTTAAGAGCCGGTGGGCGTAGAGTATGCGAACAGGTTCCGGACCGGCCATGAACAATTTTTCAGACGGAGGACTTCTTTGTTTCCTTGCCTTGGTTGAATTCGAGTCCTCACAGTTTTGATATAGTCATAGATAATTTATATACAAAGAAGTTACGACCAACTGCGTTACATTTTTAAGTTCTTTTTCTCGACGTAGGTAATCTATTGTAATCATATATTTTCAATACTTCATTAGTAGCTAAGCTATATCACTTTCCGACCCAAACTTTTTGTAGGGCAGAACAAAGTTTTTAGTCTTGTTTTATTAGCTATTAGGCTATTGAAAAGCACGCAAAATAGTAAAAAAGATGTTAGTAGAATTATTTTCACCGGAGCAGCATGTCCAGTGTATTGGACACTGGTATTATTATGTTGAACATATAGGTACACACATTCTGCTATTCTCTTAGAAAGAGCGCTACTTTTGGCCCTGTTAGGTTAATAGTCTTATAAAACACAAGCGGGGTTTGTTTTGACCCGAGAAAAAGTTGATCCTTTTCGCTGATCCTCTTCATGCTGCATGCTGTTGATAGATTCCCAGCATGCCCCAGTTTTATTTTTCTATGACTGGGCTTGAAGAGTGTCACGTCAAGCCACTTCTTGTTTTCTTTTTTTCCTTTTAAATTGACCACGATGTGCACCAATAGCATCTTAGTGTGAGTGTACTGAACATAGGTAATTCTCTCATTACCAGCAAAGTTTTTATTAGAAAAACTACATTTTTTGCAACAATGTATCAAAAAGACATGACAGAGCTCGTACAGTTTCAATGATTTCAATGGTGCAAAGATATGTCCTGAAATACTTTTGTATACTTGACCGCATCATGCGCACGCAGTTTCGCGTAGATTACGCAATTACTTCTGGTGACCAATAAATAGGTGGGGCTGAAGGGTGAACTACACCTAAAAACATCTTACTCGACTCTTACAGAAGCTACCAAAGTGGTTTTAGTTCCGACTGTAGCTCTGCTTACTTTCATGAATCACTTTTACCGTCATGTTTTTGTCAATGACTTAGTATATGTACCACCCTGCTGAAATCACCAAATGGTGATTGTAGTAACTGTAAATAAATAGTAATAGTAAATAATGTGTTCAATACATTAGTCATGGGCAGGAAAGGGATGAGCTTGTTAACTACATAGTAAACGCTCCGAAATTGTACTGTTCAGTTATCCTTTGCGGAAGCTCTTTCGCTTTCTTATTTCTTCGTAGCGCTTATTCTTTGCGTCAATGTGCGTAAGGAGCTAAGTGTAGTTACATTGAGAAAAGAGCATCTGATGCTCGGGACGGACAGCACAGTTACAGTGTAAGCTGGACGGAGCGGCTTTCGTAGACATTTTTCTAATTTAGTGTTAACATCTCATTTGCTGGCATCTCATTGCAGGTGTCTTATTTTATAAGGTACTCAGCATAGTTCCGTAAAATGTACTTCAAACAATGCCTGCTTCAAGGGACAGCGTGTCCCTGATTGCTTTTGCGCTACTATACCTGACAACATTTAATTTAACGAGCTTCGTAATTTCAGATTATGCAGCATCGTGTGTTTAACAAAATGATATGCTACACCTAGAACTATTGTGTCTTTATGTTTTTTGGCTCATTTCAATCACCTTGATATATTACAATAGTAATAGATGAATTATTTATGTAACACTTCATCTGGCAAGATTTCATTGCGACTTGTGAAAAGAAATTTCATAGCGTTATTGCGCACATTACAAGTGCTTTATGCAACAGATTGTCGAATGTGCAACGATCTCCTCGTTGATATATGCGTTGAAGGCCTGTGCACCAACAAAACAGCTATCGATTGGGGTCCTTGGCGTATGATTGAAGGGCTAACATACTACCCTTAAAAGCAATTTTAAACCCACACTGTTTATTTAAATGTACGTCTCAAGTACGTAGTGCTTCCTCTCGCCCCCGGATGTAGTCAGAATTCAGAGCTTGATTTTGCGATAGAAGAGTGAATGCACCATAATTATTGCCTATATTAGATTGTACAATATTGATGATAATCCACCTTTTTACTCAATGGTCCCACTGATGTATGTGTAAACATGGCAACGGCAGGAAGCACTAATCATGTTGTAGCCAAAGAAAAAAAGTGATACAGAACATTTTCTATTAGTCTATAAAACAGGTATCTATTGATAATGTTTCATTAGTTTCTAACGTGAGGTCATTACCGGCAGCAATAAGCTTTTATTTTTCCTTCCAGGAAGAAAGAAAACTGATGTTCACGTTTGGTGCCATCGTATACAGTGTTACACATTCAATCCTCCCCACAGTTCAGACAAGAGCGTAGGATGAAAGTCTAGGCGAATTACACGCTTTATACATCTAGTATCTTATTCTCAAGCAGCAGAGTGTTTAAGCTTCATTCCCAGCCTGGCCCACGGCCTCTCCGAACTTGGAACACATGTGTCAAGCTAAGCGGAGCAAAGCATTGCCACACACACACACACACACACACACACACACACACACACACACAAACACACACACACTATATATATATATATATATATATATATATATATATATATATATATATATATATATATATATCGAGTCGATAGACTCATGTAGCAAGAAGGGAGAAGGAAAACTGAGGAAGAGTTAAAGTTAATGAAAGGAGTTGGGGTAGGCTACCAGCATCGTTGCTTCCACAGTCTTTTCGTGGGCGCCAGTAAAATCAGATTTTTTTTTCTTTAGCTCAGCAATAACATTAGTTTTTATATTCATAGCTATACAATTCGCATTTCTTCGTACAGTGCTGAAGCGCCCGAAGTGGTCTAGTTTGTAAATGTTACAAAGGAAGCGACAATAAAATGCATCAAGGCAACTAGAATAGCATTTTCTTGATAAGCCTGCCTTTTTTTCTTTTTTAAACTGTTCACTGTATAGGTAGGTGTACCACACTAAATGCTCATTATAAATTATTGATCACAGATGGTAGGGTTACATTCTTGGTGCTGAGGTGTACGTGACGAACTACTGGAGCAACAGCTGAGTTTTAGTGCCGGAAAGCAACACAGTAACACAATATTTACCTCCGGCAATTTTTTTTTCAATTATGGTAAATAACAGCATAAATCACTCCTAACATTTTTTTTCAGTTAGCTTGCCATTATCAATACATGTCAGCAACATGGTCTTACTTTTATCAACAAAAAAGTTCACTATTTACACTTTTGTGATGCCCCCTCGAGAGGTACAAACTTACAAAAATATTACCCAGCGTTGTGCATTTAGACAGCTTTTGTTTTCTTTCCGTGTTTTCGCCTGCGTTTTTGTTATAAGCAAGCCTCACCATGGATAGAAAACTATCACTCTACCGTGTAGAGGGACCCGTGAAAGACACACTACGCGACAACCTTCCCTCACTGGTCACCCCACTGGCAAAAAATAGTTGAAGCCAGCCAAGCGCATTGCCATCCCATATGTGCCGGGCGCCAGTGAAGAGCTCTCCGCGATTCTCGCAAAATCAGGGGTCGAGCTGGTTCGCAAGCCTGCTTCGATGCTGACCCGCTTGCTATCACGGCCGAAGGAAGAAGCAACGCCAGCGAGTAGTCTGCATCTTGCCGTTTTCAGAGGGTCCAGCCAGCTACGTGGGCAAAAGCGAATGTTTCCATTCAGAAAGCCCGTGGAGCGGCTTACAGGCTTGAACTGGCGTTCCTGACGAGGGAGTCAGCCACTGAGCGCAAGCGTACATCTTACCGGGCAGCAATAAACTATCGCACCCACTCGTTAAGTTTACGCCAACTTAAGAACGACGTCAGGAAGGCAGAAGTGCAACATGGCGCTTTTGCAGAGCCCCTGAGAAGTTCGACAATATGATTGATTTCTACAGCTTTTCTGTACTAGAAACAGGGGGGAATTTCGAAAGGGTGTCCTTGCACGAATCCTGGCATATTTACAACATGCCAACGAACTTGGATCGCTCTCTAGGAACAATCTCCTCAGTATACGTTCACGGCTTTCGAAACGTGTCGGAAACGGGAAGCCGCCGCTTTGGCAGAACAAGACACGGAGATGCTTTTGTGACAAACACAGACAGATCCTGAGAAAGTTACGAAGTCGTTACTCACACCCCAGGCCCTCTATGAACTTCCCAACTTCTTAAATCTTCTACCGAGCCCAACAGATTTCTGTCAAAATGCTTACAATTGGGCTTATAAAATTCACACTCCACAAACTAATGACCTCCAAAAAAGCAAAATTAAATAAAAAATGTTGTGTGTGGTGCTGGCTGTTAAAATGTTGCTTGTACTATGCAGGTCATGGAGCTTGGTGTCCACGACTTTCACAATCGATATTTATAAATGTTGAGGATATATATATATATACTATCACGCAGACTTACATTCCACCCTGGCGACGGAAGGTACGATGAATTCACGCTCCTAAAAGACCTAGATTACTTCGCACGAAATTCACGATTGGAGGAATATTTCTTTGATAAACCCGAAAAAGATAACGCACCTTTTCGTGGGGTAATCGGACGGCAATGGACCCCAGACGCCAACAAAGATCGACATCTGGATCTCTATATAGACGCGGTTCAAAAAGATGTATGTACATGCGTACAAGATGCACAAACCAAGCATGAATAACATATCAAAAAGAGAAAAAGAGGCACTATACTCACGTTGAGCAACTGCGAAGATCTCGTCATTAAACAAGCAGACAAAGGAGGCGCGATTGTTGTTCTGAATAGATCGGACTACATTTAGGATGGCAAGCGACAACTAAATAACAAACAATTCTACAAACACCTCGACTTTGACCCTACCACGAAGCACAAAAAGATCATTGTAACAACCCTAGTGGATCTCACACATGAAGGCGCCATGATTCAAAGCTTAAAAAGGCACTTATTACGGTACATTCAGCGCCAGGTCGTTTTTACATGCTGCCGAAGATTCATAAAGAGAATAATCCTGGCAGACCCATTATATCAGGCACGGGAACGTTAACGGAACTAATTTCCAGTTATATTGATTCTTTAATCAAAGACATACCACCAGCACATGAGACCTTCTTTCGCGACACAAACCATTTCCTTCGGGAAATAGCAGACGTGAAAATTCCAGACGGTGCATTTCTCGTAACATTGGATGTTATCTCACTCTACACAAATATCCCGCATGACGATGGTGTAAGGGCGCTTGTTGAATCGTATGGCACACACAACCCTGTCGCTTATCCAAGCGAAAAAGTACTTGAAATCTTCACAAGACTTGTACTCGAATTGAACAGCTTTGAATTTTACAACCAGTACTACCTTCAAATCAGCGGCATTGCAATAGGTACAAGAATGGCCCCAAACTACGCTAACATAATCATGCACCACATAGAGTCCAATTTTCTTTCATCTTGTGATATCAAATCATTATTTAGAAACGGTACCTAGATGATATATTCATAATTTGGACACATTAGGAAAACGAGCTCCTCAAATTCATACAGGCATTCAACCAGGTACACCCCAACATTTATTTTACACACTCCTACTCTAACACTGAAATGAACTTTCTTGATGTACTCATTCAAGTTGATGATGGTGCGTTGGTAACTAGCGTATACAGAAAACCTACGGACTGGCAACAATACCTGCACTTCGAAAGCTGCCACCCGCGACATTGCAAGACCAGCATTTCCTATTCCCAAGCACACAGATTCCGACGAATCTGCTCCCGCACCGAGGACTTTCACAAAACAGCACACATATGCGCGAAGTACTCCTTAATCAAGAATACCCATCAGCTATCATCGATTACGCCATCAAAAAAGCTGAAAATCTGGACCGCCAGATTCTTCTCAACCACCATGAAAATGCCGACCAACACCGCAACAAAAACTTGCTATTAACTTTCACGAGCAACCCACCGAAGGAGGAAAAAGACGACGAAGCTGTTGCTGCTTGGCTAATTAGCTCTGTCGGCATTTATTATTTATTTTTTTTATATTACGGCTCAGCACTGCTCAAGACGTCGGACGACTCGAAAAGGTACCTGCCGTATTGGCGACCGACGGGTGCTGCGCAGCCCGCCGCGTCGAAAGGTGCTAAAAGAAACAAAACAAGCATCGGGGAGAGCGCCGCCATGACCTCCTAATGTGTGACACCAAGTCAGAAGCACCAGCTGGTTTGCGAAAGCATATCTGCCTGCAAGCGACAACACAGCGTTGAATCAGAGGACGAATCAACTGTCGTCCGGGACCACAACGGGGCGAACCTCACAGATCTAGACAAGGACGAGGGTGGTTTCCGCCTTGTGCGACATCGCAAAGACAGGACGGTGGGCATTCCTGTGTTAATTGCCCCAACATCCGAAGGAGCTAACTTGAGGCAAGTGAAATCTATTGACCTATACTCGGAAATTGAAACGATTCTCGGTGTAGCCCAAGGAGGTTTAAAAAAAACTTCTGGAGTGGAGGTCCCCTATTCACGCCTACGCAAGCGGGTGAAGCCGGGGAAACCGGTTGGCGGCCATCTTGCTCCAGGCAAGAGAGAGCGCAGACAACGTATCCAGCGCGCTTCCGTGGCGGCTTTTCCGAATGAAACGGGGCACTTAGTGTAATTAATTTCACTCGCATTTTTTTCTTCGTGTTAGATAAACAAGATCTGTACAAAGCCGTCAGTTACGATATTACACGTGAGCCGTACGCGATTACGTATTAGCGAATATGCATTACAACGGTTAGCTGCTGTAAGTGCGGATTCGCTTGCAATTCTCGAAATGAGGCTTACGGTGGAAGCAACACCGGGGTATATGAGTTTTTATTCATTGAAGGCTTTATACAATTTCCAAAAGCACATACAATAAAACAGAAACAATTCACACGAGAACGGCCTGATTCCCAAAACGCAGGTTATATCAGGCAACTCTATAACAACACACTAAAATTGCAAAAAATATAGAATATACCAGCTGCTCCGCTTTGTTCAACGCTGGTTCTCGTCTGTACCTTACAGATTTTCAAATATAATAGCCCTTGTCAGCTGGGTTCTTACCCCACTGCGCGAGTTCTTGCGGTTGATTTCTTTGGAAATGTGGTGAACCCTGATTGTTATATACAGGTTGGCAATCTTTTTCGCCAAAACGTAGATGTGATTGTCGAGTGGATCGCAGTCCAACAGATGAGGCTCTAACTCAGAAAATAATGCTTGTTCAAACACCTCCGTTAACACCTCTACCATGAGGCGATCACTGTTTGCATGCAACGATTGTCGCAGCATTTGTCGCTTCGGGCAGGCTATCATCGGAGATACCTGTTCCAAGATCGATGTAGCCTACCACTTTCTTCCCAACAAGCTGAACATGTTTTTTGATGGCCATGTCATCCATCATGAGTGCTGCGATCAGGGGCTTGTTCTGGCTTTTGGCTCAATTTTTAATAAAATCAAAAGCCTCAGAGGTAAAGCTCGGATCGCCATTTACAGATTTGTACCACTCACGCAACGTACGTTGCGAAGGCAAAGCGTTGTTAAATTTCGACCGCACATACTCATACGCTGCCGCAGAGTAGTAGTGCAGAGTGAGTGCGAATGCACGTAGCTCTGGGGGGTACATCCTGTTTGTTTTTTCATGGGCTCGGACAAGAAGCTGTTGAATTTCAGGCGATAAAGTTGCTTCAAAGACCTCAAGGCCTTTTTCTGACAAAAGTTTCCTCTCTTTTAGCTCCTTGATCAAATTTTCTGACGCATCACACCGCTTGCTTAGCCTTCTTTTGGATTGCTGCAGTGTCTTAAATTTCTTCTTTAGTTGGAGAACCTCTTGTGCAGACTCCTCTGCCTTGGAACGGTACCAATCCTTCGCCGGCGAAGAAGGCTCAGATGGCATTTCAACCGCTGCCTCAGCACTGACGACAGGTGACAGCGCAGTCCGACACTTAGGGGCCTCTCGCTTTCTTTTCGCCTGCAAGAAAAAAAAGTCAGTTATGCTCCAAAGTTCGGAAGCCGGGTATAATGGTCCCACCCACTGCTTAGACTGACTAGAAACGGGATTACTACCTCGGGGATCTTTTTATAGTTTCGGTGCGGAAGTTTGGCGTGCCCGTATTTATGCACGCACAGTGAAAAAAAAAGTTGGACAAGTAAGTGTACGTGACGTGCGCTTTGTCAGAGAGTGGTGTGATTTTGAACAGCACGTAGGAAACGAGAAACTGTGCCTACACATTCGGATATCTATAGCCTATTTACCGTAACAAAAATGTACATTCGTGATGGTACTCACTGGTTTCTGGAGATGCGCAGGGAACGCAGGAAAAATGGTAGGAATGCTCCCTGGTCGCAGTCTGGTCGTTTGGCCCGTCCTGTCAAAGCAGTTGGCTTCAAAGTGCTCCGAGCAAAGAACGTCCGCATTCTTAGGCTCCCAGCCATCCCTCCGAACAGCACGCTGCCATGCGTCACGCAGCGTCTTGTCTTTCGGAAACCTGCGGTACCACACGCACAAAATAGGTTATTCAACTTCTACTCACCAGCTGAAAAATGCTAAAGAAAGTAAGTTTTCAGCTGAAACCGCGCTTCTCGAATGAGGTAGCGCACCGAAGGAGACTAGCGATTGAAAGCGCTTTTTCCCGCGTACTTACGCGTGAAAAGTGATTCCTGGCTTCTGCTTCGCACGATTAGTGCAGCCGAAGGAAACACACGAGCTCACCATAACGTCCCGAATCGTGTCAACTTCCTTTAGAACTGCACAAAATCCGCACAGAACAAAAGAACGAGGGACAAACGCGACAACTGTTGTTCAGTGGCGCGAACGGCGGGGTGCCCAAACGACCGACGGCACGTTTTTTGCCTGGAGCACATGGCGGCCGTCGGCGTCACCAGAGGGCAGGCGCTTCCACTCCAGAACCTCCTTGGTGTAGCCCCAGTTATGAGCCGTTTCACAGCACAGGGAGCCCTGCTCTCGGATATAGAGACAGAACCCCAAGCTAATATGCTTCTAGAGACCAACACTATCTGCGGCCTTGCCATATCTGCCCGTGTACCACACAGCTACATGAAAAATACATGCATCATGAAAGGGGTCCCAAGATGGTACTCGGACGAAGAGCTGTTAACCTACTAGAGACCTCAGAGAGTATACCACGCAAGACGAATCATATGACGGGTCCAAACCTCATCCTCCGAGTGGGAATCAAGGCGCTCTGACTCTGTGGTTCTCACATTCGCTCCCAATTCGGAACGTCCAGAGAAGATCAACCTTGGCTTCACCAGACACGAGCTGGCAGACTACGTGGAGACGCCGCCACGCTGTTTTAAATGTCAGCGATTTGGACATGTTGCTAAGCACTGTCGTGGGGAACAAAGGTGTAAGCGCTGTGGGGGCCACATGATTTTAAGACGTGTACAAGTAAAGAAAAACTTGTAAGTGCAAACTGTGGCGGCGACCACCCAGCTAGCTACGGCCGATGTCCAGCACGAACAGCTGCGCAGCGAAGAAATAAGACGTTTGTCCTCGGCCCGAAGACTGTGAACGAACCATCGCTCACAAAGAAGACGTCCGGCGAGCCACAACATGGTGGTTTGAATAACGAGTACGCAGAAAATAATCCGCGCCTAAATCCGACAATAGCTGGTACTGAGTCAACGCAAGGGCTCAACGCTGGTGAGAAATGTATCACGAAAGAGTCCGCCAAGCGCACCTACGCTGATTCACTTAGCCCACCTCAAGTACCACCTGAAGCAAAAAACAAAAAAAAACCTCGAGCACGTTATTCGCGCTCTGTTCACCACACTGCGTTCACACGTCGCTAAGATGCCTGCTAGTTTAACGAAGGATATGTTGGAAGCAGTCCTGGCTCTAGAGTGATTGTTACTTTGCTCTGCTTCCACAAACACACAGTAGAATAATGGCAATGTCTCGCCCACCTGGTCTATTTCGTCCTTCAAAAGTGCCCTTAATAATGCAATGGAACTGCGCCAGCCTTCTGAAACGTCTGTGCGAACTCAACCTTTTGCTGCGCGACATTACAATACCGATTCTAGCCCTCTCCGAAGCCGGTCTACCGAATTCAAGGACGCTCCCAGGGTACACCCGACACGGTAACCCGAACATAACATCGTTTGCAATTGGAAGCACAATGATATACATAAGGCGCGAAATACCTCACGTCACTTTACCAGTGCAAGACCTCTGTTCCAACTCACTGGAAGTCGCTGCTGTGCAAGTGTGTCTGGGAAACCGAAAACTGAGTGTGGTATTGGTGTACATAAGCTCACGAAAAAAGGTCTCCATGGAGACTTTCCTAAAGGATCTTTGCACTCGATGTCCTGCTCGTCGAATAATCTGTGGCGATTTTAACGCGCATGATCCACTCTGGGGAGATAAGAATGTAGATTTTCGAGGCAAGGAACTTCCAGCAGGCTGCGGATGCTGCCGACATATGTGTGGCGAACGATGGCAAACCTACATTTTTCAGGCCAACAGATTCATGGAGTGCAATAGACCTTGTACTTCACTCCACGGACCTTCTGGTATCATCGACCACGGATCCAGACAGGATGGACAGGGACCATTTCCCCATCTTCACCAATATCCTGGGATTTCGAACTGCTGGTCGACGATTCTGCAATGTAACACGCTGGGACACCTACAGAGAAGCGTTGGACAAATCCACTGGTGAGCTGTTCGCAGATATGTTGCAATGCAAGCGAGCAGCAACTTTTTTGCTTAAACTGCCCGACTTGAAATTGAAGAACCTCTGCGCAGCACGTAGACGGGCGGAGCGGAAAATAATGAGAACAAAATGAAATCCGTCTGCGAAAACCGAATATAACAGGATAAACGCTGCGATTCGTCACCATACAAAAACATTAAGACGAAATCAATGGGCTGCTTTCTGTGAGAGTTTATCAACGTTTGCGCCCTGGCCAAAGATATGGGCAGTAATAAATAGTCTTTCTGGAAAGATCCGAACACACAGGCTATTCGAAGCACTCGCTTTGAAACAAGGAATAGATTTGCAAACCCTTGCAGAGGATTTGGCAGACGTGTACACATCTGGTAGATCAGCAGGAGCGGCGATTCCTCTGTCTCCCCAGTTTTTTCACACGATGGATACGCCATTCACCTTTCCAGAGCTGGATATGGCACTTAGCAAATTAAGAAGACGCTGTGCCGTGGGTCCCGATTTGATCAGCAATCAAATGCTCACAAATCTACCATATGAGCGAAAAAGGGCCCTTTTGGACATATTTAATCATGTCTGGAGCACGGGAGAGATCCAATCTGTTTGAAAGACAGCACGGGTGGTGCCAGTCCTAAAGTCCGGAAAGGATCCTGCGAGCCTCGCGTCATATTGACCGGTATCTCTTACATCATGCGTATCTAGGTTGATGGAAAGATTAATATGCACAAGATTAACTTGGTACCTTGAACAAGGAAGACGATGGCCATCGTGTATGACCAGATTTCGCCCACGACTGAGTGCCCAGGACAGTGTTTTGGACCTATTAAGCCACATCGAGCACCACCACGTCAGCGGACTCTTGACACTCGCCGTCTTCATGGACGTTGCCAAGGCATATGATTGTGTGCTTCAGGCAGGCATCCTGAACGGGCTACAAGCCATGGGTGTGTTGGGAAATGCTCTTCGGTTCGTACATGAATTTCTCAGAGACAGCTGTGTCCGTGTTAAGCTTGGAAATGTAACGAGCGAAGACAGACGCGTTTCCCTCGGCGTCCCACAATGAAGTGTTCTATCTCCCTTGCTCTTTAACGCTGCCATGGCCAGCCTTCCCGACACTCTGTACTTAGCTCTGATAGCATTTAAAATATCCATCTACGCCGATGACATCTGTATTTGGATCTCAGGGTACCAGCACAAACGTTTGGCCGGGATAGCACAGAGCGCTATTTCAATCAATTAGCGTCACTTGTTGACCCTTGGCCTATCTTTATCAGCGGAAAAATCGGCCTTTATGCTCTTCCCAGGAGTGCGACGGAAGCCAACACGTCTGTCACTGAATATTCGAGGCCACTCATTTCGTTGTGTAACAAGTGTCCGTTTCCTGGGCATTACCGTCGACAACAAGCTATTATGGCGACGTGCGGTTGGTGGTATAGTCACTGCATCAGTGAAAAGGATCAACGCTCTTCGTCGCATAGCAGGGGTCCATTGGGGCAACAATCCTATGTCCATGCTTAAATTGAATGATGCGCTTATAACAAGCCGCATTCTTTATAAGCTGCCCCTGATATCACCATCACCAAGCCAGTTCGAACGCCTAGAGGCAGTGCACAGAAAGGCTCTTCGCTTGGCGATGGGAGTCCCTCAGGCGGCTTCAAACACGAAGGTAACCAATGAAGCCGAGCTCTTCCGCTCCGCCTTTTGGCGTCTCAGGCCTTATTGACGCACCTGTCAAGACTGGGTGAGTCTTTCGCAGGCACGGCGCTTCTCCGGCGGCTAGGAGCAAGAACTGGCTCACATTTCAACGCGGCACTAAACACATTTCGATATTTAGGCTTGAAACTGCCTAAACGGCGCCCTATGGACCCGCCATGGTCTTTTGTGGATGTTGCGTGTAACTTCAGCGTACCCAATCTACCAGCGAAGCCCCCCATTCCAGCCGTGGAAGCAAAATTTCTTGCGCTGGACCACTTGAGCACCATGTACCGCAGCCACCTACAAGTGTACACCGACGGATCAGTGTGCACACAAACGGATAGCTGCGCAGCGGCTTTCTGCATACCCTGCCTTGGCGTGTCATGGTCGGGCCGCCTGGATCGCGTGATTTTGTTCACAACGGTAGAAAGCGCTGCAATCGCGGCGGCTTTGCGAAAATTGCGATCCTTTTCTGCACGAGATGTTGTAGTGGCGAGGGACTCCAAATCGACGCTACAAAGACTGCATCGTGGCCTACCTCAAGCAAAATTCACCAGGCAATCTCTGGCACTAATCAAACACCTCAATGGCTAGAGTTTTATTATGAAGTTCCAGTGGATCCCATCCCACGTTGGCATTGAGGACAATGAAAAGGCTGATGCTCTTGCATGCGAAGCACGTACATCGTTTCCAAAAGTAAGAACTCCCTAAGCTTACCAGAACAACAAAGATGTGATACACAATCATTTCAAGGCGATCTACAAGTTTCCACACCAAGCATGTGTAACTCATGGACTTTCTCACAAAGAAGCAACGCTGTTGTACCGCATAAGAACCGGCTCCACATACACCCCGGCCTGGTCATTCAAGACTGGGAGATACGCTTCCCCCTTCTGTGCCTTCTGAGGTGACATCGAGGCTATTGAACATTTCATTTGGCTTTGCCCACAGTTTGATGTGCAAAGAGCAACGATGATCCGCACCTTGCGAAAAGGCTGTGATAGACACCGGACAGTTGATCACGTCATCTTTCCTGAAGGATCCACGGCAACTAGGAGAAACGTGCAACGAATTTTGTTGTTCTTCCTGCGAGACACAGGGCTGTCTCACACGTGGCGACATTTTCCAAATTCAGGAGATGCTCAGGCGGAAGAATTGCCGGCCATGCAGACCAGGCTAACCCCGCCTGCTGCAACACCACCACCACCACCACCACCAACCCATCGAACATAAACAACGTCCTAAGAAAACACTTTAAAATATTGGAACAGAGCGTGCGACTGTCCAAAATTTTCACTTCTCCTCCTTGTGTTGTATACAGACGGCCAAAAAATATAAAGGATCATTTAATAAATTCAAAGATAAGTGTAAAATCTCAAATTGGGTGTCACCCTTGCGGAAAAAGGAGATGCAAGGTATGCAAACACATGCAGACAACGACAGTGGCAAAGAGCACCCACTCGGATTTTAAGCACAGGATAAGAGGTGCACTAGACTGTGACTCAGACAACGTCATATACATCCTGGAATGTGGGGTATGTAACAAGCAATACGTGGGCCAGACAGACACTCCGTTTAGAATTAGATTCAACAACCATCGGGCACATGTACGATCTCTGCCAGGCCTTCCACTTTCAGAACACTGCACATTAAAAGACCACAGCTTTGATGACATCAGGGTTACACTACTAGAAAACAACTTTCGAACAATCAGAGAACGGGAACAACGGGAATCTTATTTTATCTACAAATTTAACACAATAAAATACGGAATAAATGAACACCCAGGCACTCTGTCAGCGTTACGACCGCTAAAAGACTCAAACGCTTCTCTCTAATCAGTCCGGTTTCATTACGACAATAATATTACACGCTAACAAAGCTTTTAGCCTATGCATCTGACAACATAGAAATGAGTTGCCTCATCAAGCACAGCCGGAACGCACAGATAAGTGGTCCCGGATGTCGTACGGTCCCCCCCCCCCTTTGCTTTTCTTTTTTTTCTTCTTTAAGTTGTAACGCACTATCTGTTCCTTCACTGAAAAGGAGCTGACAGCTAGGTGGTTTCGTTAACTTTTTCATACATGAGCCCATGTCTTCCCAGTGAGCCGCAACTGTGTGGTGACTGTCCTGGATGTCGGACAGTCTCCCCCCCCCCTGTTCTTTTTTCTTCTTTAATCTTTAACGCACATTATGTTCCTTCACTGACAATGAGCCATTGCATATAATCAATATCGATGGCGGTGCCTCAATCACCGGCTTTTTCATTCCTCCCGACACCACCAGCACACACTCGAAGCGCTTAAGCTCTCCCCATTAACTTGTCTTAAACTTCAAAGAGGAACGAGCCGCCAGCCGACTACACGGAATGGTGAAATAAAAGAACGGCGGCACACTGCCCACTTGGGGAAGAGTGGGTGCGGGGGAGGTATTGTTGACAATGATGACATTGCTCATCTACCTCTGCCCTACTCTGTTGAGATGCTGCCCCTTTCTAATTACGCCGTGTTGGTCTTGCTTCTTCTCCTAGATTTTCTATATTTTATTTAATGTTTCTCCTCCCGTTTCGCTGTTTCTTCTTCTTTTTTTCTCTCTTTTTTTTTTACTTTTCTTTTGACTCCTTCCCTCCTGTCTCGACAGGCTATAAGAAGACATGGATCATGTGTAAATATTATTATGCCTTGAAAAAGGCAGGGTTTCCGTCGAAACGTCGGCACAATAAACAGTTGTTATGCGAAAGCGCATCTACTTTCATATTTATAACCTTGCGGCAACCGAAGTTATTCTTCCGAATATAAGCCTTACAACAAACGGCTGCTGCCCGTGCTTTTCGCAAACAACTTACATGGAGGTTTCCGATCCACGGAGCCTCGACTGCAATAGTCGGTGACTCGGAACTAAAGTACCTGCATCAACACTTCGATCCGGCCAGCCCCCATTCACCTGCCTTCATCTGCCAGCCTGGCGCATGCATTGGCGACATCGGAGAGCTACTGGACTTCGTCCCTAAAGGTACCTCGAACCTTATTCTGCACATTGGAACTAACGACCTGGCCAATACGAATGCCCCTACAGCATTCGACCGTTACGTCGTCCTCCTTGACCGCATACGGCATGATAGACCAGATATTCCTATGGTGTTTGCCACACTAGTGCTCCCACGAGCCCTTAACCAACGACTCCGCCGACACAACTGGCGTGCGGTGAGGCGGTTCAACTTCGAGGCTCGGGAGTTTAACCTGCGACTGCTGAGTTTGTGCCATGAGAGAGAGGGCGCCTTCTTTGTGAACCATCGCATTGACACGCTCCCGCCATGGACCGTGCTCGTGGCCGATGGTCTGCACACGAGCTTCACTGGAGTGTCTCTCCTGGCCTGGAACATCTACAACATGCTCTTCGACCTACGGCGGCCATACATCACCAACTGGCTGGAACACGCGCCACAACCGGAGGCGGCGGCTTACGAGCTTCGGGAGACGCCAGCTTACTCCCAAGCACTGCGGCGTGACTCTTCCGATGCCACCTGTCGAGGCGGTAAAGGGAAGAAAATGAACCAATCAGCCCCAGAAACAGCCGCTGCTTCTAATACAGGCCAGCATACCCCGTCGGGACCCCCCTCACCGAGTGCACAACCGCCATCACGCTTGCCACGGCTGTCGTCGACGCCTACGAGAAACACCCCGGAAACAGCGACGAAGGTTAATCCGAGCCAACAACGACGGCCAGCTGTAGCACAATCAACAGCAATGAGTGGCCAGAATCAACCACCCGCAAGAAAAAATCAGCAGTCAACATTATCAAAGAGCAAGCAGCAACCACCAGCAGCCAACAGCAGGCGTCTACAGGCCAGCTCGTCACAGGAGGCACAACGGGATTGAGCTCCAAGCCAAACCAAGTACAATCTCCGGGTACCTTGCGGCTTTATTCGCCGCGTCTGTGCAAAGTGACATACTGGCTGTGTGAGTGGGCAAACACCGTCCGTTTCAGATGAACTTGGCCATAGAACGGGTCCAAATTTTCTTAAACTTAGAGAAGTTATTGACAAAAGAATACGGCACGAACTTCACGTGCGAAGCCTCGAACAATATGTACTGGCGGGTACGGCTCCGAAGGGGCTGCGCTTGTCGCTGACACCATCGATGCATAACTTTGCCGAAGGGGAAATGAAACGGTGGAACGAAATTCTCGATCACGCCACACAGGAGCTAACTAAGGTCACCATCGAATACTGTAGAAAGACTCTAAACGCACTGACAGACGAGGAGCGGTATATAAAAAATAACTTTTCTCTTTCGGAGTGGGAAGCTAAAGAACTCGACGTATTTGAGCACAAAAAAAAACGGAGGAAATTCAAAAACTTAAGAGGAAGAAATTTGCGCGGGACAATGTGTCACAAGCTATACCCACTGCTGCTTACAGAAAAAAAACCAAACCATCTCACGTTCAAAAAAAAAATTGCCACGACACCCCAAAGAGCCAAACGTTATTAGCCTTTCCGATAAAGAACTTAGCAAAGAAGAATTGCGTATACTATCACGTGGACTTACACGCGGTATACTATCACGCGGACTTACATTCTGCCATGGCAACGGAAGGTACGATGAATTCATGCTCCTAAAAGACCTAGGTGACTTCGCACGAAATTTACAATTGGACGAATGTTTCTTCAATAAACCCGAAAAAGACAACGCACCTTTTCTTGGGGTAATCGGACGGCGATGGACCCCAGACGCCAACAGAGATCGACATCTAGATCTCTATATAGACGCGGTTCAAAACGATGTTATACATGCGTACAAGGTGCACAAACCAAGCATGAATAACATATCAAAAAAAAGGAAAATAGGCACTACTTCAGTTGAGCAACTGCGAAAGTCTCGTCATTAAACCAGCAGACAAAGGAGGCGCGATTGTTGTTCTGAATAGATCGGACTACATTGAGGATGGCAATTGACAACTAAATAACAAACAATTCTACAAACACCTCGACTTTGACTCTACCACGGAGCACAAAAAGATCATTGTAACAACCCTAGAGGATCTCACACGTGAAGGCGCCATTAATTCAAAGCTTAAAAAGGCACTTATTACGGTACGTTCGGCGCCTGGTCGTTTTTACATGCTGCCGAAGATTCATAAAGAGAATAACCCTGGCAGACCCATTATATCAGACACGGGAACGTTAATGGAACCGATTTCCAGTTATATTGATTCTTTAATCAAAGACATACCACCCACACATGAGTCCTTCTTGCGTAACACAAACTATTTCTTTCGGGAAACAGCAGACGTGAAAATTCCAGACCGTGCATTTCTCGTAACATTGGATGTTAGTTCACTCTACACAAATATCCCACATGATGATCGTGTAAGGGCGCTTGTTGAATTGTATGGAACACACAACCTTGTCGCTTATCCAAGCAAAAAAGTACCTGAAATCTTCACAAGACTTGTACTGGAATTGAACAGCTTTGAATTTAACAACCAGTACTACCTTCAAATCAGCGGCACGACAATGGGTACAAGAATGGCCCCAAACTACGCTAACATATTCATGCAGCACATAGAGTCCAATTTTCTTTCATCTTGTGATATCAAACCATTATTCTATAAACGGTACCTAGATGATATATTCCTAATTTGGACACATTCGGAAAACGAGCTCCTCAAGTTCATACAGGCATTCAACCAGGTACACCCCAGCATTTATTTTACACACTCCTACCATAACACTGAAATAAACTTTCTTGATGTATTCATTCGAGTTGACGATGGTGCGTTGGTAACTAGCGTATACAGAAAACCTACGGACAGGCAACAATACCTGCACTTTAAAAGCTGCCACCCGCGACATTGCAAGACCAGCAATCCCTATTCCCAAGCACACAGATTCCGACGAATCTGCTCCCGCACCGAGGACTTTCACAAAAACAACACGCATATGCGCGAAGTACTCCTTAATCAAAAATACCCGCCAGCTATCATTGGTGACGCCATCAAAAAAGCTGAAAATCTGGACCGCCAGATTCTTCTCAACCACCAGAAAAACACCGACAACACCGCAACAAAATCTTGCTATTACCTTTCACGAGCAACCCACCGAACATAAACAAGGTCCTAAGAAAACACTTTAACATATTGGAACAGAGCGTGCGACTATCCAAAATTTTCACTTCTCCTCCTTGTGTTGTATACAGACGGCCGAAAAATATAAAAGGATCAGTTAATAAATTCAAAGACAGGTGTGAAATCTCAAATTGGGTGTCACTCTTGCGGAAAAAGCAGTTGCAAGGTATGCAAACACATGCAGACAAAGACGGTGGCAAAAAGCACCCACTCGGATTTTAAGCACAGCATAAGAGGTGCACTAGACTGTGACTCAGACAACGTCATATACCTCCTGGAATGTGTGGTATGTAACAAGCAATACGTGGGCCAGACAGACACTCCGTTTAGAATTAGATTCAACAACCATCGGGCACATGTACGATCTCTGCCAGGCCTTCCACTTTCAAAACACTGCACAATAAAAGACCACAGCTTTGATGACATCAGGGTTACACTACTAGAAAACAACTTTCGAACAATCAGAGAACGGGAACAACGGGAATCTTATTTTATCTAGAAATTTAACACAATAAAATACGGAATAAATGAACACCCAGGCACTCTGTCAGCGTTACGACCGCTAAAAGACTCAAACGCTTCTCTCTAATCAGTCCGGTTTCATTACGACAATACTATTACCCGCTAACAAAGCTTTTGGCCTATGCATCTGACAACATAGAAATGATTTGCCTCATCTAGCACAGCCGGAACGCACAGATAAGTGGTCCCGGATGTCGTACGGTCCCCCCCCTTTTTCTTTTCTTTTTTTTTCTTCTTTAGGTTTTAACGCACATTCTGTTCCTTCACTGACAAGGAGCTGACAGCTAGGTGGTTTCGTTAACTTTTTCATACAAGCGCGCATGTCTTCCCAGTGGGCCGCAACTGTGTGGTGACTGTCCCGGATGTCGTACAGTCTCCCTCCTGCCCCCTGTTTTTTTTTTCTTCTTTAATATTTAACGCACATTCTGTTCCTTAACTGACAAGGAGCCATTGCATATAATGAATATCGATGGCGGTGCCTCAATCACCGGCTTTTTCCTTTCTCCCGACGCCACCAGCACACACTCGAAGCGCTTAAGCTCTCCCCTTTAACTTGTCTTAAACTTCAAAGAGGAACGAGCCGCCAGCCGACTACACGGAAAGGTGAAATGGTGAAATGGTGAAATACAAAAACGGCGGTGCACTGCCCACTTGGGGAACAGTGGTTGCGGGGGAGGTATTGTTGACAATGATGACATTGCTTATCTACCTCTGCCCTACTCTGTTGAGATGCTGCCCCTTTCTAATTACGCCGTGTCGGACTTGCTTCTTCTCCTAGATTTTCTATATTTTATTTATTGTTTCTCCTCCCGTTTCGCTGTTTCTTCTTCTTTTTTTTTCTCTCCTTTTTTCTACTTTTCTTTTGACCCCTTCCCTCCTGTCTCGACAGGCTATAGGAAGACACGGAACATGTGTAAATAATATTATGCCTTAAAAATGACGGGGTTCCCGTCGAAACATCGGCACAATAAACAGTTGTTATGTGAAAGCGCATCTACTTTCATATATTACTTTCATATATATATATATATATATATATACATATATATATATATATATATATATATATATATATATATATATAAGGAAAAGAAGTGTATACTTAAGGGCTCGTTTTTCCGTGTTTTAAGACAATATTATTGAGATCTAACAGACACTAATGCCAAGGAATGTACAGGGGAAGTCATTAGAACCATTAGAACCAATGTAATGTAAATAAGAAAGAAAAGTGGATGAAAAAATAACCAGCCGTGAGCGTATATATATATATATATATATATATATATATATATATATATATATATATATATATATATATGTTGTGTGTGTGTGTCTCAATGACTGTATGTGTCTTGCTTTGCTAATAAGCACCTGAAGTAGCAGATTTATACTTTGTGTAATTAAATTGCTGCTTTGATCTGCGTTCGTGCCATCGTCATTCATGGAACGTGCTTGTCTTGGAAGTTGATACTGCGAAGAAATAATTGAACGAATTCAAGCATACCCGCCTGGGTTTGTGTAAATCGGCTAACTTTGGCAATGGTGGTCGATTTGAAGGCGTGGACCTACTTTTGTATCACCCGAAAAGCTAAAGAATTACAAAAATCGGGTGGGGGTCAGAACCGTCTGATCCACATATAGTTACCATCCTGAACGTCACGAAAGTGCACGTTGAAGGCCTTGAGGCATCTACTAGAGCACTGTGTGCTTAGTGAGACACTTGGTGCACACAAAATATCCTAGGTGTGAAGGTGTTATAACTCAGCATGGGAACTATGTATCCTTCTTTTACCGGCATTGTCCAAGTCCCGTCCCTCTGAGGCGATGCTTCTGAATCATGGTGCAGTGTATAATACTGAGCAAACTCTTGTACTCGAGCAAATATAGGAATAAACAGCAGTGATGTCATCAATCGTATGTTTTCGTGAGTCTTTCTGTCGTAAGAGTTTTATAGATGCCACCAGAAACCGAATCACAGTAACCAAACTTGTAGTAACGCAATTGGTACTCAATTTGTAGTCGATTTGTAGAATTGAGTCATGTAAAATACTTCGAAAATATTGAGCCTGTAAAATATTCCGAGAAAAGTGAAATATTTCTGTCATTGATAGAGTGGTGGCCTATAGCAAGAAACATACCTGCAAAATACGACGCAGTTTATTTGTAATCAAACATGCGCTGCAAATCAATATTATGATATATTTTGCAATGTGTCTAAAAATATAAAAAAATATTTGGATACCTATTGTGTGCTCTTAAGGAATCAATGAGAAATAAGTTTTCTTTAACAACACTAATGAAGTATGGTTAAACACCTGCTTCCCCTTCCCCCCCCCCCCTAGAAAAAAGTTCCGTACATTTTGCTGCCCCTGACAAATCGAAAAAGTCAACCTATAAAGAAACACGAATATTTACATATAAGCAGAGACTTACGGCAACGACGTAAGTACGAATATGATAAAATAAAGTGTCAATAGCAATACTCATATTCGTAGTAGCCTATGCTACATAACAGTTTATTACGTGCTAATAAACGACCCCATAACCACAGTATACCCCAAAAAAAGCAAGAAAATCATGATCGATAATGCGCTCAGTAAGAGTTAGAATCTCTTGAATTGGATTTGCGGTACTTTCACAAAATAAAAAGTAGAACGAAAACAAAATAATAAGGCTTAACGCTTATTATCTTTGTTATTTCAGTTCTGCGGAAAATATTACGCTTTTAAGTAATGCCGGCGATGATTCACGAAATAAATAATTTTGAGATGTAACAGAAATACATGTTAAAGTATGACTAAAGAAGGGCCCGAAGAAAACAAAAATAATGTTAGGCGGTCCGGCGAAAACGCGAAATTAGGGGACCAACAGTAAAGTTACCCCTCTTACTATGTTTCTCTCATTCACCAAAAAATAAGGTTAGGTTGATTCGCAATTAACGTTAGTCATTTGCAGCACATGCACGCCAAGCACGCCAAAATAAATAATTTTGAGATGTAACAGAAATACATGTTAAAGTATGACTAAAGAAGGGCCCGAAGAAAACAAAAATAATGTTAGGCGGTCCGGCGAAAACGCGAAATTAGGGGACCAACAGTAAAGTTACCCCTCTTACTATGTTTCTCTCATTCACCAAAAAATAAGGTTAGGTTGATTCGCAATTAACGTTAGTCATTTGCAGCACATGCACGCCAATCACAATGACGATAAGCTTCAAGCCGAAATTCAGAATATTTAAATAATACCTTACGGGCGTTAAACACGAATAAACTACTGCACGCTGCCTGAAATGCATCACGAGAATTGAGTGGTACCACAAGATCTAGTAAACGTTACATATAGAGAGGGTAGACACGCCCACACGCACGCATTGCTCTTCTCACAATACTAAATGCGAAGCATTGCAGTAGTTTTCCCAGCAAGATGTGTTACCATCAGCTTTAGGACTACCACTCCACGGCATCTACAGCAGTGGAACTAGCTACTTTGCGCGCTGCACTTTGTGTGGTCAATCGGAAACCACCACAACAATGGTCGATTTTCAGCGACTCAACAGCTGCCTACAATCTGTGCTCTCGGCACTGCGTTGCGGTCTGTACGAACAGCTTGTTTTCAAAATTGGATGCCTTCTCCACACTTTACTCGAGAAAGGGCATCATGTGACGCTTCAATGGCTGCCAAGTCATTGCGGCGTCATAGGGAACGAACATGCCGATACTGCCGCGCGGGCAGCTCTTGAAAGAACACGAGAAGAAGCCATACCACTTTCGCGGACCGATGCTTTCAGTAATGTTCGACGACTTGCGCGTGAAATCACGTTTTCACTATGGTGCCCACCAAGCAACGAGACGAATCGTCAACAACACCTGTCTTCTTTGATGGCTCTCCGCAAGCCCACTGGGCTCAAACGAAGAGAAGCCACCCTTCTTCATCGCTTATGGCTACAAGTGGCATTTACAAAATCTTATTTCTTTGTCATAGGAATGGCCGACAACGCTCTCTGCGATGCCTGTCATTTCGAAGAGACGCTACACCACATTCTGTGCGACTGTCCGCTGTATGACATCCAGAGAAAGTCACTGGCGTCCGTTTTTGCGCGCATCGACAACAGCCAAATGTCTGTAGACACTATTCTGTCAAGTGCCCGAGAGAATACATTTCAACAGAAGGCGACAAAAGCTCTGTTGAAATTCCTACGCGACACTGACTTGAACAAGCTGCTGTAACAGCTATGTCACACACCGCGAAAGACAGGACTGGACTATGAGTGTGCGCGCGTGTGCTGCCGAATGTGACGTATTCATCTCTCTTCCCTTTCTGCTCTCTATCTTTCACCTCCTCCATCCCCCTCTCATGCGCAGGATAGCAAACCAGCTGCCTATAGGCTGGTTAACCTCCCTGCCGTTCTTTTCCTCCTATTTTCCTTCCTTCATTTCTAAGCGAACTTTGGCGACTCTCAGCGTATCTATCTGTCTAGCCGCCTACGACTTTTCGCTCTCCTGGCCGTTTCGATAATGGTATCAATACCAAACTAGATATGGCATAACATGACTGTATGAAAACATATTTGACTGGTCATAACATGAAAAGCATGACATGTATGTCATGAATGTCATGATTTACATTTCATGGCCTTGTAGCTCTTGCGGTGGTTTTGTTAACATGGCATGTTGCAAAGCTGGTATCGTATAGTATGATTACATGGCGAACACGAGCGACACACTTAACATGAAAATCAGGACACGCGTGTCACGTAACAACATGACTACATGCCACGCTCATGATGTGCTCGCGGCCGTTTCGGAAGCGTCACATATACCAAATTTGGTATTACGAGACGTGAATGGATGAAGAACGTATGATACTGGTACACGAATGATAAACACGACATGCATGTCATGTAACAACATGACTACATGCTATGCCTATGATGCGCTCGAGGCCATTTCGCAAGCTTTACATCTACCAAACTCGGTATTACGCGACGCAAAAGGACAACATAGGTAAATGACACATCCAAACATGATAATCACGACATGCGTGTCATGTAACAGCATGACTACATGCCACACCGATGATGCGCTCGCGGCCGTTTCGCCAGCTTCACATATGCCAAGTTTGGTATTACGTGACGCCAATGGATGACGAACTTATGTGACTGGTGCAAACATGATAACCATGACATGCGTGTCATGTGAGAACATGACTACATGCCTAAGTCAAGGCGGCAAAACATTTTGACGTGACGCGGTGCGCGTGCTCGCCGGCATTCATTTCGTCGCGTCACGCTGGCATTGCCATGCCAGGCGCCGGTCCTGCCATATACTCGCAGGCCCGCTGCGTTGCTTTGACGCATGCGCGTTTCAGCACGTCCGGCGTCCCTCCATATTGAAAAGAATAAGACACAGTGTTGTCTTGGTAACGCATCGGCACTAAATGCAGCATGTCGCATTTCATGCCAGTTGCCATTGGGTGGCACCGACGGACGCTGGTCGCACCTGTCGTCAGACTATACAGTGCTCGCGTTTTGCTAACGTAGTGTCGCTGTGCCCAGCGTGCTCGAGCGTCAACGCTAGATTGAAGGATATTGGGCCCTTCATAATGCACTCGCCACCGTTTTGATAGCTCCACATATTCCAAATTCTGTGTTACGTGACGTCAATAGACGAAGGTGTATGACTAGTGGAAACATGATAATCCTGACACGCGTGTCATGTAGGAACATGTCAACATACCCTGCTTATAGCGTACTCGTGGCCAGTTTGCTAGCTCCACATATACTAAATTTTGTATCACGCGACGTAAACAGATGATGAAGGTAAACGACACATCCAAACATTGATTGATATGTGGGGTTTAACGTCCCAAAACCACCATATGATTATGAGAGACGCCGTAGTGGAGGACTCCGGAAATTTCGACCACCTGGGGTTCTTTAACGCGCACCCAAATCTGAGCACATGGGCCTACAACATTGCCGCCTCCATCGGAAATGCAGCCGCCGCAGCCGGGATTCGATCCCGCGACCTGCGGGTCAGCAGCCGAGTACCTTAGCCACTAGAACACCGCGGCGGGGCACACATCCAAACATGATAATCATGACACGGAAGTCATGTACGGCATCGATTACTTCAACCTCGTAACGTTGTGCTGATTTTAAAGAGATATTATCAACATTTCTCATTTGTGCATGTTTCGCATATCATCGATTCCCGCTGTACGTGGGATCTGCCAATTTTTATTATAGTGAAATAATCATGTAGAAAAACCTCTCCCGTGTGCCTGTTTCATAGGTAAGAAGAACGAGTGAATAAACATCCAGGCACACCATAGAAAGAATAAAAAAAAGAATGTTCAATCGCAAATGCGCAGTAAAACAAGAACCGAAATATGATGAGACGGAGAGCAGCCAGCGTAAGGCCTTATATGAAGCGAGCGAGTCCAAAATGGAAGCACTGGGTCACTGGCTGCATGCTGTGGTTATCTCTGCCGAAAGCAGTGTCGGAATTCTGCCACGTATCCGACTCGGACACCATTTTGGCTCCTCTGCAATTGTCCACACACCAGCACTTCGGCAAGAAAAACCTGCTCCCGCCGTAATGATTATTCCTCCGTCAAGCCGTCTACTGAGAGAAAAAAAAAGGGGGGGGGGTGTAGACTTTGCAAACAGAAAAATGTTCATTCTTTTTCGTTGGGAGCTCGGCTGGACCTCTGACCATGGTTGGCGTCCATCCTACCCCCCTTCCCCCAGCTTATCGTTTGTGTTTGTGGGAATGTGGTTTGAGGAAGGCGTTCACCGAATTTTCATTGTGTAGACGATGACGCCGGAGGACCATGCTGCCTCCGCAGTCTGCCTACCCTTAGACGAACCCTTGCTCGCGTTCAACGAGTTAACAAAAAAACGTCTGTCTGTCAAATGGGTATTCTCCTCCTACACCCTGGCTTGTGCAGGGCACCGGGTAGTCACCATTGCACTATTACAAGACCATGCGTATAGTAAGATTGAATGTGATATGAATTCCTAAGTATTGTACGAGGTTACTTGATCTCAAGGGAGAATATTTAAGTAGTATACCCGAGAAGAGTTAGGTGACCTAAATATATGGTTAACTTTACATTTGTTATTATTTAGTTCCATTAGCCACAAGCTGCACCAGTTACATATTATAATTAAATCGGAGTGTAAGTGATAACAATAGTCGCCTGAAGTTATTTCTGTAAAAGTATCGCATTCATCAGCAAAAAGGTGGATATTAGAAGCTACTTGAGAGAGTAGGTCAATAATATATACTAGAAACAATAAAGGACCAATTACCAACTCTTGCGGCACTCCTGAGATAACATGGCACATTTATGAACTGTAGCCGTAAGCAGTAACGTACTCTAACTGATTAGCAAGACAGCATCCGACCTACTTTAATAGGTTCATGTCAAGATTTAAGTTACGTAACTTGTGGATGAGAAGTTTATGACATACTTTATCAAATGCTTTTGCAAAATCTGAAACAAATGCAGCCAGTGGATGATGAACGATCAAGAATTAGATCAGTGAAAGGTACAGGTTGAGTCTCACATGATTATGATTTCCTAAAAGCATGTTGTGTTGTTGAGAAAACTGAGGATGCTTCTGATTACGAAGTATTATAAAATAGTTAGAAGCACGTGCTGGAAAAAGAAATGGGGCGATAGTTGGTCGTTCAGCTTTTGTTACCTGATTCGAGAAGTGAAACTACCTCTCCTATACCTTCCATGGATAAGGTAATGTACCTATGTGGAGTTATAGGCTCAATAGAGCTGTCTTCTGTAGTAAAAAATGCACATGCAAAATACAACGCAGCTCGTTTTTTAGAAAAAAAAGTATGTTGTAAAGCTGTATTATGATCTATTTCCACAATGTGCTTAACAAATAAAAAGATTGCTAGACATTCACTTTGAACACATTTGAAATAAATGCGCGAAAAATCAAACGCGCAAGCCGCGAAAAAATGTGCGCAACCTATATACATATCCCGATACAAATATAAAAGGAATATGGCGCACACAAATTTACAAATTATACCTATGAACAAATGCGAATGCCAAGATCATAACAGAAGTAAGGAACATATGCTCAAGCACAGTAATCAGTAATAAATGCACTTTGTACACATTCAAACAAAGGGTAAAAAGTAAAGTATTCACAAGTACTTTCATTTCTTGTCCTTATCAAGCCTCAGCAACAATTTTCTCTTTATGAGATAGAGCCTATCACCGACCAAATATTACCACTGCAGTAACTTGTTCCAGTTTTTTCAAGCATAAAACCATAGGAACGCTGAATTTGGGCGTCTTTTTGGTGTCAGAACTCACTTCAGCTGCAAAAATCGCACAGACCCTGGCATAAGCAGTGCTGGGGTGAGAGGGCGGGGGGGGGGGGTGCTTGTGTTCCCATACACATGCAAAGAGATGCACCAGCATGCATAAGGAACGGCAAAGCCTCCACTCGAAAGAAGTTTTTGGCTACACTGCTGGCACAGCGAACAAATAAAAAAAGAAACCAATAAATAATTATGAACCATTTTAAACTAAATGCTTAAGGCAGCTATAGTATGATGAAAGCTTCGTGAACATTACTTGTGTTTACGGAAGCCTAGACTATGTTAAATAAATTTATTATAAAGGCTTTCAGGAACTTGAGAAAAAATTGGACACGACGTATACATTCGTCAGGAAAGTGGAATATTTTTTTTTTCAAAAGAAGACACGCAGCTATGATCACCCACGTGTAGTCACTGGTCAAGTGATTATCCCAGGAGATAGCAGCATTCCTAGTCACTGGTTCGTCCACAAGTTTTGCGCTGCTGTCCTATTCTTGTGCCTACAGTAAATGGGTTGAATGTCGCCATGTGAACTGAACAACATTGACAGCTGCCATCGATTTCCTGCGCTTGTTGTTCAAAACTTTCGGATTACCCCACAAAGTGGTTTCCAACAATGAAATCCCATTCCTGTCAGCCAAAATACAGAAATTCTACGAGTGACAACTGCAACACAGTGATGAAACCTGCACCGAACCACCCAGCCACAAACGAACAGGCCAAACGCTACGTCGTAGAGCTGAAACGTGCTCTTGCAACATACTCTGCGGGGTCATTACAGTGGCGCATTGCACGTTTTTTTTTCAAGCAACTCCATTGAGCCCGACGGGCCAGGTATCGGCAATTCTCATGTTTTCTTGCGAGCTGCGAACACACATCTCAGCCATTCTGCTAGAACCACCTTGAAAGGTTACACCTGATTAAGAAGACGCCTCGCGTTGCCGGTAGCTCCACAAAGGACAACCAGTGGTCACCCGCCAGTTTCACAGAATGCTCGAATGAACAGCGGCCATCGTAGAAAAGAAACGTTTCAGCCGGAGTTTTGGTTTGTTGAAGTTAAGGCCCCCATCACGTCTTCTAGCGGAAAACGCATGGAGAGGCTTTAGACCGGGCATTGCCGCTTCAAGGGATGCAGGGATGCACCCTGCCCTCCACCTTGACCCCCCCCCCCCCCACTATACTGGACGCTGCGCGCCCGGGGACTGATGGACTATCGGGGCAATCAGTGGGCCCGTGCACTGGTTGCCTGTCCTTTGTGCTTCTCGCCCCTTTTATGGCCCAATAGTGGACTCAAAAGCCAGCGCTTGGACCATTTGGACCGTCCTGCGCGCAAATGCCTTTTTTGAAACTAATAAACTGAGTTCCCTATTACGTACGCTTCGTATTATAGCTAACGTGCACATAACACAGCGCAAACAGGGTTATTTGTTCTTAACAAATTGAACCTCCCCGCCTTTCAGCATTACAACTCTCTCTTTTAACTTACTTCCGTTAATATTTTAGTTTTCTATCATTAAATTAGAGGGTTGCACAATAAAAAAGGAAGTGGTTTTATTTATTTAAACATTTCTTACTTATTTTAGAGAAAAACTGCAGGTCTAGTGCCGGACATTAGGCAGGGGTGTGTGGCGCAGTGGACGCAACATTGTGTAGGAGGTACAGCAGTATAGATAGTGTTGAACGAAAGCGTGATGATTCAAAACGCAAAACAAAAAAGAGAAGCGACATGAAACATGGTCCACAATCCCAAGAATGGCCATAATGCACTAAACAAAACAAAAATTATAAAAACAGTGTCCACTAGGTTATATTGTTTTTTGTAAAAAATAAAAAGAACTCAAATATTAACTGTAGCAGAAATAAAGTCGGCAATATTAAGAAGCGAGACATTGCCGAATTGAAGCATTTAGGAATCGTGCAGAAGCGAGGCATTGAACCTCAAGCAATCAGCCTGATCAAGATGGGTATTAAAATGAATCGCACTGTAATATATATGAAGGTGTAGTTATGAGCAATGTGAAACAGCTAAAGCACGAAGAAACTAGTTGAGATCTACGCTTTCAAGAATCTTTGGTGGCGTATTGTTCCACTCTCTGCTTGTTCGAAAAAAAAAGGTACCTGTATATAGGGGCTCAGTCACTCTTTTGAGATTGGAGGCACGCGTTTCGTGGCGCAAAATTGGTTTCATATAATTAGTTTTTTTTTTGTATTGCCAGCTTATTATTATATATGCGATAAAACAGCTTCGCTATTTCGCCATAACGTCTCCATTCCTGGCTTTCTACTTTAGCGCCTTCCAGAAGAACTGACGGAGATGTGTTACTTTAGGTATTGAATATAGATTTTACAGCTTTTCAGCTGTATTGATTCAAGTTTATCTGCGTTAGCTTGCATGTGCGGGTCTCAGACAGCCGATGAATATTGTAGTATTGGTATTACGTACGTTTCACATGCAGTCATTTAGGTTTGCCGATTGCCTTAGCGTGTGCCCGTCTTAGGTCGCCTTGTATTTTCAAAGCCATTTCTCAGTATAACAAACATGTTCGTTCCATTTTAATTTAGATGTGATAACAAGAGCAAGGTGCGTATACTGTGATACAAAGGACAAGAATTGATTGCCTAGTTGTATTAGAATTTTAGTGGATCTTTTTTGCAGGTTATGGTTATCGCCAGATTTTTCCTCACGTTAAAGGTCATCTGTTTTTTTGTACACCAATTATTTAAAAGAGTTATTTAAAAGAACCTGGTTGCTGGATGCGTTAACTACTTTAAAGTGCGCAGGCATTTGCAAAAAGCTTTAGATTTGCTCCAATATCACGGGTGGCATTATGGATATAAACCGAAAAGAGGCCCGAGGACGGATCTCTGAGGTCTGCCGGATTTAAGCGGTGCAGACGGCGAGTTGATACCACCATTCGTAATACCGCGCCCAGTGAATATTACTCGCGCTTTCAATGTCTAACCTAAGATACATTCGTTAATTAGCACTAATTAACTAATTAGTAGATAGCTAAATCTACTATGCAACCTGTAAAACTCGAGAATGTGCTGTAAATTGAGGGGTCTATGTCGTACATACACTGGATGTTTAGCAACGTGCATTTCATCCCTTTTAACAATACACTATTGATGTGCTATACTACAGATATTTACCTCAACGAACCCTAAATACCGTTTCGCGGAGTCATAAGTGCCTTCCACAGGAAGCCCCTTTTTTCACGTGCACCCTATTTCAATTTTTACGTGGAACCATGTAGTAAACCATTCCAACGCTAGATGGAGCTACGAGGGCTTGATGGCGAGTTCTGTTCGGGCTATCACGGTAAATGGACGTGTTTTTCGAGCGCTCCGGATCGACTGCGCAGATAAGTGTTTTTGCATGTTTTGAGCTTGTCTTTATAATTAAAAGGCAGCGGTTTTAATCTTCGTAGCACTTTTTTATGGTACGGCTTTTTCGGGAGCCAGTCACCAGGTATTTATGAGTTAGTGCGGGTGTGTGTGTGTTTAAAGTTTTTTTGTTGTTGTTTTTTTTCTTTCGTCACCCCGTGGGGGAGGTGCGCGTACATTGAACACGCAAATTTTTGTAGTAGAGCTTAGACTTTCTTTTTTTTCGTAGTGCACGGCTCGAGTTTAGTAATTATCGAGTATAGGGACAATTGGTGTCAGAAAGACATGGTTAAAAAGACGGTAAAGTGTTCAGGATGTGGAGTGGGTTTGAAAGTGGACCAGAGCGTAGAAGCGGTTGGAGAAGAGGTTGACGCGAAGTGTAGGCAATGTGAGGTCGAGGAAAAAATGGAGAAAATGATGGTTGCCCAAAGTGAACTGCTGGTGAGAATCGATGAGCTCGAGAATACGTTGGTGACAGAGCAAGAGAAAACGAGGGCAATGGGAGAAAGACTGAAGTCCACCGAGGAAGCACTAGCGAAGCTGAACAAAGAAGCGGCCTACGGAGAGAACAGTAGAGAAACGGCAACCAGAACAGTGGAGAAGGAAGAGCAAGCAAGTTTGGAAAAAACAGGTTTAGCAGGTTCAACTGTCGCAAGGCCCAGCTTCAGCGAGGTAGTGGTGGGGCTGGGAGGGGACAAAGCAGCCGGCGTCACAGGTGCAACTAGCCTCACAGGTGCAGGACGCTCCAGCTGAAAAGTCACAGCATGTGATAATCGCCGGGGACTTGAATTTAAATCGATGCACAGAAGCCATAAAAGAGAGGGTAAGAGGTGACAAGAGGGTTGTAGTAGGGGCATTCCCAGGACGCAAGCTTGAAGCAGTCATGAGGCAAGCGAGCGCAAAACTCAAAACTACAGCTGATAGACGAAACCTCGTGATAATTTCAGGCGGTTGAAACGATGTCTTAAATGAAGATACAGCAGGACTAGCATCCACACTGACGAAAGGCGTCGATGACATGCGCGCCACTTCTCCTAAAATACAGGTAGTGATATGCACGATACCAGAGGTACCGGTGCGTGATAGCAACCTGCAAAGAGCAGTTGTCAACGCAAACCAAGAGATATGGCGGATGAGTCGAGAGAAAGGCTTTGAGGTGGTGGAAATGAACAGAGAGGTGCATAGGTGGGGTGGTTTTCAACGAGACAGAATTCACTTCGATGGGCGGCTAGGTCATGAGGTGGGTTGGTGGCTTGCAGGACGCGCAGTAGCTTTTTTGGGGGGCAAGCGAGCCCTTCGGGGTGCAGGATAGCTAGTAACGAGGAAAAAATCAGGGAGACTCTTCCACAGGTGTTATGGACAGATACGATTCCAAAGTGGCACCAATGTCTAAGATAGGTAGAGTCCGGGGCATAAATAGACGTAGCCACGAGCGCCGAGCCCATTCAGACATAGGGTATATTAACATGCAGGGTAATAGGAACAGGCTGAAGTGGGAAGAGATAGAAGAACAGCTAAGGGAAGAGAGGCCGATGGTATACGGTTTTGTAGAAACACATTTCAGGGACATGGAACAACCTCTGAACAATCCGGACTACGCGTGGGAATATTGTAATAGAACAGAAGGCAGCAGAAAGGGGGGTTGTATTGGGGCATTCATTCATAAAAGTACAGATTGGCAAAGGGTCAAGCAGGAGTGCAAGGAACATTTATGGCTAAAAGGGAAAGTGGCAGGTCAAATGACACTCCTTGGTTTCGTGTACTTGTGGACGGTAGCAAAGGCCAGAGAGGAAAACCAGGCAATGGTAGAGTGTATATTAAAGGACATTCAGGAATTAGGAACAGAGTGCGAGATAATTATACTAGGAGACATGAATGCGCACATAGAAGATATAGATGAGTATACCGACATGACAGGCAAAATTATCATGAATATGTGTGAAAGACTTGATTTGATCATTTGCAACAGTACCGAGAAGTGTGAAGGGCAAATAACATGGGAGCTAGGAAGGCTGCAGTCGGCGAAAGATTATGCACTGATGTCACATAAGATGTATGATAAGCTCAGGGGAATGCACATAGATGATGGTGGCTCCAGAAGTCTGGGTAGTGATCAGAAACGTATCAAGCTAAGTTTTGGAAGAGCCGTGAAAGTGGGAAGGAGACAAGATAAGCAACTACAGGAAAATTTTTATTCAGAAAGGCAAATGGAAATAGCCACCAAACAAATTGAGAAAGTAATCACGTAGGATAATAAGACAGTGTGGACATACACGAATCTAATTAGACTCTTTGAGCTAGAGCTTGCTAAGACGCGTAACAAGTCACCCCGGAAAAGAAGACACAAACCCAAAGTTGGTGGGATGAGGAAGTTAAGACAGCCATAGCAAAACGTCAGGAAGCCTCTAGAGAACACAGACATGCTAAGCAGCTGGGTGAACCGACAGATGATGTTGAAAGAAAATGGGAAACGTTTCTAAGCTGTAGAAGGGCTGCATTCCTTCTGATCAATGAAAAGATTAGAAGAAAGGGAGCTCAGTGGCTGGCAGAAGTACATAAAAAAGATAGAAAGGCAGCTGTGAAACTTTGGAACCATTCTAAACTCCCTAAGATATGAGACGAGCCTAGAGCAGAGTTTTATAACTACAGCCCAAGGTGCCAGGCTAGAAGGGGACAAAGCTATTGAATATATAAGAACAAGGGTGACAGAAAACTTTCAACAAAGAAGTACTTTATGCACCACAATAGAGAAGGATAGATCAAGTGGCACAATGGCTCCATTTTCACAACGAGAGTGAGATAGGGCTGAGAAAAGGGTTCCTAGTAGTACATCAACAGGCCCAGATGACATTCCAATTAGGCTGAGAGGCAGTGAGCAAAATAATAATCGGATGGTGAAGTTCCCGATGGATGGAAACTTAGCAGGATGAGCATGATCTATTAAGGAAAGGGGGACAAAGCTGACATAAACAACTACCGTCCTATAACAGTGACTTCAGTGGTCTACAGGCTGGCGATGCAGATTATAAAGGAAAGACTGCAGGCATGGATATAAGATGAGGGTGCTGGGGCAACTGCAGAATGGGTTTCGGAAACACAGGAGGTTGGAAGACAATCTGTTCTCACTGACGCAGTGCATCGAAATAGCAGAAAAGGAACACAGGCCCCTGTGGCTAGCATTCTTGGATATCAAGGGAGCGTACGATAGCGTGGTTCAAGAGGAATTGTGGGGAATACTGGACACACTAGGCGTGGAATATGTAGTCACTAATCTTTTAAAGGGTATCTATAAAGGTAACAAGGTAGTTATAAAGTGTGAAAAACAGGTATCCAAGCCTGCAGAGGTAAAACGGGGCTTAGGCAGGGGTGCCCCCTGTCACCCTTATTATTCATGATGTACCTACAAGGATTAGAGGTAAAACTAGAAGGAAGTGGGCTGGGTTTCAACCTCTCTTTAGTCATACAAGGAAAACTTATTGATCAGGCACTGCCAGCATTAATGTACGCAGATGATATAGTGCTAATGGCCAACAACAAGAAAGATTTGCAGAGATTGATGGACATCTGCGGTAATGAGGGAGATAGGTTAGATTTTAGATTCAGTAAGGAAAAATCAGCAGTCATAATTTTCAGTGACAACGAAGGTAGTGAGCTTAGGATACAGGAAGTCACGCTGGAGATAACAGATAAATACAAATATCTGGGCGTATGGATAAAGATAAGCAATGGGACCGAGTACCTGAGGGAACACGAAATATACGTGACGACTAAAGGTAACAGGAATGCAGCAGTGATGAAAAATAGGACACTGTGGAATTACAATAGGTATGATGTTGTGAGAGGAATATGGAAAGAGGTCATGGTTCCTGGGCTGACGTTCGGCTATGCGGTCTTGTGCATGAGATTAGAAATTCAAGCAAGATTAGAAATTAAGCAACGTGGAATAGGTAGGCTTGCTTTAGGAGCTCACGAGAATACGCCAAATCAGGGAGTACAAGGTGATATGGGATGGACATCATTTGAGGGCAGGGAAGCTTGCAGCAAGATAAAATTGGAGAAGCGATTGAGAGAAATGAAGGAGGATCGTTGGGCTACGAAGGTTTTCAGCTAATTGTACATGAAGAATGTTAATACAAAATGGAGGAAGCGAACCAGGAAGTTGACTGGTAAATACTTAGAAAACAGCAGGTGGCCAAACCGAAAAGAACTTTCGGTTAAGAAGAAAGTGAAGGAAACGGAGACTGACATGTGAAAATTGGGCATGATTAAGAAGTCCGCACTAGAGATCTATCGAACTTTTAGGCAGGAAATTGCCAAGGAAAGGATCTATGATAATACTCGGGGTAGTTCTCTACTGTTTGAGGCAAGGACGGGAGTACTGTGAACCAAGACATATCGGGCCAAATACGAAAGGGTAGACACAGTATGCAGTGCGTGTGGAGAGGAAGAAGAAACTGCCGAACAATTGATAATGTTCTGTAAAGAGCTTCACCCTATAGTTCAGGATGATGGCGCAGAGTTTTTCAAAGCACTGGGGTTTAGGGACCTGGAGGGCAAAATAGACTTTAAGCAAGTAGACTTAACTAGAAGGAGGTTATCTGATTGGTGGCTAAAGTCAAGGCACGAGTGAAAATTAAACTCTGTACTGCAAAGTACGAATCCTCAAACTCACTTTTTAAGGAAAAAAATAAATATAGTTTTGGGTTCATTAAAAATTACGGCTTGGTGGCGCTAGCCACCGCCCGATCCAAAGGGTACAGCCATATCCATCCATCCATCCATCCATTCATCCGGCTGTCATAACCTGAACAAAACAGGCCTGGGAACTTTTTTTCACCACGCGATTCAAACACGCTCTATACCATCATGAACAAGACATATAGTGTACCTAAATCTCAGAAAGCAGTCGGATATCTTCAAGCGCATCTCCAGGGCAGCGATTCAAATGCGGTAAAACAGCCGAAATTTCTGAGAGCACCCTTAGGCGCTGTGCATTATATTTTAATAGGCTAGGGAACTCGCACTATTGCAACCACGATACTGTGGCTCCGGCAAAAGAAAGGTTCATACAGTGGCTACTTGAAACCGTGAGAGCAATGACAAAATCAAAAAGGGAGAGGAGTTATTATCGTTTTCCCTTCGGTTCCTTAGAGTGACGTGAAGCCTTGCCCCCACCGTGCGGGAAAGCGCGCCTCCCGCTCGTGAGCCGGAATCCTGGGGACGATTCGAGACACCGGAAACAAGTGTTCGTCATAAATTGCTTGCAAGAAAAGGAGGTGTCGCTCGTTCTTCCTACCCCAGAAAAAAAAACAGCGCTTCGTGTTTTTCTGTCACTGTATTATGTATGTCCCTGTTTCTTGCTTCATTAGAAAACATAGATTGTATTCCGCGCAGACGTTTGGGCTTGTTGAGAGAGTGTGGCATTGCAGGTATTTATATAGTAGCGTCATGTGCACTTTTTTGTGAGATATGCGCATGAGTGTAGAATTACATTCTTTTATGTCTCTAACCTTTTGTTGAACTTGCTCCCATCCTGCTTATGTGTCTCGTTCTTTTGTGCTTGTTTGGTCGCGTTTACTAAGATGCCTAAGATTGGACGTCTCGCACCAAAAAGTGAACTCTACATTTGAGAATAATTTACTCTACATTTGAGAATAAACTTACCTGAAGTTTTGAATTTGAAGTGAACTCTACATTTGAGAATAAACTTACCTGAAATGACTCGAAGACAAAATTCATCTTCTCTTTTCTTCTCGGTTGATGTAATTACCGTGCTCTACCCATCTTAGAAGCTTCATGCCTTTAATGCGGTGTAACTTTGCCTCCAAAACAAGAACTAGGTCCACCGTTTTCGCATCGCTTGGCGAAGCAACGTCGACATTAGTGATGTCTTGATATAATGTTAGTTCACATGTAGTCACAGTAGCAACACAATGACGGAACTTTTTGGTGATCTGTGGCATAACTGTCACTTCCTGCACGTGGCGTCTGCACATGATTATAGTCTTTTAGATGACTAGCTCACGTCACCACTCGACTCCGACACAAGCGGCCTAATTTCGCATTTCTTCAGGCATCTAAGGCTTTCATAAACAGGGGACCCAAGTAATTTTAGCCAGAGTTTAAAAATGTGACGAAACACGTAATTACAACGCGACCAAATGCATGCTGCTCACTGTTGCCTGGAGTTAGTCAGACTACTTTTTATGGTCTCAAGTATCGTTTAGTTAGATCTGTTTAATTACTAACTTCGGAAGGAATGAAGATGGATAAAGAACTTCAATGAGAAAGTTGTATATCAGTTTTCAAACGTCCAAATAGTTTTGATCTTTATATCCTGGTGTTGGGACGTTAAACCCCACTTATCAATCAATCTTTATATCCGTTAAGTATTAGTGTTTTTCTGCTCATTACAAATACCCACGAAATACAAAAATATACCACGTGACAAACCCGCTCATGCGCCAGTGCGCACAATGATTCTAGTTCTCTCTAACGTACCGCGTACGAACTACCATAGCATTTGCCCCATTGTGCTGTCTCAGCTGGGCCGCAACGATGGTGGTGGCTTTACGATGAACACTTTTTTGCTATCGGCCGCAAAACGATAACCTGCTGTGACAGCTTATCGCTGTCATGAACCGCTGTTAGAGAAGCATGTCGTTCGTACGCAGAACGTTAGTTAGCACTAGAATCATCGTGCACACTGACGCGCGAGTGGGTTTGTCACGTGGTGTTTTTTTTTTGTATTTCGCGGGCATTTCTAATTAGCAGTAAAACACCAATACGTAACGGGTATAAAGCTCAAAACTATCTATTTCGGCGTTTTGCATAGCCAATATAGAACTTTCTGATTAAAATTCTTCATCCATTCTCATTCCTTTAAAGGTCAGGTAATTAAACAGATCTAAATAAACAGTATTTGAGGCCACACGAAAAAGTCTGACTAACTCCAGGCAACGATTAGGAACATGCATTTGGTCAGGTAGTAATCGCATGTGCCGGCATATTTTTAAGCTCTGGCTAAAGTTACGTGGGACACCCTGTATATCATTTCAGGCGCCGAGACTAGCGGCACAGAACTGTATGATTAAGTTATATGACCCTTTTCAAATTTTTAATTTTACATCTCCAGAATCAGTATCTTGGCAGGCGGGAAGTATCGCCGCGCAAGAACTGGAATACAATGTAACAGAATGAGCTGTCGCTTACGGCATTAGATGTGTCGTCTTTAATTCAATCTATGCATTTCAGGTGGTGAAATTCACATGCGCTGAAATCCTAATGTACAATACCTAAGCAGTGTAATGCACTCCAGATTAACGAACACAAACGTATGATCTGCACTGTAGATAGATCTCTTCACCCCTCCTTGAAGGCGTTTTATGGGCGAAGCTTCTTAGGGCGTGGGTCTATCGCTCGCTCCTCCATATGATGTATGTTTGTATATATGTATGTATGTATGTATGTATGTATGTATGTATGTATGTATGTAGTATGTATGTATGTATGTATGTATGTATGTATGTATGTATGTATGTATGTATGTATGTATTGTAACGCACTCTTCAATGAACTCTTCTAATAGGCTAACAGTAGGCAGGGCGAACTTGTGCCCGAGAATAATAACACAGCTTGAATGTCTCGAGGATTCATTCTGCCTCTTCTTCTACGTTCTATTTCTCCAACACGGTTCACGCGCAGCTGGGTCCCGCAGGCTCGTGCATCGCAAGCCATTTAGAGGGCCCAAGTATCGGCTAGCGCGCGTAATTTGAAGTCACATTGTGTCATTATGTATGTATGTATGTATGTATGTATGTATGTATGTATGTATGTATGTATGTATGTATGTATGTATGTATGTATGTATGTATGTATGTATGTATGTATGTATGTATGTATGCATGTATGTATGTATGAAACCACAGGTAGTACATACCCGCTCAGAGCGGGTATGTGCCACAGGGCAATGTGAAATGGGAGATGGCGGTACTTGGAGTGTCCACTAGATGGACGCACGGACGGACGGGCAGGCAGACTAGCAGAGGGACGGATGAATGGACGAATGAACGGATGGATGCACGAACGAACGGACACGCGGATGGACGAACTCACACATGAACGCAAGTAAATACGGACGGACGCATGAATGATCACGTGGACTGACAGAAGCATGCACGGGCTGACGGATGCTTCGCCCAACCCATCAACATTCACTCCGCGAAGATGCTGTGATTTTTGTCCGGAACATATAATGACAATAACCCTGCAGCAAGTACGACTGCTCGTCACAAATGGGTTTGTGCAGTTTAGAAAGGCATCATCCTCCGAAGGTTGTTCACCTTGTAGACCCGCAATGGAACAGTGGAGTCATTAAATATCACCTTCGCAAGAGGGTTCTGTTTAGGGCTCGCTACATGGAGCTGTGATCAAAGCTGTCTACTAGCGTAGGCTCCGTTTCATTCCCACTTTTAAATTGCGCTGACATCTTTCGTGAACAGAATTGTTTGGTGAAAATTGATTACTTTCCCCTTCAGGTTCGCTTTAATGAAGTATCGCTACATTTGATTTCTAATACATTGCAGTGAATTAAAAGAACACACCCGTAGTTTTATTCAGGTAGAGGTAAACACGCCAGGCATGCGCTGTAGACACAGCCCAGTAACAGCGAAAGCTAGAAGAGCGGCCTTTCAGAGCCTTTTCTAAACATTCAATGGGCAATTGCAGCGAGGACACTTGTTTCATGCCCACTGCGGCAATAATAATAAACGTTTTTCCGAAGTATGCGACCATTTGCTATACTATTTTTTGTCATTGTTCTGAGAAGCGTGGTGTTCGCTGAACACTTGCAAGGAATTGTGTGCCAATTGTTCATGTAGTGGCTGGCGGCGATGAGGAATTATGCCTGAAGTGGGTATGCGCCACAGTTAATAGGTGAACAAGAAAAAACTTTTTTGGATTGGACTATTGTATGACCAAGTCGGTACGCTATTCGCATTGTGCGACGACTGGTTTTTCTGTCGCTGTTTTAAAACGCTTTATAAGTCGTATTACCGCGATTGATTTCCCAACCTCAAGCCTGCTTAAGGAAAGTTTGCCAACAAGGCCCAAGCAATGGCGTGGCTCACTGGTATAATACTGGGATGATACCCAATGAAACCGGGTTCAAGCCCCAACGTGCCATTGATGCAAGATCTTTTTTTCTAATTTCGTGCGAAATGGTTACATACACCTTCGGCGGCGGAAAAAGTACGGCCCCAGCACGTGACCCCAGTTTTTATCTTATTACAGTATTTGCTGCAAAGAAAAAAAACACAGTAACGCGCCTATTACTGTGAACGAGGTGGCATATTGGCCACGAGATTTAGCACAGTCATCGCCTGGCGGCCACTGGCCGAAGTGGTGAAGTGTGGATTGCTCCGTGCGTCGTCTGCTAGGCACGTCATGTTTCTATGTGTGCGTACGTCATGTACGTTCTCGAAGTGTGGTTTGTTCGTTCGTATCAGCTCAAGTGTAACTACTTCTACGTATGCCTTAGACGATGTACGAAAGCATTTATTCTTGCTCGGCTGCTAATTCATTGTAAAAAGATAGGCGAGTGCAACTTTTAAGAGTGATGTTTATTATTGCCGTATCCTCTATTTACCAGAATGAATTGAGGGTGGGTGCCGTTTTCTGTTTCAAGCATATCTCAAAATATTCTTGAAGGCCTTCCAAGCGTGAGGACTATTAAATGATGTGTGAATTCAGCCGTTTACAACGACTCGGCAGTAAAAAAAAAAGGTTCTAGGACACGAACTTGCGCGCTGTTTTTAGGTGTACAACTATGGTACTGTAGTTCATCGATCATGCGTGGAGCCTTAGTTGCGTTTATCTGGGCGGAGTACCACTACATAAAAATATTACTATCACAGAAACTGAGACACATTGGTACTTCAGCTCTACTTGAAACAGTGTTACTATGCGCACCGTCTCCTGGAATTTAAAAACGCTTTGAAGAGCCCAGACATTGAAAATCACTTCAGACGGTATGCCTCATGTATAATGTCATTTATTGCACTGAAAAATTTCATCTTTTTCACAATTTTTTTTCAGTGTTTGTATGGCATTCTTAGGGACCGATGGAAGGCAGTGGTCAGTTTTTGTGTGTAAAAAAAGACATGCTTGTCCCAATAAGCTGACCTTTCTTGTAGCAATCTTACACGCGTAATTCATTGAAGAAAGCTTTCTGCTGAACTCCTATATAAGATTTTTGTGTGTTTGTTTACTGGTGCAAGAACAAAAGCGTACACATGGTAAACGGGCTGTAGCACAAAGCGTCGTCTGTCACTGAGCTTTCTGCACTTTACTCATCCACTCACCCACATTTCATGGTGAAAAGAATGAGAAGAAATTCGTATGCGCATGAGGTGCTAATGATGGTACTGAACTAATCACACAGTTATGTGGTTTCCCTACCGTGTTTCTTTCTCTTCTTTAGTATAAGGCAGATGAAAAAGATGTACATAAGCAGTTTATTCACGCTACAGCTGTGCGTACAGGGAGAACACAAGCTAACCGCGCATATACACAGCAAACGCTTCATTTAGTGCGAAAGCGTCAAGGTCACCCAAAGCGGGCATCCGTATTAAAGGCAGAATGCACTTTACTCACGGATAATGTTAACTTTACATAGACGCCATGCCCTGATTCAGTAGAGAAGAGTGTAGATAATAACAGTAAACTGTAGTAAACGCATTTTATCCGCCGACATTCGGATCAGACTGCACGCAAGAAAGCGCCTGCTGCCTGTGTTTGTAATATGCGCCGCCGAGGACCCATCTACACTTGCGTGGGGACGGTGCTGCCACCTATAGCCCGATTGCGCCTCAAATACTCTGCGTGTCGTTGTTGCGAGTTTGGTCTACAGGCAGGCTGTTTCAAGCAAAGAAAAAAATTGGCAGGTCCCACGTACAGTAGGAATCGGTGAGAAATGTTAATATGTCACATTGAAATCAGGACAACGTTACGATTCGGAGTGAATGATGCCGTACATGACTTACTTGTCATGATTATCATATTTAAATGTGTCGTTTACCTTCTTCATCTATTCACATCACGCGATACCAAATATAGTATATGTGGAACTAGCGAAACGGTCGCGAGCATGCTACTGAGCGTGGTATGTTGTCACGTTCTCACACGACACACGTGTCAGGATTATCATATTTGCACCAGTCATATATTTCGCCATTCATTGACGTCACGTAACACCGAATTTACTATATATGGAGCTAGCAAAACGACCACGACCACAGTCATGAAGGGCCTATTACACTTATGTAGCATTGACGTGCGCGTACGCTTGGCACAGAGAAGCTACATTAGAACTTGCGAGCACTTAATAGTCTGACGCCAGGTGTGACTGGCGTCCATCGGTGCGGCCCGACGGCAACCCGCGCGAAATGCGACATTCTGCATTTCGCGCCGAAGTGTTATTTAGACAACACTGCGTCTTCCTCTTTTCGTGACGGAGGGACGCTGAACGTGCTGAAACGCGCATGTGTCAAGCAACGCCGCGCGTCGCTGCGCCTGGGAGTATATGGTGGGACCAGCGCCTCGCGTGGGAACGCCGACGTGACGCGACGAAATCAACGCCGGCGAGCACGCGCACCGCAGTCACGTCAAATTGTATTACTGCCTTGACTGAGGCATGTAGTCAATGTTCGAACATGACACGCATCTCATGATTATCATGTTTGCACCAGTCACATACTTTCGTCATTTATTGACGTCACGTAATAACAAATTTAGCATAAGTGAAGCTAACGGAACAACTGCGAGCGCATTATGAGTGGGGCATGTACTCATGTTAATACATAACACGCATGCCGTAATTATCATATTTGGATGCGTCGTTTACCTGTGTCGTCCATTTGCGTTGCGTAATACCAAGTTTAGTGCATGTGAAGCCAGGAAAATGACCGTGAGCGCATCATGAGCGTAGCATGTAATTATGTTGTTACATAGAAGGTATGTCATGATTTTCATGCTAGGGTCTGCTCGCTTGTGTTCGCCATGTAATCATGACATAACATACCAGTATTGCAACATGTCATGTGAATAGAACCACCGCAGGAGCTCCAGGACCTTGAATTGTGACTCATGACATTCATGACGCACATTTCATTTTATGTTATGTCTAGTCAAATAAGTTCTGCATACAGTCATGTCATGCCATACCAGGTTTCGTATCGATACCATAATTGTAACGGCCAGGAGAGCTAAAAGTTGTAGGTGGCCAGATAGATAGATAGATAGATAGATAGATAGATAGATAGATAGATAGATAGATAGATAGATAGATAGATAGATAGATAGATAGATAGATAGATAGATAGATAGATAGATAGATAGATAGATACGCTCAGAGTCACCGAAGTTCGCAAAGAAATGCTTCGCATTGAAAATCAGCCCTGTAATTCCGTTCTTCTGTTCATTCATAGCGTGCGCGTCGTTCTGGCAGGCTTCGTGCTTCAGGAGTTATGCGGAAAATCGCTGGTAAGCTGTCAGCTCGGGAAAAGATTATGTACTACATACAAGCAGATGAACAGAGTGTCATGGCTGCTTGTTTTAAATGCGTAGGTATTTCTTATTTGACGACATGGCGCTACGCTCCATGACATCATCATCATCGGTACCTTTAAAATCCGGTCCTCAACGATTCAACTTCAGTGGGCATAGTGAAATGCACCAAGCAGCAATGCTAGTAAGTTCTGTCACTTCTTTATGCAGGTTGGTTGTAGGAATGCTTCTGTTTTTTCAAGCAACAGGTTCTCGGTTGTTGTGCCATGCCCACGCAGATGCCTCGGTATTTTATACGACTGTTTTTTTTTGTGTGTGTAAACTTAGGCTCTGTGGTGCTATTGAGTTGATCCTTGGACTTGAGATTCAAAAATTACTAGATGAGCTTTGGGAAGGGCAGAAAGAAATTCTGAAGAGTATCTCTGGATGCAAAATTAGAAGAAACCACCCAACGGGAAACATCCACAGCTGTCCTTTAAAAAGTTTCTAACCTAGAAACGCTTCTTAACACCATGAACAAAACTACTTGGAAGATTCGATAACTTTGATACAAGTATAAACATACTAAAAACATTGGTAGCAGACCAGTCGCAGAAGATAAACAATAATGAAGACTGTGTTTGGCGATCAAACCGAATAGCGTACGGCCTCATTAAAAAACGAACGAAACTGAGGCTGTCTTAAGAAAAAAAGTAGTGGCTGAACTGTTTCGAAAAATTGGCAGATCCCACGTACTCGGGAACCAACGTTATGGGACGCATGCAGAGAAAAGGTGACCATGTTGCTATTTTTTTATTGAGCAAAACGTCATAAAATGACGCTAAATATATGTGAAAATGTTGCACGCCCAGCCATAAGTTGAAAAGTTGCAGATATTGCAGTTGTCGCAGCAAGATAAAACGTTGAGAAGCGATTGAGAAAAATGGGGGAGGAAGCGTTGGACTAGGAAGATATTCAGCTACTTGTACATGAATAATGTCAATACAAAATGGAGGAAGCGAACCAGAAAATTGACTGGTACCTACTTAGAAAACAGCACGGGGCCAAACCAAAAAGTATTATCGGTTAATAAGAAGGTGAAGGAAGCTGAGACCGATATATGGAAAATTGGCACAATTAAGAAGTCCGTACTGGAAGTTTATCAAACTTTTAAGCAGGAAATTGCCAAGGAAAAGATCTATGATAATACTCAGGGTATTTCACTGCTGTTTGAGGCCAGGACGGGAGTATTGCGAACCAAGACATATCGGGCCAATTACGAAGGGATAGACACGGTATGCAGTGCGTGTGGAGAGAAAGAGGAAACTGCCCGAACACTTGATGATGTTCTGTAAAGGGCTTCACACTATAGTTCAGGATGATGGCGCAGAGTTTCTTCAAAGCACTGGCGTTTAGGGACAGGCAGGGCAGAATAGACTTTAAGCGAGTAGAATGAACTAAAAAGAGGTTGTATGATTGGTGGCTAAAGTCAAGGCATCAGTGAAAATCAAACTGTTCACTGCAAAGTGCGAGTCCTCAACCTCACTATTTAAAGAGGAAAAAATAAGTCTAGTTTTTGTTCACTAAGCATTACGGCTTTGTGGCGTTATAGCCACCGCCCGATCTAAAGGGTACAGCCATATCCATCCAGCCAGCCATGTTTCGCCGCTCCATGCAGTACGCGCAACGCCGGCACATGAGTTCGGGTGCGCTTCTTCAGTCACCATGCGTTGAAATACACGTTGCTTTATTGTTTGAAACGCACAAATGGTTTATGGTGTTGCTCATACCCAATGATGCTGTGCTTGACCTTATATACTTCTCAAGATAGAACTTTGCTGGCAGTGTCAAAAGTTCCGAAGTGCGCTTGTGATCGTAGTCTTTATGTGACAGAAAGTGCCATATCACACACCCCTTACAAGTTCGTCTGTTTGCGCTAAATGCTTTCTTCTTTCGCATTCTATTTTATGCAAGACAAACACGGCTTTTTTTTTCCTTTCTTCGCATCTGTTGTGGTTTTCTTAACACATGCGTGGCGCTTGCTTTCGCGATAACATTAGCACGCCTTTTTCTCTTCCTCCAGCAATGGCTGCACCTTCTCGCTTTTTGAATGATAGTGCGACATTGGGAGCGCAATCGTCCTATGATAGCTGGGTATCGACCCACGCGATGAGCGTCGCTGTTTATTGTTTGCGTGCAAACATTTACGGCTTTTTCTTCGACGAGACCATTTTGTGAAGTTGCAACATCCAGATCTGTTTCGTTGGTCTCCGCTTTCCGCTTCCTTGATGTCTCACGCAGAGGAGAAGCTCGTGAAGTAGGATTTTCGCGAGGCTTCTATGCACTTGAAATCAAATAGGAAGAATAGCCCCCAAAAAAGAGCAGGCGTGGAATCAGGAATAAATTTTCGGATGTGAAACGCAGGCACATATTCTTCATCGCGCAATTGTCTGCTGCATACGACTGTCGATGCACACTTGTCGTTGTCTCTCGCAATGGCATTTTGTCACTTAGCGCACAGCTCAGTATAGTTTGCGAATTGGTGAGAAAAAACACCGGGTGTTTTTCCCAAGCGGGTCTTGCAATAAGGAACCATGGAGATTAAGGGGCCGTGATGGAACCCAGCAATACACCCTCACACAGCTAATATATATCCATGCGCGTAATGCGCATATTAAAGCTTGTGTGAGTGCCTTCACGACCAGAGAAATCAATTTAGACTGCACACTGACAAAGCACTGAATGAAATGAAGCCACAGTGGGTAAATCGTAGAATAAATCAAGTCACACTTGGGATAAAATGGCATTGATAAAAACCTGCTCTGAGCGCTAAGCTTAAAAACATTCCTACAGATTTTTATAGAAAAAAGCTGTAATGTTGTCACTATCTATTTCTAAATATGTTTTTCTACAAACTCAAAGTATAGTGCAGAACTGACTTACACTAGAATTTTAGTTCCGGGGCAAGCGGCTTGCGAGCGTAAGCAGCTGCGTACAGCGTTCGCATTCTTCATAAATGTGGTTTCCTATACAAATGATTGCAAAAGTGCTTGGACAACCCGCAATCAATATTTCCAGTGGTGTTATCACCTTGACAATGCACAGAACAACTTTCTGTGCGTGCCGTTCGAAGGGGTTATCAGCAGCAAGGGTCCTCTCTTGTTTTTTTACTTTCTCCTTATACGAATTTTTAGCTATTAGATATACAACACACGAACGTGTTTCAAAGAGATGTCAGGCTGAAGACCACAGCTTTTAGCCCTGAAAACCGCTCCAAACGTATTTGAAAAATAATGAAAAACAGAAAATAGCTAGCAAAGGGAAGGTGCACTCGTTATTCTGTGATCGACCTCTTTTAATTGCGATGCGTTGTCCAACGAGACCAAAAGCCAAAGGTATTTGGTGCTCCCTGCTTGAAGAACAGGTGCAGCATTGTTTATCTTTCTCTCAGATCGCTGCCGGTGCTTCATGCCTTCTGAATTATGCCTCTCATTAGACAATTCTCTTGCACTTTTACTGAGTTACAGCTTGTATTATCCACGAGCACATACATGCCTACTTTAAGAAAAAGCCGTCTGATAAGATTAGTTTTTTTCTAGCCAATCCTCTCTGTATCGCTTCTATATTTATTAATACCTCTCCCCGTATTCGTCGAGAACACCCATGCAACGGTTTCACATCGACGAATTTCTTGTGGTGTGTGCGTGGCACAGAAGATGCAAGGTTAGGGTTGCTGCGCCCCTGCCGCCGACAGTTGCGAAACATACTCAGAAGCTCGGCCATTGTATTGACGACCCGTAAGAAGCCCGTAAGGAAAGAAGCGCACGCAGGTACAGTGGCTAGAATAGGGTGCAGTCTAGCCCGGCCGTGTGCTTTGACGTCGGCAGCTGTCAAGAACAGCTGCAGGCGCGTTCGCTTATCCTTGCCCTTTTTCACTACTGGAGCATGAGGTGCGAGAAAGTGTATAAGAGGTTACGCGGAGAGCTTCGCCGCTCCTTCTTACACCGTTCGCTCCCCCTCGGCGGTAGGGGCGCAGCAACGCTAACCTTGCAGGACATTACAGTGCTGAGCACTCCTAGCGAAGCGAGCTCATTACGCGACGGATCGATCCGCAGTATCACGGTGGAGGAACGCACGTATGGAACGTTTGCGTATAAGAGCACCCCAGACAACACCTCACAGGGTGTAATAAGTGGAGTGGGTAGAGAAGCAGATCCCCGAGGAACAGATCACTCGGTTCCTAGTGAACAAGCATAACCCCACCGTTATGGCCGCACACCAGCTCGGAAACTTCTGAGTCGGTGGTAATTCAGTTGAAGGAAACTCTACGTTAAGTAAGGCGCTACGTTAAGTATGGCGGCTTTGTCACGAAGTGTACGCTGTACTGGCATCACCGAGAGGTCTGCAGCTGCATGCAGCCAGATAGGGCACAAGGAAAGATGTGTTTCCGACTTCCGAACACTAGGATGTGCTTCGCTTGTGGTAGAAACAACCCAGGAGAAGACCACGCAGAATACTGCAAACCAAGATGCAAGTTCTGCGGGGACTACCACGTCACGGGTGCGGGCAGCTACAAGAACAAATTAAAAACGCCGCGACAAATAAAGCAGCGACAGTGGGTAAAACAGAACACGGAACTTATTGCCAAGATGGCGCCTAACAAGATAACGCCCAGGAAGGTTGCGATTTCTAGAAGATTCGACTTCTCGGAGATGGGAGCCAGCAGCACACGTCACGAACAGAACGGCGTGGCGAGCCGCGGTACGAGCAGAGTGGTACTGGAGGACGTGAAGTGCGCGGACGTCACCTCCGGAAGACCTAAAGAAGCGCGTCCGCCAAGACCGGCGCCACAGGATGCAAGCGCACCCACAGGTGCAAGAGCCCCCGAGCCTGACAAAAAAATTGCCCGCAGCTTCCCTCGGGGGAACACTGAGGAGGATGCGGAGCATATAATTGGTTAACGGGGTGTTAAAGTGCGACTTACTTGGATCGATGGCTAAATTGGTTAACGTGGTTGTGAAATGGGGGGTTAAATTGCGACTTACTTGGGTCGCTGGCTAAATTAGTTAACGTGGTTGTAGGAGGGGTGTTAAATGAGTGAACACGTACGACACGTATGCGAGAGGGCGGTGTTTATTTATTGCGACGAACTTTGAGCGATGGCTTTTTGGTCGGTAAAGTGAAGAGTGAGTGGATCGGGTTGCAGCGGTCTTAGGTCGAAATTTGCAAAGACGTGGTCGATGCAGGTTCCGCGAATGGTGGTCGGCTGGTGGTGTTTGCAGTCGTCGTGCGTTGCGCGACGCCGACGTTTACGTTCGGCGTCGCGAGCTCTTCTCCGCGCTGCCTTGTCTTCGGACGACGACTTGGTTGCGGTTCCGCCAACACTTTGGCCGGCGCTGGTCGAAGGGACGTCGATCATTGTGACCTCGGACGTCGACGCGCCGTACAAACCAACCGACGAGCGGCAACTGAGCGAGTGAGCACCGACCTTGAGTATATACAGCGCGACGGCGCATGCACTGTCAGCTGTCGAATGTTCGAGAAGGGCGGAGAAGCGCAACGGCGCATGCGCGCGCGTCAGCTGCCGATGTTCTCGAAGCGCGACGACGCATGCGCGCGCGTCAGCTGCCGATGTTCTCGAAGCGCGACGGCGCATGCGCGCTACATTATACAGCTAGCGAATGTTCGTGAAGAGGAGAAGCGCACGCGGTGTGTAGAGGAAGAAGGGTGCACAGATGGTGGAGGAGTGAAGCGCCCACGGTGTGTAGAGGACGAAGGGATGCACAGATGGTGGAAGAAGGAGGAGGAAGCTTGCGGATGGCGCCGCACTACAAGCCTCGAGTATTAGATGCTCCGCATCTAAAAAGTCCGACGTAACTTCGTGCAGCGATGACGCAAAAGAGCGGGGCTCCGAGAAGAGCAGCAGCTGCAATAGCCGAAGGAGCCTGGCAAGATGCCAAGCGGCGGCGGCTGCAGCGAACAATGCAAGAAAAGAGACGCGGGAGTTCAAAGCAAGCGTTAAGAAAATGAAGAAGGTGATGGAGGAACTCCAGACGGCGATGGCGGCGACGCAGCTCACCATCAAACACCAACGAGGCGTCATCGACCAACAACGAGACGCCATTAGAAAGCTTCAAGAGTGGGGAGCGAGGAACGAAGCCAACGACAACAAGACGGTGACAGACGCTGATGAGGAAGAAAACAGAACCCCAATGAACATCGCGGGCAACGCCTTTGCCAACACTACAACTCCTAAGACCTACCAATTCACCGCGAAAGCGAAAGACTCCCACAAGATAATCTATGGTTGCGGCGGCAAGAGGATTGCAAGAACAACCCGAAGAGGAACTAGAAAGCGCAAGCAAAAGCATCCAGGAAGGTGATAGCGCCTCGGTCATCTCGGTGACAGCTACACACAACGAAGACTTGACCAAACCTTCGGGTACGGGAGTCTCAGTAAGAAGATCGGTCGGAACGCGAGAGCTATAAATAAATGGGGCAAGATCTTTGAGGACCTCGAGCAAGGATCCTCACGAAATGCACTCAAGTCATCCAACAACTTGCGCAAACGATCTCCAAATCGTGCAAGCACTAGAGAGGTCCCTGTGCCTCGAGAAGCTGCAGCCGCTATTTAATGAGGCAGTGCATCGATATTGCCAAACACAAAAGGCTCTCCCTCATAATGGACAGCCACAATAAGGTCAAGATCTGGCACTGGAACGCCAACGGATTCCGGTGCCTAACAGAAGTCCTACAACAGTACTTGAGATCGCTGGAACCGATGGCTCGCCCGGACGTTATAGCGGTTCAAGAAACCCCCACCGAAGATACGCCGACGCTGCCAGGCTTTCGAGCACACGCCTGCCCCCCGTCCGTTCGCACATGCGGGAAGGGCGCAGCGCGGGGCGTGTGCACGTTCATCGGGAAAGACATTGCCCACGTGAAACACCAACAGTTCCTGGGCAGCAGGGACACCGCCATCGAGCTGTGCATCACTGAGCAAGCGATTAACGGCAACGGACGAGGGGCCCGGGGTGGAAGTAAAAAGAAGACATCAACCACCGTCTTCATCGCTAACATCTATAGCAATCCACGACATAAAAAAGAGAAATTCAAGACTCTCTTCCATATTATCAAGAGCGCCACATCACAAGCACAGACAGACCTGGCCAAGAGAGGAGACGCTGCCACGATAATATGCGGTGATTTCAACGCCCAACATCGAGAGCTCGGCTACACGACCACTACGTCCAACGGAAAGGACTTTCTCGAAGACACTGGTGAATCCAAGTTCACGTTACTGACCAATCCAGCCCACCCATCAAGGATCGGAACATGGGCTGCCCGGGATACAAATCCGGACCTCATCTTTGCGATGCTGCCCGAAGGTGGCACCGTGAAGTGGAGGAATGTGGTAGTCAACCTGGGCAGTGATCACTTCATAATCGAAATTGAATATCCACTGGCTCATCTCAACGGAAACCCAAACCTTGGCAAAACATCAAAGCATAAGCTCGTCGACTGGAGCAAGTTCCGTAACACAGAACTCGGCGAAGTCGACAATAGCGACGAGTGGTCAGCGAAGCTGCTGGCCGCAACAGAAGGGGCCACAGAAGAGATCGAGACATCCGAAGAAATCAAAATCATGGACTTGAGACTAGCCAACCTCCTCGAAGCCAGGCGCTCGCTCCAAAAGCGTTGGCGGTGGCAACGTCACAACAGAAAGCTACGAAAGAAGATCGCAGAACTCGGTCGAGAGATCGAGCGACAAGGCAGGCAGCTCTGCTCACAGCAGTGGTTTGCACTCTCCAGCCAGGCTGATGGGCAGCTCCACCGTGGTGTCACTTGGAAACTCCCCTGGCAACTGATGGATGAGACGAAGAGCTGCGAATACTAACGTACACGCATTACCCAAATCCTGCACACCACCGCTCGTCAACTGGGCGAAGAGGAGATGTTCAAGCGACTTAACGAGCGCTACCTCCCAATCACCAGTCGCGAAGACCATCCTAGACTACACCGGTCATCCCAACCCCCACCTCAACAGAGATCTAGAGGAATGGGAAGTGAGGCAGGTGGCGCAGGACCTGAGCTGTCGTTCGGCAGCTGGACCCGACAGAGTTACTAACAAAGCTCTACGCAACTTGAGCGACACATCGTTGACACGCTACTACAACAAATGCTGGCATAACGGCAAGGTGCCCAAGGCCTGGAAGACAGCAAAGACGATCCTGCTGCCAAAACAAAACAAGCCACCAGACATAGAGGGTCTGCGTCCCATCTCGCTCACGTCCTGCGTGGGCAAGGTGCTGGAGCACGTCCTTAACGCACCGTGGAACCGTTATTTGGAGGCGCACAATGTCTACCTAGACTCAATTCTTGGCTTCTGGGCCAAGTTGGGGACGCAAGACGCCATGCTCCTGATCCAACAAGACGCCTTTGACCCACCGGGCGAGACTCTGATCAATGACAACCAAGCGATCTTGGGCCTGGACCTGCAGAGCGCCTTCGACAACGTTAGGCACTCGGCGGTCCTGGCTCAGGTGTCCCGCCAGGGGCTGGGCGCAAGATCATACAACTACATCCGAGCCTTCCTCTCTCGCCGCACGGCCAGGTTGGAGGTGGTAGCAACGAAGCTCGAAGAACGAGAGCTGGGCAGTGTCGGAACCCCAAAGGGCTCAGTCATCTCCCCGTTCCTGTTTAACATCGTCATTATCGAGGTGGCCAGGCGTCTGGAGGCGCTGGGCCCGGGGATCCGACACTGCCTCTACGCAGACGACGTAATCATCTAGGCCACGGGTGGAAGCGACGGAGACATCGAGGCGTGCCTGCAGGCGGCGTTGGACGCCGTGGACTCCGCACTCTCTGGCATGGGCTTGCGGTGTTCACCACAAAAATTCACAGCTACTCATCCGCCACCACCTTGGAGGCACAGAAAGAAGGCAAGTCAAGATGAGGCCGAGAACATGATCGTGCGTACCAGTGACGGTATGCCGATCCCGCACGTCCCGAGCTTCGAGTCCCGGGGATGTTCGTGGACGGCACCCAAACCAACGCCATGGCGGTCAAGAACATCACAACAAAGATGGGCGTCGCAGCGCGCCTGTTCAAGCGAGTGTCGTCCCGCTACCTGAGCATGAAAGATAGGGATCTCCTGCGTCTGCTGCAGGCTTTCGTTATAAGCCACGTGACATATGCGGGGGTCTTCCACCGCTGGACCGGCGTGGAACGAGCCAAGATCAACGCCGCCATCCAGAAGGCTTGCGCGGGGGCTCTCGGGCTTCTACCAGGCACAAAGACAACGAACTTGCTGTATCTAGGAGCACACAACACGCTCTCAGAGATCAGTGAGGCCCAGAGAGCTTCGCAGCTGAGTCACCTGAGCAACAAAGCCACGGGCAGAAGATTACTCGATCGGTTGGGATTACTATCTTCTGGAGAACGCCCGGGAGCAGGACCGGACGGGGAGCTAGAAGAACAAGTCCCCCTGAGTGACAAGGCAACGAGGAAGACCATCGTCTACCCGCTGCCAAAGTACACGGACCCGGAAAGGGATATGGGCAGGCGTGCGGGCAGAGCAGTGGCGCTGGTTCGTCAACGTCAGAGAGGCGAGGGCGCAGTCTACGTGGACACCGCAAGGTATCCGGGAAGATGCAGCGCCTTCGCAGCGGTGGTGGTCAGCGCTACTACCGGTAAACTACTATCAGCAAGAACCGTGCGCGCCCGAACAGCCAGCCAGGCAGAGGAGGCGGCGATAGCCCTGACCACAAGTAGGCCGGGCACGCGCACGGTGCTAAGCGGCTCAAAGCAGGCAATCAAGAATTACGCCCGAGGCATCGTTTGAAGGGGCTCGGAGCAGCTAGTGAGGTCCATCGCGGCTTCGCGGGCTGCTCGCGGCGCCACTGCAGGACCAACCATCGCCCTCAAATGGTTCCCAGCCCACATGGGATGACAACTGGCTCCCGACATCGAGAATCACAATGAGGAGGCGGACGCTGTAGCCCATGAACTCATCACGTGCCGGACCGCGGCAGCCCGACTCGCCGAAACCAGCGGTGGAGAATGTGAAGGAGACCTCGATCCCCTCACCGACTACGGAGGGATCTTGGCGGCATAGAGAGAGGCCAGAAGAGCCTTTCCGCCCCCGCATCGTGAACTGCCACGTGCGGAAGCAGTGAAGCTCCGACAATTGCAAACAGAATGCGTGCTAACGTCAGCATTAGTCTGGCAAGTACGCCCCGACATGTTTGTGGACGCAAAGTGTAGCGTGTGCGAGCTTGAACAAGCCACCCTCCGCCACATAGTGTGGGGTGGGTGTAGCAGTGCTGTGAACAATAGGAACGGGCAGTGCCAGGATGCCCCGTATCCCGAAGAGGTGGGAGCATGGATACGCTTCGAAGACTCAACGACGCAACGAAGGGCAATCCAGCGGCTTCAAGAGGCCCTGGCAAAGCAGAGGAGAAAGGGAGCCGACGCAACGGAGCGGAGGAGCCCGTGTATTGAACGCCTAGCTGGAGCACAACGTCCTGAAGGTCTAGGCCCTGGAATTATAGGACTCCATTATTCATAGTCTTCCGATGGGGAATACCCGCGCCCTGCATGGCCGGTGACTTCCCGCTCACCGGATGCGTAAAGAATTGTTGTTTCTCTCTCTTAGCTCCACCTCCCCCCTGCGCCCCACTTTCCTGTCCACTCATGCCTCATTCTTGACCTTTCGCTGACTGGACGCCTCTCCAAAAATTGGCTCGTATCTGCATGTATACTGCACATGTCATCGAAAGACGATAGGGTTGCGTGTGGAGAGTGAACAAATAATTTGAAGTTCGTTGCAAGAAAAATGGGGAATTGTATTTTGGAGGTGCTGCGTTAGAATGCCTCGAGCGTGCAGCAGAGGAGAACGAGCGGAACAAGGCACGTCACACGTGAGACATGAGCGCCACCTGGCAGTCTTGCAAAACAGAGTGCGTGTTCTGAGGCGGGTGTGCGCACCCGTCTCAGAGGTGATGAGGTGAGGAACACAAGGCGACCGGTACGTGCCCCCACCATCACGTCTTAGCAAAACGTTGGAAAGACTCACCTTTTCGTACGAGCGTTGCGTGGTCAGCGCTGCTGCTGAAAAACATTTATTTACAGATGTTATTTACAGGGAGGGTGGGAACGGTCCTTAAGGTGCCGCCCCGTACAAACACTAGGTGGGCTCCCTCTTACGGGAGCCCATTGGCGTTGGCCGCGGCCCGGGCACGCTCGACCAGGGCCCGTTGGGCCGTCAGGTCAGAGCAGCCGAGCAGGGCTGCCTCCCAGTCCTCCCGCGAAGGGTTGGGTAGTGGGGTAACGTTTGGGGTTTTTTGGCATGCCCACACCATGTGGAAAATGTCAGAGGAATTTTCCTCACAATGCGGGCACTTCCCCGTGCATGCGGGGTCAAAGTGTTTTATGATTGCCGGGCACAATAGAGTTTTAGTGTAAAGGCGAAGGAGGATTCGCTCCTCCGCCTTCGTGAGGCCCTTACAGGGTTTTGGATAGACGTTATGGCCGGATTGATAAAATTGTGTGACCTCCTTAAAAGTGTAGGCAGGATTGGGTTCGATTTCCGGATCGGTAGGGGACGAGGATGGTGCCCGGAGAGTGAGCGCGCGGGCAGCGGCATCGGCCGTCTCATTACCATCGAGGCCCGTGTGAGCCGGAGCCCATATGATCGTTCGGTGCGCGGGGGCACCTAGGTAGCTGCTGTTCTGCAAAATTTTATAAGCACGGTACGGAATGTATCCCTGTTCAATATTGCGACAGGCACCCCTTGAGTCGGTGATGATGACCCTCGAGTCCAGATCTGCGGCGGCTAGTGCGATGGCGATCTCCTCCGCGTGCGTAATGTTATGTGCACGGAATGTGAGTCCGTTTACAACGGTGTTTTGGTGGACGACCGCAGCCGTATACCAACCACCGTGGTGCGGGCCGGAGGCGTCCACGTAGAATACCCCGAATTTGTGGGCGTAGTGTCGAGCCAAGGCTTCCGCCCGCGCGAGGCGTCGGCCAGTGTAGTCGTCTCGGGTCATGTTAGCCGGAAGAGGGCGCACGTGCAAGGAGTATCGCCAGACTTCTGGAATCCGTACGCGCTCTTCCGTGTGTATTGAGTGATTGATGTGTAGCCGGGCAAGGAGGCGGCGACCCGACGGTGTTTTAGAGAGTCTAGTATATTGGTTTGTCAAGTGCGCCTCTCTCAGCTCCTTGAAGGTGTTCACCATTCCCAAGCCCAAAAGGCGCTGGTTAGAGGTGCTGACAGGAAGGTCGAGGGCGCGCTTGTAGATTTTGCGGAGAATGACTTCGAGTGCATTCTCGTCGGATTTGCGTAGGTGGGGGTATGGAGCCGAGTACAGGACTCGGCTGGTTACGAATGCATGCGCCAGCCGCAAGGCATCTTTGCATCGTAACCCCCCGCGCTTGTTGGAAACCCGGCGGACCATCCGGCCCACCTGGTCCCCCACCTTACGCAATTTGGCCAATGTTGTGTCTGCTCTGCGATTTTTGTGTATAAAAAGCCCCAGTACTCTAATCTCATCGCGTTCGGGTATTGGACCACTGTGAAGGGAGAGGTCGATCTTTGCGGTGCACTTTGGTGAGGGGCGTATGTGCACGAATTCCGATTTGGACGGGGAGCACTGAAGGCCGCAGCGACGGGCATAGTCATCCACGATGTCCGCCGCTTGCTGCAGGCTTGCCTCCATGTCTCCTGCCGAGCCGTGTGACGCCCATATGGTGATGTCGTCGGCGTACAGCGCATGCTGTATGCCTTCGACTTTCGCCAGCTGAGCGGGGAGTCTCATCATTGCCACATTGAATAGGAGGGGCGAGAGGACCGCTCCCTGCGGAGTCCCTCTCGTGCCTAATCGGTAAGGGCCGTGTTCAATGTCCTGAATCCGAATGTATGATTGTCGGTCAGTGAGGAATTGTTTAATATAGTTGAAAGTGTTTTGGCCACAATCCACCTGTGAGAGATGTGTTAGAATAATTTCGTGGGTCACGTTATCAAAGGCCCCCTTCAGATCCAAAGCGAGCACAACTTTGTCATTCAGGGGATACTCGACTGGATCGAGGATCTCATGGTCGAGCTGAAGCAAGACATCTTGCGCGGACCGGTGTGGGCGGAACCCGAACATGGTGTCTGCAAATGCATTTTTGCTCTCCAGGAACGCGGACAACCTGTCGCGCACCATCGTCTCCATTAATTTTCCCACACAAGAAGTAAGGGAGATGGGCGGAGGTTGTCCGTGTTAATGGCTTTGCCCGCTTTGGGTATGAAGGTGACCAGGGCGGTCTTCCACTCAATTGGTAGGCTTGTTTTCCCGATCCAAATGGAATTGATGTAGGCAAGGAGCATGGTGTAGGCCGAGTCAGGAAGATTGGCAAGTAATTTCACGGTAATTTTATCCCTTCCCGGCGCCGTTCCTCGCCTCATTTTTGCTAGGGCTGCCTTCAGGTCGTGTAACTGGAACAGTTGACCCAGCTCCGCGTTCTCGGTACCTGCATACGAGTACGCCGGCCCTTGGGAGTCCTGCTGAGTGCATAGATATTGGTCTCGGAGTTTACATGCCAATTTGGCTGTGTCTCCGTCGAAGCTGTGAAATGCTCGTTGCAGATGCTTTTGTGTCTCTGTTCGAGTTTGGGTCGGATCAATCAAGGCGCGGAAGAGGCGCCAGGTACTCCGGCTGGACATTTGTCGAGCGGCCGTGTGGCAACGGTCCACCCAGTTAGAGACAGCGAGCTGGGCCGCGTACTCTGCTGCTCGCTGGGTGAGCTCAGCGATGCGAATTTTGAGCTTTCGGTTGTGTTTTTGCCGGCGCCATCGGCGGACGAGGCTGCGCCGGGCCTCCCAGAGGTGAAGGAGATGGTTATCCACCGCCGGAGTTGCCTCGGAGAGTTTAATTTGCGTTTCTGTGGAGCGTACTGAGGAAACCAGTTGCTGGGACCAAGCATGGTATCCTTGCTCCTCAATGGGTGTCGAATTGGCGTATATTTGCCGAAACTTCGTGTAATCGGGTAATTTTGCCTCTCCGTAGGGTCTTGCCAAAGGGTATGTGCGAATGGTGGTGTTGAGTATGCAGTGGTCGCTGCCGAGGGTCTCTTCAGTGTTGACCCAATCCGCATACTGAATGTTTTTTGTGAGGGTAAGGTCCGGACATGTGTCCCGGGTCACGGAGTTACCCACGCGAGTTGGATATGCAGGGTCGGTGTGAAGAGTTAGGCCCAGCGTGGACATAAGTTCCGCCAATTTACGTCCACGTTTCTCTTCACGTGCATACCCCCAGAGTGTGCTGGGGGCTTTAAAATCACCCACAATCACCAGAGGGTCCCTGCCCGCAGCCTTTAAAGCGTGGCTAAAAAGGTCTGCGAATGTAATGTTGCTTAGTTTCGGTGAGCAATAAATGTTTAGCACGTGCAGTGGCGGGTCCTGTTTACGCAGCGGAAGGAGTGTCACCATCACGTACGAGAAAGCTGGCTTAAGGTCGAGATCAACTAGGTTGGCCGTATAATTTTTGTGCATGCAGATGCAAGATAAAGGGTCCTGCTGAAACGTAGTATAGTTTGTGAGTGTGGCAGCACTCCCTGGCTCCTGGAGGGCTACCACAGCAGGAAGGTTTTGAAATGCTGCGAGGAAAAGCCGGAGGTTGGCGCGCTTAGTGTGAGCCTTAAAGCCCCGACAATTCCACTGGGTGATTTGGATGGGAGTGGCCGTATTGGATCGTGGGGACTTCCGAATTCTAAGGGTGCCCGCCATGGTCAGTGGAGTTAACGAGCGATTGCAGTGGCGGTGCTCCCGAGCCAGCACTCGCGGGGAGGCGGGTGTCCTCAATTCCGGAGGCGGAGCAGCGTGATCAGCGCTACGGTCCTTAAAATTACCTATGTACGCATTTTCTAGTAAAAGATGCATATGCAGAATCATTACGTGCTGTTATGGTGCCCCAGACTTGCGCAATAATTGCTTACTAATTCACAATTGCACAAGTATGAACGCTAAATTTTGAGCAACATTGGGGGGCGCTGCGGATGGGGTAGGCCGTTTCAAGTACCCTGTGCTTTCAAGCGTGGACAAACAGACGAATGTACTGCCAGACAGGCAGACAGACAGAGACCAAAATTTTTGCGTCGAAGGTCCCCAAGGAAGACTATTGTCTTTAAAAACGTGTGGAATTGTGTGGTCGAGGCACCGTTGTGGACCGCCAACACAGATCCAAAAACGCTGTTTGTTTCGTTCACTTCGTAGTATTTTAAATGCGAATCATATGTTAGCGAACTTCCGCGACTCTGAGCGTATCTATCTATCTATCTAGCTATCTAGCCGCTTACGTTTGGGTGCTCCCGTGGTCACCCCCTTAACTTGGCGTGAACCGAAATTTGCATGGGAGGGTAAGATAGTTTGACGGATATGACGGGCTGGTAAATAAATGAATATTGTCACAATCCCGTCGCGTACGTCGTCAAATACTTTCCGGCAGACAGTGGCACATACTCACGGGAGGGTATGTGCCACTGGTAAGCGAGTATGTGCCACAGGTGATTGACACTTAGTATCTACCCAGGAACGACGAGAACACACATGGTCAATTTTTAATGCGTGAGCGTTAAGCAATACCCGCATCACATCAGTAGCGTCGACCCAACAATGGCATAGAATAAATGTCAGTGTTAAGAAAAACCTGACATAGGCAGTGTTGGCCACCCGACGAATGCAAATAATAAATTTCAGGGTCCCATCAGGAATCGAACCCAAGCATTCTGCGGTGCAGTCAAGCATTCTACCACACATCTACGCGAGGTCTCGGAGCTACTTTCAAAATAGACGCTAATCTTCGTAAAACGTCCATAGTTTGATTGATATGTGGGGTTTAACGCCCCAAAACCACCATATGATTATGAGAGAGGCCGTAGTGAAGGGCTCTGGAAGTTTCGACCACCTGGGGTTCTTTAACGTGCACCCAAGTATGAGCACACGGGCCTACAACATTTCCGCCTTCGTCGGAAATGCAGCCGCCGCAGCCGGGATTCAATCCCACGACCTGCGGGTCAGCAGCCGAGCACCTTAGCTACTAGACCACTACTGCGGGGCAACGTCAACAGTGGTTGCATTGCTGCCTACCCAATTTTAAAAACATTACATATGTACTCTTTTTATACAGCTGTCTCGTCGGGCTAACGTCAATTGTGGTGACGTGCCATGTGCTGAAATTGACTTAAGTAGCAGTGTCAAGAGCCAGCATCTTCGTGAGGATCAGCGCTTGATATCAGCTTCTGGTGTTGCTAAAACACATTTCCAGCTGACATAGTTGTGCAAAGTGGAAAACTGGTCATAAAAAGATCTGCAACTCTTCAACATATGTGTCTGCTTTCAACATTTGTACATATATTTATCGTCATTTGATCACGTCTCACCCAAAAAAAAGCGCAACACGGTCACCTTCCTTTCGCGTGCTTCGCATAAAGTTCAATCCCAGGTACGTGGGATCTGCCGAATTTTTTTTAACCTTGTACGCTAGCTATTAGCTGGAAACACAAACCGCGTTTCTCGCGACAGAAAAACGCCACGTGTGGCGAATGGCTGCACGGTGTAAGAAAAGAAAAGAAAACATTATTCTCGTAACGCTGAGTTCTTACGTGCAAAACGACGTCATGGACCCTGCGCACTGCATTCGCCTGTCCCCACAATTGTCTCCGGGGAGGTCGGGGCAATTGCTTTTCATCCAACCACCGTGGAAGAGTGATTCACACTAGCCGCCATGAATAATTTGGGGGCAGATAGACTAATGGAGCATTGTGTAAAAGCGCATATAGACCCGATGAACATGATGACTGCTAGCGTAGCTCATGTGTTGAAGCATGGCATGCGTTACTCAGAATTTGCAGTTTCGTTCACTCTAGGCGGCAAGTCGTCTTTTTATTCACTTCAAGTTTCATCACATATGATTCTTCATACAAAAAGCAATGTCTCGTGAACATCCCTTGGCTTGATTGTCTGTTCATTTTTAATCATTGGAAATGCTATGAGTTGTGCGTGCAAAATTTTACGCATGCTTCTGAACATACGTTAGAAGTCTAACAATGCCAGCTTTAGAACGGCATTGGTTTAGTTTTACAGAAAAAACAAACAAGAGGACTGCAGTGTTTCACTCATCGCGTAAAGGGGATAGTACTGACAATTGAGATAAAAAGAGTGAATTTTAATGTTGCCCTCAGTTTTCAAAACCGTAAATCAAGAAAACCAGCACAAAGGAAAAACAATATACAAACAGCACCATACAAGCTTTATCGCGTTGATAGAAGAATAATATATACAAAGCATTTAAGAAAAAAAAATGCAGTATCCATCTATGCCAAAGCACGGAGCTTTAACCCATCAACAGCGTAACTGCTATGAGCTATGTCATAAAAACATACCTCTAGAACAGCTAAAAAAAACTAAAGAAATAGTCTCATCTCAAGAAGTAATAACGCACAGCACAACGCTTAGCTTTAAACAGCATCGAATATTGTCGGCAAAATCAATGAGGCTGTGCAAAGCTTCAGCACATTTATTAAGATAAATAGGTCTCGCAATCGATTTAATTTACCATACCCGACTAACTTATGAAACGTTTACCTTCCAAAAAGTTGGAACCACCCCTACCTAGGTGACCAATGGTATCTAAGTTCAGACTAGCACTTCATCTGTTCATGGTCATTTAGAGCCTCAAATGAGATATCGGAAATGCATTCCTTCGTTACCAGCGAAAACGCCTATCGGGTGCTTCACAGTGCATTGAAGTGAGATGGCGATGTCCGACCCATGGAACGAAGAAGACAAATGCTGTGCAGATTTCTTTGACCTGGAAACAGAAGAAAGAGAGACCACCATATTTACAAAAAAAAAACTTTGAGAAAGCTGGAAAGATGTTACGTTCTACTACACGGCTGCATTTGCTTGAAGTGGCAACTGCACATGCCAGCTGTGTTGAAAAAAGCATCGAACATTTTACAGCGATGGCTTTTACAGTGACAGCTGTTATCAAATAACAGTGGTAGTGGCAGTGGGTTCGCCTCCACTTATGTCCGTAGCCACTATCGAGCTAAATTAGAACAAAATGAAACCGCTGAAAGAATTGCGTAAGACACCTTTGCTTACTGTGATCTTTAGTCAAGTCTCTAGATAACACGCTAATATGTTGTTTATAGTCACGTAACAATGGCACCACTAACGTTTGCAATACCAGCACCAGCAGTAGTAGGCACGTAAACTGTGCCATACATTACTTTCATGTCATGATGACCATGTTTGCACGTGACATTTGCGTTCGTCCTTCATTCACGTCACGTAATACTGAATATGGTGTATGGGAAGCTCAGAAAATGGCCATGAGCGTGCTATGCGCACAGAACATAATCATCTATTACATGACGTGCATGGCTTGATTACTATGTTTATACGTGCTACTTATCTTCGTCCATTCACGTCGCGTAATAGCAATTTTGGTAAATGTAAAGCCAGTGAAACGGCTGCGACCGCATCATCAGTGTGGCACGTTCTTACATGACACGCATGCCATTATTATATTTGCATCAGCCATATATCTTCGTAATCTATACTATATTAGGTATAAGTTAAACTAGCGAAACGTCTGCTAGCCCGCTATGAGCGTAGCATGTAGCCATGTTTTACTTGACACGATTATCATGATTATCATATTTAAACATGACAATTACATTCGTCGTTCATTCACCTTGCGCAATACCAAATTTGGTATATATAGAGCTAGCAAAACGACCACGAGCGCATCATGAACGTGGTATGTAGTCATTTCTTACATGACACACATGTCATGATTGTCATGCTTGCACCAGTTATATACTTTCGTCATCCATTCACGTCACGTTGCGTCCAAATCGGTATATGTGAACCTAGCGAACCTGCCGCGAGCAAACCATAAGCGTGGTATGTAGTCATGTTCTTACATGACACGTATGTCATGACTCAGGATTATGATGTTTGCACCAGCAAAATATTTTCGTCGAGCACTCAGGTCACGTAACACCGAATTCGGTATCTGTGAAGCTAGCAAAACGACTGCAAGTGCACCAGAAACCTGGCGTGTAGTCATGACTTACATAACATTCATGTCATGATTTCCAAGTTAGGATCTGTGGCTTATGTTCACCATTGAGTCATGTCATACCATGGCTCTGTTACAATATGTCATGCGACACAGGATCAGCAAATCCAGAGCACGCCCTGAAACTGCGAATTTGGTATATGGAGCTACCGAAACAACTGCGTGCACGCTACAAGCGTAGCATGCCGTAATGTTTTAATTGACACGCATGTAATAATTATGATGCTTGGGAGTGTCATTTACATACGTCTTCTATTCACGTCACGTGACTACAAATTGGTATATTTGGAGCTAGCAAGACGGCCGTGAGTGCGCTATGAAAGTAGCATGTAGTCATGTTTTATATGATACGCATGTCGTGATTATCACGTTTGGACGTGCCATTTACCTTCTTGGTGAATTCACGTAACGTAATAAAAATTTTGTAGTTATGGAGCTTGCTAAATGGCCACGACCACATCACGAGTGTGGTATGTTGTCATGTTCTTACAAGGCGCGCGTGCCATGATTATCATGCTTGCAGCAACCACATACCTTCATCATTCGTTGACATCATGTAACACCTTATTTGGTATACGTGAGGCTAGCGAAACGATCACAAGCACACCATGAGCTTAGCATGCAGTCATGTTCTTACAAGACATGCATCTCATGATTATGTTTGCACCAGTCATATAATTTCGTCATCCATTCACGTCCCATAAATTAAGCTAGCGAAACAACCACGAGCGCACCATTAGTGTGGCGTGCATTAGTGAATTACATGACATGCATGTCATGATTTCCACGTTAGGGTGTCACTTATGTCGCCATGCAGTCATGTCACACCATACCACTTTTGCAATATGTAATGTGAAAAAACCACCGGAAGAGCAGCAAGACCATGAATTGTGTGTTATCACATTTATGACGTTTATAATATCATTTTCATGGTATGACGACTGATGCTCGTTATACAGTCTTGTTATTCCATACTAATTTTGGCATTGATACCATAATTGAAACAGCCAGGTGAGCTGGAAGTCGTAGGCGGCTAGATGGATAGATAGATAGATAGATAGATAGATAGATAGATAGATAGATAGATAGATAGATAGATAGATAGATAGATAGATAGATAGATAGATAGATAGATAGACAGGCAGGCAGACGGACAGACAGACATACAGACAGACAGACAGACAGACAGACAGATAGGTGAATAGATAAACAGATGGTTAAATAGATAGACAAATAGACAGACAGACAGATAGATAGGTGGATAGACAGACAGACAGATAGATAGATAGATAGATAGATAGATAGATAGATAGATAGATAGATAGATAGATAGATAGATAGATAGATAGATAGATAGATAGATAGATAGATAGATAGACAGATAGATAGGTGGAGAGACAGACAGATAGACAGATGGATAGATAGATAGATAGATAGATAGATAGATAGATAGATAGATAGATAGATAGATAGATTAGATAGATAGATAGATAGATACGGTCAAGGTTGCTGAATTTATCTAAGATATGCTGCGGATTTAATAACTTCTCCGGCGTTACTTCGGACCGTACCGACGTCTAGGCCTACGGAACTACGTGGTTGTGCGCACCAGCATCTAACTCTCAATGACACCGGGCACGACCTGAAGTCGTTCATGTCGTGCGTTCACGCCGTTTAATGGTGAACGAACCTAAGGACTGTAGGATTTGTTGTTTCTGTGTGCTTAATTGCATGTACTTATTAATTTCTGCAATATCTGTATTGTTGGTATTTTTAGTGTTCACGTACTTTCCCGCGTGTTCCGTTTCAAATAGGAATTGTGCTTTAGCAGAGGGGAAAGGGGGCAAGGTCACGCGCGTTTCTTATTTTTACTTTTGCTCTGCCTTTCGCCCACAAAGCCTCGCTCAGGAATGCTCAGCGAAACTGTGCATCATTGTTCGAGAGCGTTCGCGATCATTGTAGACTTTTCTGTCAAAATTTGTCGCTAGACGTGAACCCTCGAGATAACTCCAGTGCTTGTGAAAAAGAAATATTCGGTAACACATGTATAAATGCTTCCGCGCTTCGCCAATAGTTGATCGCAGGCCGATGATCTTTGTCTTTATCAGTGCCCATGTGTTGCTGAGTCGGGCCTTTAGTTCCTGGCCACACGTTCGGCCGAATAAATAGCTTCACATGAACATCGAGCCTGCCCACTTCGTTCACATCAAAACATGGTGGAAATATGTAATTCTATTAGTCTATAACGGGCGCTGGAAATGACGCTATTACAGCTTTAATTTGCGGTGAAGTGACGGCGTCTGTCTTAGATGTGCCGTCGCCACTGTTTTGATAAAAAAGAGAAGTCGTACTGCTGAGAAAAAAAAAGCAGTGCGGTGACCATCGCGTCCAGACATCTAAACGTTTAGGTGCTTTCAACTTTGAATATTTAGGGAGTGGATGTGGGGATTAGATTTACGAAATTCAATGACATTACATAGCAATATTCTTCAATGATGCGAATACTCCCCGTTTCACCCGAAGCTCCACCGGGCCCTGTTCATTGGATGGCAGCAATAACCAGCAGGCACCCACACTAAATCCCGCAATCATGAAACACATTTACCCCGATTTCTATAACGAATTCGTGCAAAAGTTTCGCTACTAGGGCTACACTAAGGCAATATCTCTAGGAATGTCCTGCACTAGTTGGTAATATGAGAGATGTGGCCTCAAACTATGACCTTTGGGAGCGTAGGAGTACCACTCCGCTCAGCTCAGAACTAGTTAATCAACTCTGGGCAGTCCAGCAGGCCAAGGAAGCTGATGAAAAACATTGTCTGTCTGCCGGCTACTATGCGAAAACCCAACCCTGTAACCTGTATGCACGGAATAAAGTTGTTCACTCTTTCACGTGACGAGCCATCAGTGGTCGTTTTCTTTTTCTCCTGCCACCTTGCCACCACTAGCGCTGCGCTACATGGTTTACTGTGCATGCGCATCCCCTGCGCCTCTCTGACATCTCCTACGCTCCCCCCACTCACTTAGCAATGCTGACGCAGGCAGTGTCTTCTAGTCTAAGCTCGCTCTCATCCGCTTTTCTCTAGGCATCCCTCCCTGCGGCGTCTACATCCGACTAGAAGGCCGCAATCCGTGCGCCCCCGTTACACTGTACTACCCCCGTTAGAGAGAGGTAATTCTTTGAAAGGGTCGACGCCGCCTTGCCGAGTGCGTCCGCCATGTTTTGGCCCACACCACTCTTTGTTGAAATGTGCGCTTGGCGCTTGCCGCCTTGTCGCTCTACTGATTCATGGCGATTGCCGCAAGGTGACGCATTCTGCTTGCCACAATGCCAGAACTAATATAGGAATGAAATGTGCTTTCACGCGATAGCGTAAATAGGTCATTTATTGAAAATTCTCGTGTCGACGTCCTTTGTTGTAAGCAAAAAATCGTCATCTTATGCTTCATCATCATCTTGAAGTGAGGGCACTAAACCAGATTTGTTAGGGTCTGAGTGGGTATTGAACCCACGTTGTTTGCGTGTCAAGCGGATGTTCTATCGCCCGGCCACGCGTCTGTTTCCGCAGCTTGGAAATGCAGTGAAAGTAGCTTTTATGCATCACAAAACACGAATCCTATATATATGCTTCTCAAGTCAAAATTAAATAGTGCAGTAATAAAGTGTAGTCAAGAGTGTATTGCCAACGGCTGTCACAATATGTGATTATCTCAATGGCTCTGTGGTTGATAGTCGGTACCCCACCACTAAGATCACACACGCTACTGCGCCTATCCTCTTAAGTTCACGTAGTGGGTGCATAGCAAACTCGCAAAGCTGCATGCACCAAGTGTTTGAAGTAAGCACTACGAACAAGATGTCGCTATTGCGTTTAACTCATAAATGCGAAATTTCAGAATACCCTAATTTTTTCGCCACGCAGTCACACTGAGAATAAAAGAGTGAAAAGTGCCAGCCGAACAATTGCTCTTCTGTATGAAGTGTGAGTATTGCACGTTTTGTTGTTGTTTCATACCACATTTCCTTCGATACGTTAGGCACTATAGCAAAGATTATGAAAGAACGTATATATTTCTAGTAACACAGTCACCGATTAGATGATTACAAGAGATGTGGGCATAATTTTGGCTTCGTGTTAGTGCATGCACCTGTTGCACCTTAACACAATTGAGCACTGAGCGAATTGGCAACGCGAAATCGGTTTGTGGCGTCGGAATTATTCTCATACATTTGAAAGTTTGAAAGTTTGAAAGTTTATTGAAATTGATTGGTTACAAATGGTGGTTACAATGGGGTTTACTACTGATACAGAGGGAGGTCCCAAAGTCAAGAGACTGTACAGGGGACCTCCCATAAGAGCTGAGTAAACAAAAGTACTTTAACGCAACAAAGATGTGTACACAAAGTAAACACTCAAAAAGAAGCAATTAACACTGAAACATCGTTGGATTATTTAAAAATTACAAAAGAAAGCAGAGATGATGAAATGATGAAATGACTATGCTGAATGCAGATAATTCCGAAGGTTGATTTTGAATGCGTGGAAATTGGAGATATTTTTAACATGGCATGGTAATGAGTTCCATAGTTGTGTGGCTGAAAAGTTAGTAGTGAACTTACCATAATTAGTTCTGGTTTCGGTAATAAGAAGCTATTGCTGGATGCGAAACGTGTTGACAAAGAGTAAGGATACTGGCTTTTGATGATTATAGGGAACGGGAGCTTTCCGCTGATGGATTTGTGGATTAGTATTGCAAGGGAATATTTATGTAGTTTTCCCACCGACAGAATACCGTTAGAGGTGAGCAAAGGCAATGCTTCTGATGTGTAGGTGCTATGTGTCATGATGCGAATAGCCTGATTTGAGTGTGTTGCAATGGAGATAAATGGACTGGATACGTGTTTCCCCATGATGATATGCAATAATTAATATACGTATGAATGAAAGCGTAATAAAGGGATATTAGTGTGTTCATATGAAAAAAAATTGCGAACTTTAATTAATATCCTAATGCCATAAGCTGTCTTCTTTGTTAACGATGAAACATGCTCATCAAATTTTAGGTGCTTATCTAATGTGACTCCGAGAAACATGACACTGTCAGTAGGATAAAGTGTGTTTGAAGCGAAAGTTAAAGATGGTGAACCTGAATAAATCCTATGCTTAGAAGAAAAGATGACGAACTGAGATTTTGTAGCATTTATCTGTAGTTTATTTTGTCGGCACCAGGTAACTATGCTGTCCGCGTCGTGGTTAAGCTTGTAGATTAATGAATCAAAATGGTTATCTGAGCAGAAAATAGTAGTGTCGTCAGCGTAAAGAATACAGTCAGATGATTTTAGGCATTGTGAAAGATCATTGATGTATATTAAAAATAAGAGAGGTCCTAATATTGATCCCTGCGGTACCCCAATGTTACTTGTTTTAGGGTGTGAGTAAGTGTTAGATATAGACACAATATATTCTCTATCTTTTAAGTAGTTACGTAGTAATTTCAGTGGCGGGCCTGCTATTCCAATAGACTCTAATTTAGCAAATAGTATATTGTGAACAAGTGAATCGAATGCTTTAGATAAATCAATAAAGAGCGCCCCAGTCAAATTACCTGCATCAATTGCCTGCCGGATTTTATCTGTCAAGTAAATAATGCTAAATCAGTTGAGTATCCCTCCCTAAATCCAAATTGATTTGTTGATAAGACATGAAATTTTGAAAAATAGGAAGACAAGCGTGTTACTATTAGTTTTTCAACAACTTTGCTAAAGAATGAGAGTATAGCTATAGGTCGATAATTAGATGTGAGACGCTTATCTCCCTTCTTGAAAACAGGAATTATTTTGGCTTTTTCAAGGAGCTTGGAAAAATTCCCGTGGTAAAAATAAGGTTTACTATGTGACAAAATGTTTCAGATATTAAACTTGCTATGAGTTTTATGAAAGAGGGGCGGAAATTATCAATACCGGGCCCGGTATTTTTTAGACTACAAATGATAGTGACTATTTCTTCAGGTGTCACGGGGTGAAGGAAAAAGCTGTGAGGCATGCGTGGGTAAGGCTGGGTCAGAGGATCGTCTTCCCGTTGCTTGTCTGTACAGAAGAAGTTAATAAAAGAGTTAGCAATGTCTAAGGGATTATCGAGAAGTAGGTCTCCCGATTTTATCATTGTTATTTCGCTATGCTGGTTGGATCTACCCAAAAACGAGTTTAAAATTACCCACTGTTTTTTTACATCATTACCGGCACACTTAATTTTATTTTCATAGTACTGTGTTTTGGCATGTTTGAGTAGTTTTTCTAAACGATTAGAATATTTTTTATACCTATCATGAAGCGCAGTATTGAACGGTTGTTTTTTTGTTTTTCTGTAAAGGTTATCTTTTTTCTTTAGGCAATCAAGCAAACTGCTAGATAGCCATGGGTTACGAGGAGCTGAGAACGGTTTTTTACAGTTCATTATTTCGGTAGAATCTGCAAGGGCATTGGAAATTATCTTTGAAAATGTATCGTAGGCAGTTTCAGGGTTATCGCACGCGATGACTGAGTTCCAGTCTGTAGCAGATATTAACTCAAAGAACTTTGTTGAATTGATGTCGAAAGAACTTTGTTGAATTTGGTGTCGTTTTCGAGATGTGCATGTATATTGTACTTTTACTGTCGCGGGCATCTCCTTTTTCATGCATGAAGGTCCAATTAGGAAATTGTCGTGCCTTCAACGAACTGCAACAACTAAATCAGAGTTGTGTTCTCTTCCGTAGCTAAAGAAAATGCCAGGCCTGCACATCGGGCGCAGCACAGTCACAGCAAAAGCTAGAAGAGTGGCCTTTCAGAGCCTTTTCAAAACACTGATTCGGTAACTACTGCAACCACACTTGCTTGGCACTCACTAGGGCATTATAATAGACTTTGATTAGTAGGCTGGCATTCGCTTTGCTATTGTTCGTCATTCTTCTGAAAAGCGTGGTATCCGCTAAACACTTGCAAGAAATTTTGTGCGAATTGTGTATGCAGTAGCTGACGATGATGAGGAATTATGGCTGAAGTGGGTACGCGCCACAGTTATTAGGGGAACAAAAACAAGCTTTTTTGATGGTTTAAAGCATTGGACGGCCCACTTGTTACCATATTCGCATTGAGCGACGAGTGGTTGTTCTTTCGCTGTTGTAAAACGCTTTATAGGTCGTATTAACGCAACAGCTTTCCCGACACTTGCCTGAGGCAGGCTTGTTATCAAGCCTGCCTAAGGCAAGTTTGACAACAAGTCACAAGCACCAGTGTAGCTCAGAGGTAGAATACTGGGCTGGCACCCAGCGGACCTGGGTTCGAGCTCTACTGTGCCATCAGTGCTACGTCATGCCTGCCTAAGGCAAGTTTGACTAGTTACAAGCACCGCCATAACTCAGTGGTAAATATTCGGCTGGCACCCACGGGAATCGTGCTCAAGCCCCACTGTGTCAATGGCACAAGGTCATTTGTCCGATGTGATTACAGACAAAAACGACTGCGCGTGACCCGAAAAATGCTATCATAACAGCTTTGCTGTAAAACACCCATAAAAATTTTGTTGCTGCAGCTCACATTGCTTACAATAATAGCACTTTTTGACTGCATGTATCGTTACCCAAAAACCCAAAAACTCGCATGCTGCTTAACTGTCATATATATATATATATATATATATATATATATATATATATATATATATATATATATATATATATGTATATATATATATTTATTTATCTATATATATTCGACTATATACCCTAATATACACCAGTTTCTTTCGCATTTCATACGTATATACATGCAAGGCCTGCAGGCATGTCTAGTAGTTGGGATTTAGTTCTTGCCCAAATAGGAGACTTTTTTTTCGTTGGATGCTCCCAGGGCACCAACAAAGAGCGGGTGACGGAACAGCCATCGCAATCAACGTACATTCTTTTCCCACACTGCTTCGTGCACTTGAGGGGGATTCTGAAATTGTTTGAAAACTATCTATTGCGGCAATAAGACCTTGACATAACCTGCCTACTGCTCTACAAAGTTTAATTTGCATATTCATAGTGTCACGCAATCCGCTCTTGCGCGTTGAACAAGACAAGCAAGATCACGTCTATTTTGCCCAAGTAGGCATGCGCAAAACACAAAAACAGGACTAAGACTTGACGCCAGTCATCGCATCTGCGAAGAGCATGGAAATGAGTGGTACTTGAGAAGAGGAAAATGTGCACCTAATTTCTGTCTGCCTCTTGGTGGTGCAGGCTCTTTAGTGGATGGGAAAGGAGGTACACAAAGAATAGTGGAAATATAAACAGGCAGAAATTCGGCAGGCAAGCGAGAGAAAAAGAAGGAAAATTGGAAAAATGGGAGCTTGTCGAAGAAGTCCAAGGACGGGGCATCACACGGCGAGAGCTTAACGGTGTCAAGAAGTTGTGAAGGGGCGCACCAGTCGACGAGAGCTACGCTAGATTCGGAGGTCACTGGCGGCGCAGCTGTTCACCTTGATTGATTGATATGTGGGGTTTACCGTCCCAGAACCACCATATGATTATGAGAGACGCCGCAGTGGAGGGCTTTAAAAATTTCGACCACCTGTGGTTCTTTAACGTGCACGCAAATCTGAGCACGCGGGCCTACAACATTTCCGCCTCCATCGGAAGTGCAGCCGGCGCTGCCGGCATTCGAATCCGCGACCTGCGGAATATATATGTATATATTCTGCGGAATATATATGTATATATTCTCTGCCATCGTAAACACGAGGCCGAGAATAGACCAGCTTGCCCGACGAATGGGTGTTTTCTCTCCGTCTCTTTTTTAAAATGGCACAGCCATCCTATGGACCTCTGCTTAGCGATCTGGAACAGCACACTTTACTACGCAGAGGACACACAGTTCTACGTTCCGCTGCTTCCACTACATCAGCTTCAGGCTCCGAGGGCAACCTCACCTCGCTACCAACTGACTTGTTTGCAGGCGTGCTCTCAAGTCAGGTCTTCTACTCCACTGTCTTACAGGTGAACGCTACCTCAGTCCTAAGGCACGCTGTTCGTGCTCTCTTGGACTTCATTTTGCATACCATAGCCCAAGCACTCTCTGAATAGACGTCACAGATCACCAGGCCCACTGCGAACGCTGACTTCCAGCGACTTCACCGTGATCATGCAAAGCAATATGTACCATGGAGAAGTTCTTTCAAGACACCAGTGCTTGCATCACACGAGCCTTTGCACGTATTGCTCTGCCTCGGGTAATCGCTTACCGAACTTCTCGAACTTCAGCGATTGCAAGACACGCCCGCGTTCTAGCTGCAAACCATTCGTGCATTAGCCTATCACTATTCTTGACCAGACGACGTCAAAATTGACGCTTGACAGTGAGCCAACTGCATGATTCGGCCAAAGTAGAGCATTGTTGGAACTGCTAATACCACAGCCCTTGTACCGACTGGAGTGCAGCCATATTGAGTGGCTTTCACCCGCTCTCGCCCGCGTACGACGACCAGTTAGGGAGGATTTCATCGTGCTTCCAAGTTCTAACTGACGATGTCACGAACTGCATCTATGATAGGCTGCAGCTTCTCAACGACTGTGGCATCAATGTGACAGTCTCCCGCTGTAAAGCCAGAACATATTCGATGGTATGTGTGACGCCACTAATGCGGCCATCCTGTACTTTGAGGTGGCGATGATATCACTGCCCGTCTTCAGTCAGAAGGCGGCGGAAATCCAGCAGACTATTTGACGCTGCCTTACTTTCAAGTCCGCTGCAGGCAGGATGAGCTCTCACCACGTGACGGGTTTGCTTTTCCTGTATACGTATTGAAAACAACGCCAAAGAGTGTGGCAAATCGTCCCAGTTTTGACTCACTATCAAGCTTAACAAAATTGCACTGTTACCGGTGCATGTAGAAGGGATCGGTGAGTTGTCAGTGATTGCTCGTACCAGCACCGAAGCGGGTGGCTCTACACCGACGTCACGCTGCCGACACCATTTCCTCATGGATTCAGCCTTGACTCCTTGGACTTGGAGTCAGCGCGACTTCAGTGAAGATGCTTGACTCATGTGTCCGCGCGACAGCAGGGGCAAACTAAGTCGCTCCCAGAGATTGTACTGTAAGGGTAATGTCGGCAGGCAGATGACCTGCCTGCCGACATTACCCCAGGCGCAAATTTCCTACTTCCAGATGACGTCCAGATCACAATCGATCACGGCCGTATAAAGCTCCAGTCTTCGTCAACGTAAACCACAGAGGCGCCCCTGCCAACGCTTACAGGCGAGCCTCGATCTGGTTCGCTTACTTTAAGTCCTGTACCGGCGCGGCATGAAGCAATATTTGTCAGCCTTACATCATATCTACTACTACGCACTCAGTTGGCGTTGCACCACATATCCACTGGGCATCGCCTTCCGATTTGCGTACCATTGTGAAGATACAATAAGAGGGAGCGTGCCGTTACCGCAGCTCGAGCACGCGAGATGCTCTCCACAAGCACAATTAGGCCATCGTCAAGTCTGCGGGCAGTGCCTGTCGTGATCATGCGTAAGAATGACGAAATCAAGTGGTTCTGCATAGATTACAGGCTGCTCAATAAGCGCACGGCTCGTGACTCGTACCCATTGCCTCGCATCGACGACGTCGTTGATACAGTTTGCATTCTTCTCGTTACTATACCTACACGTAGGGTACAGGCCGATTATTGTCGCCGAAGAGGATAAGTATAAGACATCCTTTTGCACTTCATCAGGCCTATCCAAGTTCAATGTCTTCCCATTGGGGTCTGAACACCTCATAGCACATGTGAGCGCGTGATGATTCCCGTACAAGGCTCGCTGATAAACGAAGCCTGCGTGGTTCATTTCAATGACATACTCGACGTTAGCACTGCGGAGAATGAACAACTTCACAATATAAACGAAGTGCTAAGCAGACTCTACGACGCCGAGTTCAGCTTTAACTGAAAGAAAAGCCTGTTCGGGCTGTCTAAGATATCATACCTGAAGCATAACCTCTGTCCCAATAGTATACAGTCACCACTGGAGTGCATGCAGCAGTGTCGGAATATCCCACACTATCTGGATTGAAGCAAATTCAATCTTTCTTTGGCATGTCATCTTAATTGTGGAGATTTGTTTCCTTTTTCACTTCTAGTGCGGTTCTCCTGAGCGATTTCCTTAAAAAAGAATTTCAGTTTGAATCGGGCGCCGAGCAAGAAACCACATTTCAGTCAATAAACGAAAACCATACAGTCTGCGCAGTATTGAGTCACTTCAATGATGAATGAACCACTGAGGTACACACCGACGCTAGCCAAGCCGGTTTAGAAGATTGCTAGTCTAGCGTGAACCAGAAGATATTGTCACGCGGTTGTGACACACGCAGCACTTGAGAGGAAGCACACAGGAGTCAGGGCGATGTCGGGCGAACTGTTTATTGGGCGAACTTGTGCCCATCAAAACAAGGCCAAACACAACTCAAAGCAACAGCGGCGTGAACAGTCGTCGGTCGACGGAAAAAGACTGACTAGTGACGCACTGCGCCGACTTTTTATACACGCGTCATATCGCGTTCTCGATTTATTTCTGGAGCTCCAGAAGTTACTAAAATGTGCGCGTCAAGCATGCAAGATAAACGCGGCCTGCGTTGCGCCTAACAGAAAGTGATAACAATGCTCCCCGCAAACAATCACAACGAGCGCGCTTGTCACTGGAAAGTGATAGCGGCTTTCTTTGTAAACCAAAAAGAACCGCACGTGTCACTACCCCCCCCCCCTGAAAAAAAACATCGTCCCGATGCTAAAGACAGAACATAAGAGAGAGTACATGCAATAAATTACATTAACAACGCGTCACAGCTAATCAGCGCGCATAATAAGGTTTAAGTCGCACCACGTGTACGACTTCGGGTCGTGCACGGCGTCGTTGGGATGACGTTAAGCCATCGGGCACGACCTCATAGTCCAGTTCACCACGACGTCAGACTACCTTGTAGGGTCCAAAGTAGCGTCGCAAGAGCTTCTCAGACAATCCCCGTCGTCGTATCGGCGTCCAGACCCAGACAAGGTCGCCGGGTTGGTATTCGGTGTGGCGTCGTCGAAGGTTGTAGTGGCGCCTGTCGACCGTCTGTTGGCTCTTGATACGCAGGCGGGCTAGCTGTCGAGCTTCTTCAGCGCGATCCAGGTAGCTGGCGACATCGAGGTCTTCTTTGTCGGTGCCGACCGGTAGCATGGCGTCAAGCGTCGTTGTTGGGCTCCGTCCATAGACGAGCTTGTATGGAGCAAACTGCGTCGTTTCCTGCACGGCCGTGTTGTACGCGAAGGTTACATACGGGAGTATGGCGTCCCACGTCTTGTGTTCGACGTCCACGTACATGGCCAGCATGTCGGCGATGGTCTTATTTAGACGCTCGGTGAGGCCATTCGTCTGTGGGTGGTACGCGGTGGTTCTGCGGTGGCTTGTCTGACTGTACCTCAAGATCGCCTCCGTTAGGTCAGCCGTAAAGGCCGTACCTCTGTCGGTGATGAGGACCTCGGGGGCTCCGTGGCGGTGGACGATGTTCTCAATGAAGAACTTGGCGACCTCGGCGGCAGTGCCCTTGGGCAAGGCCCTTGTTTCGGCATAGCGGGTGAGGTAGTCAGTCGCTACGACGATCCATTTGTTGCCAGAAGTTGACGTCGGGAACGGCCCCAGTAAGTCCATGCCGATTTGTTGGAATGGCCGTCGAGGTGGTTCGATCGGTTGCAGAAGTCCGGCTGGCCTAGTTGTCGGCGTCTTGCGTCGCTGACAGTCTCTGCATGTCTTTACGTAGTGGGCGACGTCGGCAGTGAGGCGAGGCCAATAGTACTTCTCTTGTATTCGTGACAGCGTGCGGTAAACACCAAAATGTCCGGCTGTCGGGTCGTCGTGTAATGCTTCCAGAACCTCTGGACGTAACGCTGAAGGCACCACGAGGAGGTGGTCGGCGCGGAGCGGCGAGAAGTTCTTCTTCAGGAGGACGTTGTTCCGCAGGAAAAACGAAGCCAGTCCTCGGTGGACTACTTTCGGCACGTCGGCGGTCTTGCCTTGCAGGTAGTCCATGAGGATCTTGAGCTCTGGGTCAGCTCGTTGGCGTTCCGCGAAGTCGTCGGTACTTATGGGTCCCAGGAAAGAGTCGTCGTCCCGGTCATCCTGGGGCGGCGGATCGACAGGGGCGCGAGACAAGCAGTCGGCGTCGGAGTGCTCTCGTCCGCTCTTGTAGACGACGGTGATGTCAAATTCTTGTAGTCTGAGACTCCACCGTGTGAGGCGCCCTGATGGATCCTTCAAGTTAGCTAGCCAACACAAGGCGTGGTGGTGACTCACGACTTTGGAAGGCCTGCCGTACAGGTAGGGGCGGAACTTTGATGTAGCCCAGATGATGGCAAGGCATTCCTTTTCTGTCGTGGAATAATTGGCTTCTGCCTTCGAAAGTGACCGGCTAGCGTAACTGATGACCCTTTCAAGTCCGTCGGTCCTCTGCACGAGCACGGCGCCGAGCCCTGTGCTGCTTGCGTCCGTGTGAATTTCGGTGTCAGCTTCTTTGTCGAAGTGCGCCAGTATTGGCGGCGTTTGCAGGCGTCGCTTTAATTCTTGAAATGCCTCGACTTGCGCCGTTTCCCATTTGAAGTCGACGTCGGCCTTCGTGAGGTACGTCAGCGGCTCGGTGATCCGCGAAAAGTTCTTCACGAAGCGCCTGTAATAAGCGCAGAGGCCAAGAAATCGGCGTACTGCTTTCTTGTCGGTGGGAGCAGGAAAGTCGGCGATCGCAGCTGTTTTCTGTGGATCAGGGAGCACTCCCGACTTGCTGATAACGTGGCCAAGGAACAATAGCTCCTCGTAGGCGAAGCGGCACTTTTCTGGCTTCAGGGTAAGTCCCGAGGCTTTGATTACCCGAAGAACAGCTTCAAGGTGCCGGAGGTGCTCGTCGAAGTTGAAAGAAAATACGACTACGTCGTCCAAGTAGACGAGGCAGGTCTGCCACTTCAAGCCTGCGAGTACTTTGTCCATAACCCGTTGGAACGTCGCGGGCGCCGAGCAAAGACCAAAGGGCATGACCTTAAACTCGAACAGGCCGTCTGGTATTATGAAGGCAGTCTTCTCTCGGTCTCTCTCGTCTACTTCGATTTGCCAGTAGCCGGTTTTGAGGTCCATCGACGAAAAATACTTGGCGTTGTAGTCTGTCCAGAGCATCGTCTACCCGTGGGAGGGGATACACGTCTTTCTTCGTGACCTTGTTCAGGCGACGATAATCGACGCAAAAACGTAGGGTTCCGTCCTTCTTCCTCACTAACACCACGGGTGATGCCCACGGGCTCGTAGACGGCTGAATGATGTCGTCACGCAGCATTTCGTCGACTTGTTGCTTGATGGCCTCGCGTTCCCGTGCAGAAACTCGGTAGGGGCTCTGACGGAGCGGACGGGCATATTCGTCGGTTGTGATGCGATGTTTCGCGAGAGGGGTCTGACGAAGCCTCGATGACGACGAGAAGCAGTCCTTGTATTGGTGGAGTAAGGCTTTGAGCTCCTTTTGTTGCTGCCTAGAAAGGCCTTGACTTACGTCGAAGGCGGGCGCGGAAACTGCTGTCGACGTTCCGGCTCCCTGAGAATCGGTGAGGGCGAAGGCATTGCTCGTTTCCACAAATTCGCTTAGATGTGCCACTGTCGTGCCCCTATTCAAGTGCCTATATTCGTTGCTGAAGTTCGTCACCATTACCTTGGCTTCGCCGTTATGAAGCTTGGCTATGCCTCTTGCGACGCACATCTGACGGTCTAGGAGCCGGTGCTGGTCGCCTTCGATGACACCTTGTAAGTTGGTAGGCGCTTTGGTGCCGACGGAAATGATGACGCTCGACAGTGGCGGGATGGTTACCTGCTCTTCTGTTACATTCAAGGCATTGTAAGCGACGTTGCAGTCTGACGCCGTTGCATTATTCGTGGACAGCGTGATTGACCTGGATCTTAGGTCGATGACTGCGCCTTGCTGGTCCAGGAAATCCATGCCTAAAATGACGTCTCGCGAGCATTGCTGCAGGACCACAAAACTCACAGAATACGTCTGGCTGTGAATCGTGACTCTTGCCGTGCAGGTTCCAGTCGGTGTTATAAGGTGGCCCCCTGCTGTTCGGATATCCGGTCCTTCCCATGCAGTCTTTACCTTCCTGAGCTTAGCGGCGAAGAGACCACTGATGACAGAGTAGTCGGCGCCGGTATCGACTAGGGCGGTGACGCTGTGGCCGTCGATGATCACGTCGAGGTTGGTGGTTCGTCGTCTGGCGTTCCGGTTAGGTCGGGGGTTTGGATCACGGCTGCGTCGGCTTGGTCCGGCGCTGCTATGTCGCGTCGGCGGCGAGGTTCTGTCGTGAAGACTCTGCTCAGGCGGCGTACTGCGACTACGTCGGGAAAGTTCGTGCGTCGTGGTCGTCGTCATCGGCAGCGGCGGCGGCGGTGGAGGAGGATCTTCGGCATTGCGTCGTGCAGTAACCGTACCTCCATCGGTTGCTGCCTTTAGTTTCCCGGGTAGGGGCTTGGGGATCGGCCCCGGTTAGGGCCGGTGTACTGGTGGCGATCGGGAGAGGCGTAGCGGCCAGGCGAAGGTAAACGGGATGGTCGTCGTCGTTGCCACTGCGATCCGGCGATGTAGTCGGCGATGTCGCGAGGTCGCTCACCTGGGCGCGGACGCGGCGCGTTCACGTCGAAGCCACGCAGTCCCATCTCACGGTACTGGCAGTAGCGGTAGGTGTGCCCGGCTTCGCCGCAGTGGTAGCATAGTGGGCGGTGGTTCGGGGTGCGCCAAACGTCAGTTTTCCTCGGCGAGCGCTGGATTACTGGTGAGCGGGAAGGCGTGGGGGGTGGCGGCGGTGGTTGGCGACGAAACTGCGGAGACGTTGTGTCCTGGCGTTGGCGAGGAGTGGCGACAGGTGCAGTAGCGGCGTAGGTCATCGCCTCCGGTTGGGGCTGTGGCCGTTCAGGAACGCTCAGTGAGCGCTGTAGTTCCTCGCGGACTACGTCTTCGAGAGAGGCGACTTGGGGCTGAGACGATGGCAACGTGCGGCGCAGTTCTTCACGAACAATAGCGCGTATGGTCTCGCGCAGGTCGTCGGGGCAGAGTCCTCGGACTTCTGCGACGTCTGGCGACATGCGGCGATCGTATTGGCGGGTCCGCATGGGGGTAGTGACACGTGCGGTTCTTTTGGTTTACGAAGAAAGCCGCTATCACTTTCCAGTGACACGCGCGCTCGTTGTGATTGTTTGCGGGGAGCATTGTTATCACTTCCTGTTAAGCGCAACGCAGGCCGCGTTCATCTTGCATGCTTGACGCGCACATTTTAGTAACTTCTGGAGCTCCAGAAATAAATCGAGAACGCGATATGAGGCGTGTATAAAAAGCCGGCGCAGTGCGTCACTAGTCAGTCTTTTTCCGTCGACCGACGACTGTTCACGCCGCTGTTGCTGTGAGTTGTGTTTGGCCTTGTTTTGCTGGGCGCAAGTTCGCCCAATAAACAGTTCGCCCGACATCGCCCTGACTCCTGTGTGCTTCCTCTCAAGTGCTGCGTGTGTCACAACCGCGTGACATCTGAAGTGATAGCGGCTTTCTTCGTAAACCAAAAGAACCGCACGTGTCAATATTGAGCACGTCGCCGCTTATGCCACCGGGAAATCTTCAATACTAGGTACTACTATCACTTCCATGAGCTGGAATGTTTGGCAGTGGTATAAAGTGTGTACAATAAAATCCGCCATTATATGTTCGGGTGCAAGTTCACCCCGGAAACTGCTACTGCTGTTTTAACTTGGATGTTTTTTAAGCAGCAGCTCAATCAAAAAGCTAAAATACACCATTTCCAGCTAAACAGAATCATGTGTAGATGCGAAGCAGCGGGTGCAAACGCCTAAACTGGCGGAGAGTTGACGTTGGTAGTCGTCACGGCGTTGCACAGGCTAAAAACCTGGGGAAGGGCAAGCAAAGCCCTTCCCCAGGTTTTGTAACAACTAATGGCTATAACTCACCTCTTTCTAAAGTAACATCCGGCGTACCACAAGGTTCCGTATTAGGCCCTTTACTTTTTCTTATATATATTAATGATCTCCCAGACAGCATTAACTCCGCTATAAGGTTATTTGGAGATGATTGTGTAATTTACCGCGAAATAAACAATGAATATGATAACCAATTTCTACAGTCAGACCTTGACACTGTCTCAACCTGGTGCAATAAATGGCTTATGACTCTCAACTCTAACAAATCTAAATGCATGTCAATAACCCGGCGATCTATTTCTCCCCCCTGTACCTACAGAATTAACGCCGTTCCCCTCCAGCATGTCTCTTCGTATAAGTACCTCGGCGTTTACATTACCAACAATCTATCTTGGCACACGCATGTTACCTACATCTGTAATAACGCTAACCGAACGCTAGGATACTTACGCCGCAACTTTTCTCGCGCTCCGCTGTCCCTCAAAATTCTATTATACCAATCACTAATTCGTCCAAAGCTTGAGTACGCGTCCGCTATATGGGATCCCGTGCATCAAAATTTAATTAACGCGTTAGAATCTGTTCAGAACCGCTCAGTTCGGTTCATTTGTTCTAATTATTCCCGTACTGCTAGCATATCAGAAATGAAATTTAACCTTGACCTACCCAATTTAACTGTCCGGAGGAAACTGGCGCGACTGCATTTTTTTCATAAGATATTTTTTCACAATCCATCAATGAAGCGAGACCTCATTTCACAACCGTCATACCACTCATCGCGCATTGATCATCAGCATAAGGTTGCCATTCCGTTTTGCCGCACCAAATTCTTTTCAGCAGCCTTCTTACCGAAAATAGCCACCGATCGGAAGCACTTTCCCTCTTCCGTTGTAACAATAACAGACCCTTTGTTATTCAAGACTGCAATTTCTCAGCAATGCTTGTAACTATACGCAGTTTCCATTATCTATTATTGTCTTGTATGTGCTTGAATTCTTATACATTTTTGGTTGACTTATGTTGCCTTCCTGATTTGCGCATCTGACACTTGTTTCTTTATTTTGTCTTTTTTTTCTTGTGTGTTATAAATGTTGTACCCACCCCCTCTGTAATGCCCTACGGGCCCTGAGGGTATTCTAATAAAATAAATAAAGCACGCAGTGACTACTGTAACTTGCGAATTGCTTTTAGTTGGCAATGAGAGAAATAGGACTCTGACCTAAACACATACCCACAGTCCGCTTTAGGTTGATTCGAACGCAAAGAATTTTCATTTTTCAATAACACACAGGAGAAATCTACAACTGCCACTGCTTTGGAGGGCAAGATTCTGTGCCTATATATACGGTGTGGCGACAGTGAACGGTTCTGAAACGCGACCAGTCCGGTTCTTTTTTTTTTTTGTTCAATCCAGTAACTCACTAGCAGACGCCGCCAGCGTCGGCGTTGTAAGGTGAGAGCAGGAAATGTTAGGAGAGGAGAGAGAGGGGTGGTAGACGCGCATGCGCAGTGAGAAGGGTCACGCCGCACACCTGATTGACCTCGACCCTAAGCTGCTTTACTTATAAAATAGGTGAACCGCCATGGTGACTGCAGTTTCGGTTGCAATAGTCAGAATGGCAAGTGGGAAAACTATATAGATTGCTCTCAGAAGCTCCAAGCCAGGTTTCTGAGATGCATAAAAGTAAAAATAATGAGTAAGTGAGTCAATACATGTAGCAATGCTGGAATGGATTGAACGTGAGCTTATTGCATTTACGAGTAGAATTGCGAGATTACATTGAGCAGCGGTTTGGTATCTTCTGTTGAGAAGAATGACTTGCAGAGAGGCTGTAGCAAGAAAGTACGGTGAATGATTTGTGGGGTAATATGCACAAGACATAAAGATCAGAATCAAAAATATCCAGGGCACCTTGTTCTTTTCAGTTTCACGCAAAATGCGGCAGAAATCAGTCGAAAGGTAACGCCCTTTGAATTCTTTTTTTTTTTCAGAGCGAGCGCTTTAATGAACAGCTTTTTCTAGCAATATTCAGGGGATAATTGAAAAAACGGCATTTTCAGAGTTTCCCGACAAGCGTAGCTAAGAAGCGCGCAAGCGTGTCTTAAGAGCGTCTCGAAAAAACTTAATTTTCATGGTACGCGAGGAAAATCAGGTGATACTGTTCCTTTGTTTTGTCTTGCTCACCACGCGACGGATATTCTCCATATCGGAAGATGAAACATGACATTTATTAGACTTAGTGATTGTTTTCAAAGTGACAGCGTTTTTTTCACCTCGCATACGGGGTATTTATATTTGGTTTCGATAATACTCAGCCTGCTGTATTGCTCTGCGCCAGCAACTTTTCTGTTCAGTGCATCATTTTTGGCCTTCAGTTCTTTTATGCTCCCAGCAACATGATCGAGACGTCCGCACTTTTCTTGTTGATCGCTCATAAAACGCACACTGTTAACCAGTGGCTTATGGTTACCAAAACCTTGATGATCAAGCTGCTTGACAATCTTTGAAGCAACGTCAACAACAAGCCTGTCTAGCTCATCGTTAAGCATTGATTCAAGCGACTGATCTTTTTAACCAGTTTGGCGTATGAATGCATACTATAACATAAAAAATACAGGCGAGCAGAAGTTGTGCTAAACTTTGTCAAATCAAACCGCAATACCGTCACAGTAGAGAACAGTCAACCTGAAAAAGTGGGTGTGAGGCAGTCCTCCTAATATGTGTGGCGGCTGCTCAAAATTGACCGATTGCGTCACTGGTTCCTTTTATAGTTCCGTACAGTGAGACAGCGCAAGGGAAGTGGCGCCAGCGCACTGTACCGTAGTCGTACTGGAGCCAGGTAGCGCAGGTGCAGTGTGCCAGAGGTGGTGCTTTGATGTAGCAAGCACACGTTGATGCTCCATATACATTGTGTGCCCTGAATACCAGGTAATGTAAACTCATAGGATAAATGTTTTAGAGTCAATGGCCGGACAGGCGGCCTACTCTTATGTAGTAGTTCACCAGTTAACTCTGGGCCGAGTTTTAAAAATTGGCCAACGTGAATTTTCATGACGCGATCTCGTGCTGCACTTGCTTGGCTAATGCATCGATGAGTTCTGCGATTTTCTGTGAATAGCTTATTCCTGCTTTTTGACATGCTCATTCAACCAGCTCTTAAATAAAACTAGAAAAAAAAATCAAAAGTGGAACCTGAAGGTAGGTATTGTCCGATGCAATTCTTTCTAACTTTTCGTGTTTTTCTGTTCACTGCAGGCGTCGCGCGAAATGGTGAAGCAGTGATTGCGGCATTCGCCAGAGGAGCCGAAGGTCACAAGTACGATCCCGGCTGCGGAGGTGGCATTTAGGTAGAGGCCAAATCGAAGCGACCCGTGTGATCTGCGAGGTCAGCGTGGGCGCAAAAATACAAGATGGTCATTTCTGTACCCCTCTTCTACGGCGAAGCTCGTAGTCATATCGTTGTTTTGGTGAGTAGAATCCCAGTAGCACTATTACCACACATGCCCACTAAACACAAACCCACATCACGTGGCATGCCCGCTTCGTTTTACGTGGAAATGATATGTTTCTGGTAAGGCTGTTCACGGCAGCGATAAGCGAATGCAGCGTTTATCACTCATGCCGCCGCGAAAAAAAAAAAAACTCTTCCGATCATTGCCCTACAATCCCATCGTCGGTGCTATATCACAATTCATTTGGCAGCAAACATAGCCAAATGCTATAGTTGTCTGCATGTAGAACCTCAGGGAGCCGGGCTACAATGGCGGGCTAGCAAGCGCAAGCCCGAAAGGCACGAAATACTTTTTTTGAAACATCGCGTGGGTATCGGTACTTGACAGCACAATCCCAAGATGTATTACGTAAAAAGTTAGAAACTATGCAACCTGTAGTTTTTCAAACACATGTGTTCAACACTCCCACTGCAATTTTAAACAAAGCTTCATTCGTTAAAATGTTGGTTAGCTTAAACAATATGCCGAACATGAGGGTTATCATAACACGCTACACGATATAATGAGCAACGTGCATTTCGGCGCATGCGTCTGCCTATAATAAAACGCTCGCTACGCTCGCTAGAGCGCACTGTTAAAGAGATGCCCACTCAAGGTATCGCTGCCGTGATTGCTCGTGCTAGTGATTCCTATAAGAATTCCTATACTATCTGCAAAATATCAACAGATAATATAAGTGAAAGTCTCTTACTTGAATTTTTAAGTGTGCGTGGTAGTGACAGCCTTAAAGGTGAGCTCACGGTGATTCCCCTACTTCACTCAAGTAACTGTGCTCAGTTCAATACAAGGAATCATCATGTCCTCATAGCGGCCATTTTCCTTTTGCCACGTTTCTTCTAGCACGCTAATACTTCGTGGCTGCTCACGAGTCCCTGGTAGCGGTGCATGCGTCGATAGATTTGTGTTTGGCCACTGTGCTGTTGGCTCTTCGAAAAGACTTCTTTATGTGGACCACGCGCAACTGCGTCCGAGTTCTGTGGGCTGACGTGGTCCAGAGTTGTACTCACTAGGAGGTCATAGTTGCACCGGGCAGCTTAATGATTTTAGAGCTTTCTAAAACCAAAACTGAGATTAGTTCATAAGGATGAGCACATAATTATTTATTTTTCACTCACTGAAGAAGACCGTGTGCTGTGTAAAAGGTTAACCACATGTACGCTGCCCGAGCAGGAGCAGGAGCGCGTCAACTCACGCAGCTCGGGTGCTGCCCGCAAGAAATGGCGAATTTTGCCCACACAGTACACGCGCAGACGTGCGCCGGTGTGCTCTCACACCAAGCAGGCAGCAATAGGCAGATGACGCTTCGTGCAGAGCTGCTTATTAGCTTCAACATGATCAACATATATTTCCCTCCACGTAAGCCGAGCTGATTCTGGCAAAAGCTGTAACGCATCATCCAGCATGGTTAGGCAAAAATGAGCGCAAACATGAGTGCAGAGTAAATGGCTGCTCCGCGAATGGTGCGCAGCGCACCACAAGCTAGTACGCTAAATCAGCAGTTACTTGAGCTCAGAGAGTTCTTCCTCTATAGTACTGCCACGCTCTTTCCTCGAGTTTTCTTATCGCCCGTTCACGTCGTACGCAATTCTCAACGGAAACGACACCTACAGTATTCGAGAAGCTGCAGGTTGCCGTAGATCATTTTGTTGAGATTACGCCCCCCCCCCCTCATGAGCATTTCTGATTATTCTGGAATCTACGTCGCCGCTAGCAATAGCGCTAAAATGTTGGATGGCGAGTGTATAAATGCCGACATGCTTCGCCGCTTGTTAGTTGATCGACGGCCGACGCTCTGCTCGTCGCTTTCAATGGGCTCAATAAGCTAGCACGCTCAAAACTCTGAAGCAGCACACCCGAGTGCGCTCGGGTGTGACACCTGCAGCGGAGTGCTTCGGAGCTTACCTTAACCGCGATTTCAGCCAACGGCCTTTGGGGGCCCGACAACGCGGTGGTGGCAGTGTGGCCGTTTCACGGCAGTAAGAAGGAGTGGGGAAAAAAGCCGGAGCACGTTATTGTGGTTTTTCCGGTAGTCAAACTCGGCACTAGCTCTCGTAAACCCCCTCAAAGTCGGAGCGAATAGAGCGCACTCCGTTATCACGCACCGGAAGTCGCTTTTTAACCGTTAAGTTTACAGGAGCGCACTCCGCTGGCTATAGCACGCTCAAGCTGCTAACGTTAATGCGCCCAATGCCAGTGTCTTGGCATGAGCTGACTTTTTTTCATACGTGGCCACAGGTTCGGTCCGAATAAACAGTTTACTATTTCACCAGCAGTTTACTTTCTTCGTCCACGTCACGACCCCGTGACATCTGGTAGAGGTGGTCCCGTCAACCTTGACCTGCGAGCAAGCCGCCAGCAACAGTGGCTACCTCTGGAGTAGGGGGCTCTACTCGATAATACTCGCAAGCCGAAGGCCACCACCACCACTGCGACCACTATGACAGCCTCTCTACGGTCGCCCGCCATGGTCATAATGCATCAGCCAAAGGAGCCACCGATCTTTCACGGATCCTCATTTGAAAAACCAGAGACCTGGCTTGAAACGTGTGACCAAGTAGCCGTCTTGAACTAGTGCGACTCCGAAGAGAAGTTGTGCCGTGTCTACTTTCACCTGGAAGGCGTGGCGAGAACCTGGTATGAGAACCTGTAGTATGCGCTGCAATCGTGGGATCTTTTTCGCGGTGCATTTCTGAAAACTTTCACGAGCGTCACTCGCAAAGAAAGAGCTGCTGCTTTGCTTGAGACCCGGGTACATCTACCCAACAAAAATGTCACCATCTTCACAGAAGGGATGATAAAACTGTTTAAACGCCGATGCTACCATGGCTGAGGAAAAAAGCTCCGCTTCCTCATGCGGGGCATGAACAAAAGTTGTTTGTGGGACTACTTCGCAGCCCACCCAAGACGGTTGAAAAATTTCTCGCCGAAATCTCTACAATCAACCAGGCACTTGAGATGCGCTCAAGGCGGTATGACCATCACTCTTCAACCGCCAACTACGCCGAAGCCTATGCCAATAGTGCGGACGATCTGCGTGAGACCATCCGACAGATCGTGCGGGAGGAGCTACGGAACCTGTTGCCTTCGTCACAGACCCAAGTGGATTCGATTGCCGACCCTATCCGTGAAAAAGTTCGGCAATCACTTGGAATGTCCGAAGCTCCACAGCCTAAACCACAAGCGATGAGCTACGCTTCTCCAACGCGACGCTATGCCCCCCCCACCCTCCACGCCCACGTCAAGAGGCCGCACCATAGGAGTTTTGCCGCCGGCCACCGCCGCCGACGCCATACCGTCCATCCGCCGATCAGCGCAACGCTCCAAGGAAAACAGACTTGTGGCTTGACTACGACCCCCGACCTATCTATTACTACTGCGGAGAAGCTGGCCATATCTACCACCGCTGCCAGTACTGTCAGGAGGAACTGCGTGAGTTGCCATAGATGCAGCACGTTCACAGCGGGTTAAAGACCGCGCCACATCGCCGACTACCTTGCAGCAGCGCAGGCGAATGAAAAGATCCCCGAGGATCTTTTCATTCGCCGTCACCTGGGTACTACATGTCACCTCACACCGGCCGTACACCGGCCCAACCCGGAGCCTGTTTGCTAGCCTTTATCCGAGAAACTAAGGGCAGAAACCACTGGAGGTGTGGTTGCTCTACAAAGAACTGCCACAGATCATCCGCCGACGACGACGACGCTGCGATGAAACCTAAGGAACCCGTGGCAACATGAACGTTGCCCTGATATGAAATCTTCTGGGCCAGATTACGACTGGATGGCGCAACGTCAAAGCAGTGATACAAACCGTCGTAGCCGAGATCCGAAGCCGCGATCTGAATGCAACGCGAGGAGACGAACTAGCGACCTCGCCATCCTCATCGACGGCCCCAGCGTCACAGCTTTTGTCGATTCCTCAGCCGACTATTCCGTTGTTAGTGGAACATTTGCCGCGAAGTTGAAGAAAGTTAGGACAACTTTGGAAGGCCCTGAAGTCCGCACAACCGATGGCCTCTTAGTTATTCCGGTAGGAACCTGCACAGCCAGAGTCACCATTGCCTATAAGATTTATCCTGCAAGCTTTGTTGTACAACTGCATTCCTCGAGAGATGTCATCCTTGGTATGAAATTCTTAAGCCTCCATGGGGCTGTCATAGACCGGAGAACAAAGTTCATAACTCTATCTACGGAAAACGCACTGCTACTACGTACGTCATCAGGAAGGCACACCCTGAATTTGCTGGGAGACAAAGTCACCATTCCTCCTCGCTGTAGCGTCAGCATTTGAGTCAGCACTCAAGAATAGACAGCCATGCAAGGCGTCGCTGAAGGTGACCAACACCTCTTGATCAACCGCAAAATTTGCGTCTCCAGAGAGATAGCCGAGCTGCGAGGAGGAACTGTCAGAGGTATGCTCACAAACTTCAACAACGTGTACAAGCACGTGAGCAAAAGTATGACAATTACCTACATCGAAGAGATACTCGAAGCCAGCAACGCTTTCGCCCTGACCGATTCACCGAATCTACTCTGATGACTGAAACACTGCAACCAGCATTCGTCTATAATTCAATTCTTCGGACGCATAAACAAGAGCAGCTCGGAAACCTGCTCCTGAAATACCAGAACTGCTGTTCGTCGTCATCGAGAATTCGACAGACCCCTGTCGCGAAACAACGAATTATAATGAAATATAATGCCAGGCCACTCCGTTAGTCCACACAGAACTTCGACGCGAGAACGCGAGGCCATAGAGAAACAAGTCGATATAATTTTCCACGACGACACTATCCAGCCTTCAAAGAGTCTATGGGTGTCACCGGTGGTGTTAGTGAAGAAAACAATGGCAGCATATCCACGGAGTGAATGATGGATAGTGGTGCGAAGAGTCCGTCCACCCATTCGTTCTTGCTTCCGTCCATCGATGCGTGCGTCTGTGTGGCCACCCGTACGTCCATCTGCCCATTCGTGCGTGCGTCTGTTCGTGCGTCCCCACATTCATCTGTGCGTCCGTCCCTGTTTTCGTCCATGCATCCGCTCCGGCGTCCATCCATTCGCCCGTAAAGTCATCCGTGTGTCCGTCCATGCATCTGTCTGTGTGTCCGTTCGTCCACCTATTCAACACTCCAAGTACCACCATCTCGCATCTTTTCATCATATATTGCTCATATAGAAGCATGCCATCCAGCGGACATTTCAAGGACTGAACAAGAGGAGACACACGCACACTTTATTACGGCTTGAGCTTCGTGTCTACTTCCCACCTTTAACCACCTCGAGTTTATGCTATATACTAGTTCACTGTATTCATGGCACTGCGGCCTAACGCTCGCTAAATCTTTCTAAAAACTAGGAGGTAACGCCAACGAGTATAACGTCGCTACCCTTTCTTGTCTTCTGTGCGTTGTTGAACAATAAAAAATTCGCAGCGTGCACGTGAGCTAAAAGCCGAATTCTCCTGTCTCTCATTCCCCCTTAGCAGCCATTGGCATGTGCATTGAGCATTATCTTTTATTGTTCATCAACGCACAGAAGAAATCTCCCACCGGCCCCACACTTGAAGTCAAAATATAAGACTGGTTACACACTACGACTACTATTATGACTACGAGGGACGAACGGGCGCCGCTATAAGGAGCTTGGCCCCTAAAAGGACGGAACACTACGCTTCTGCGTCGACTATCGCCAAGTAAACAAGGTAACGAAGAAGGATGTGCTCCCTCTTCCCTGAACAGACGACGCCCTTGATCGACCCCACAGCGCCAAATACTTTTCATCGATGGACCTCAAGGCAGGCTGTTGTCAGATAGATATAGACAAGAGAGACCAAGAAAAGAATGCTTTTATAACACCAGACGGCCTTTTTGAATTCAAGGTCATGCATTTCGGTCTTTGGATGGCGCCTGCAACATATCAACGCGTTATGGACACAGAGCTGACAGGATTGAAGTGGCACACTTGTCTCGTTTACTTGAACGACTTCGTCATGTTTTCCTCGAGCTTCGACGAGCATCTCTGGCACGTTGAAGCTGTACTTCAAGCTACTAAGACGTCTGAACTCACCCTGAAGTAAGAAAAGTGCCGCTTCGTGTGCGAGTAACTTTTGTTTTTGGGCAACGTGATCCGTCTACGGCAGGCCCATCAAAGTTGTGAGCAACCACTACACCTTTTGTTGGTTAGCTACCCTGAAGTACCCTTCAGGTCCTCTTGCCGGATGGAGCCTGAGACTTCAAGAATTCGACATTACTGTCATTTACAAGCTTGACAAAAAACACTTCGACGCAGAGTGCCCGTCGCGAGCCCTCGTTGTCCCACCACCATGCGACAACCTCAATAACGTCTGCTTCTTGGGAATGATGACTTCCGACGACTTTGCTGAACGCCAGCGGGCTGACCCGGTGCTTAGAAGCCTAATCGAATACCTCGAGGGCAGGACCTCCGTTGTTCCGAAGGTATTTAAACGGGCACTTACGGCGTTTTCGCTGCGAAGTGGCCTTTTTCAAAAGAACTGCACGTCGACGTAGAACACAACACGTGGGACGCATTCCTTTCGTACGTGACCTTCGCTACAGCACGACCGTGCAGGAGACGACGCAGATACAACCGTAAAAGTTGTTCTACTGAAGGAGCCCGGCAACGACGCTTGACGCAATGCTGCCCAATGCCCCGCCGTGGCGGTCTAGTGGCTAAGGTACTCGGATGCTGACCCGCATGTCGCGGGTTCGAATCCCGGCTGCGGCGGCTGCACTTCCGATGGAGGCGGAAATGTTGTAGGCCCGTGTGCTCAGATTTCGGTGCACGTTAAAGAACCCCAGGTGGTCGAAATTTTTGGAGCCCTCCACTACGGCGTCTCTCATAATCATATGGTGGTTTTGGGACGTTAAACGCCACATATCAAGCAATGCTGCCCAACGTCACTGATAAAGAAAAGCTCGACGTCACCCTCTATCTTCAGTGCGCTGAAGAAGCTCGTGAACTCGCCTCCCTGCGCATCGCAAATCAGCAAACGACCGACCGTCACCGTTATAATCTTCGGCAACGCTTTGTGTAATACCAGTCCGGTGAACGTGTTTGGATATCGACGCCGATACGCCGACGTGGACTCGGCGAAAACCTTCTGCGACGGTAGTTCGGACCATACAGGCTAGTATGACGTTACAGCCCACTTGACTAACATGTTGTCCCCGACGACATTATGAACTCTCAACGGCGCCGATCGTGACCTGAAGTCGTCTATGTCGCGCGCCTAAAGCTGTTTCATGAACATTAACGAACTGAAAGAGTGCAGTTTGTTGTTCTTAATATTGCTGTATCGTACTTTGTTATTCCAACTTTCTGACAATATTATTGCACTTTTATCATCTGTTAAGGCATCAGGATGATGCCTTTTTAAGAAGGGGGTCAATGCCACGTTCCTTCTTCAAGTTTTCTTATCACCACGTTACGCCATACGGTATTCTCAGAGCAAACAACGCCTACAATATTCGAGAAGCCTCAGGGCTGCCGTAGATAATTTTGCTGAGATCACGACCCCCGTCGTGAGCGTCTCAGATTATTCTGGAATCTACGTCACCACTAGCGATAACGTTGAATGTTCGATGGCGAGGGTATAAAGGCCGACAAGCTTCGCCGCTTATCAGTTGATCGATGACCGATGCTCTGCTCGCCGCTTTCAGCACCAGTGTCTCGGTGTAAGCTGATTTCCTTTTTACGTGGCCACAAGATCGACTCGAATAAACAGTTTATTTTACCACATGGAGTATACTTCCTTCGTCCACTTCATGACCCCATGACAATACTGTTCTCCGCTGAACGAGCTGGCTCTGGTTTAACACTACATACAAATGAGTTCTGCGGAAACCCGTAAGGTGGCTGAACAGTTGAGAAAGAGAAAGAAGACAGCCACCAGTGCAGCACGAAGCCACAAGGAATTTATAAATGCTAAGCATGGCCAGAAACACAAGCAGAGCATCGTGAATCGGGTATAAGGTTGGGTGGGGCAAAATGCGACACCGGGCAAAACGCGAATATTTGGCTTTGCCGGCTTCTTTAGCTAGTACAAAGACAACTTTTTTTCTTTTCTAACAAGAAGTGCTGGAGCTTGTCCACCTTTTTTGTGTAGATGTCATTTCTCACAGCGCTCGCGCAGGAAAAGTTACGCGGTGGGTGTCAGTGTGCTCGTGGTCCGTCTAAAAGGGGCTGAATTCTGATCCGTCGAATTTGCGGATGGGTGCATGAACGTACTCATGCGTCTGTACAGCAACGTAAATATTTTTTGCGTAACTGTAGTTACGGGCTACGTAAAGAATAAAATTCAGTTCACTTGGTGTCTGGTGTTCAAGCGAGCTTTTTTTAAATATTGCATGCGAGAGGGGAAAAACATGTAAAAAAGGTATTAAATTGCCTTAAAGAGTGTCTTATTCATTGACTCATAAACTAACACTTATTATATTGTGAAGACGCGGGATCAACGATTACATGGAAGACAACCAAAGAAGAGGCTCTATTAAACTCTGTTTACACGCTGCTACTTCTTCTTCGTCCTGATGCTCACCAACTATGCTTCCACTGCTTTTTTGTCTTTGCCCCTGGCACATATGAGCATCATTATCCCCCCTTCAAAAAAACATCGCTCTGATGGCGCAGATTATTAAAGAAAAAAAAACTATGGTCACTGAAGACACGGCTTCATCCGAAGCACTTGAACAATTTTAGGCGAATGTCTTCGGTGCTTTGAACTTTGAGGACCGTCAAGAAGAACGTCGTAATTCACATTGCTGAAGTATCGGAGAAACTTGTAAGGTCCAAAGTAACCCCGGAAGAGTTTTAAGGAGATTCCACGACGACGAATGGGTGTTGAGACCCGCACTCTGGCGCCGACGTTGAATGTGATGGGTCTGTGCCGGAGATTGCAATGCAGGGCGTCACTATCTTGCTGATGAATTATCCGCAACCGTGCAAGTCGCCGAGCTTCTTCAGCTCGTGGCTTAAAACCTGTAGCTTCCGTCTCATGGATCTAGTTTTTATGAGAAAGCATTGCAGTCAACGTTGTTCTAACATCATGACTGTGAACGAGACTGAATGGTGCCTTCTGAGTGGTCCCCCGACGAGCTGTGTTGTACGCGAATGTGAGGTAGGGTAGGATGTCATCCAAGTTCTTGTGTTCTACCTCCACCTACATGCTGATCATCTCAGCCAGGGTCCTATTGAGACATTCAGTCAACCCGTCCGTCTGGGGATCGTATGCCGTTGTCTTCCCGCACGCAGTATAACATCGTCACACATTGAGGTCCAAGAGATCGGCCATGAACGCAGTACCTCTGTCGTTGATATACTGTGGGAGTCCGATGCCTTAAGACGATGGCTTTCACAAAGACTCACGTGACTTCAGCTCCTGTTGCCCGTCGCGGAGCAACTGTTTCGACATATCGGCTGAAGTAATCGGTAGTGACCATTATCCACCTGTTTTGGGCAAAAGACGTGGCAAAGGGACTTAAAAGTTCATATCAATTCATGAAAATTGGCGAAAATTGGGTTGTTGGCACTTGAACAGGCTGCAACAGGCCAGCTGGCCTAACCATAGATCCTTTGCGGCGCTGACAGTGCAAACACGTCTCAACAGAGGTTTTTATGATGGTGGTAAGTTTCGGCAAGTGGAAGTTGTGCCTTATCCTTCCCAATGACCTGGTGTAGCCCAAGGAACTGGTGGTCGGCAAGTTATAGCACCTCGAAAAGGTGATCGTCGTTCTATCACCTCTTCGAGGTGATCGAACGACGAGCAAGTAGGTGCTGCCGCTAGGTGAGAAGTTTTTGTAAAGTGCGTCATTGCGCAAGCAGTATCACGCTAACCTTGCAAATAATTTTGGTGCGCTATTTGTTTTTTCTTCAAGGTGACAAATCAATGGGAGCAGTTCAGCGTCGTCCCACTGCTGGCGTGAAAAGGCAGCAGAGTTCACAACGCCCAAAAAGGCTGTGTCATCGTCGTCATGCCCCGTTGTGTCAGCAGGAGACCAAGAAAGACTGTCGTCTACCCCATTTGTAAGTAATTGTGAAGTCAGACTCTTGGAGCCGAAGACTCTAGCATGCGAGACGGCTGGATGGATCTTTCAAATTTATTAACCAGCAGAGTGAATGATGATCTCTCATAACTGTGAACGAGTGACCGTACAAATACGGACAAAATTGATGATTGCCAATACGATTGCGAGACATTTTTTTCAAGTCATCGTGTAGTTGGCTTCTGTTAGGTACAGTGTCCTGCTGGCATAAGCGATCGCCTTTTCGCTGTTATGCTGCCAATGTATACGAGTATTGCTCTGAGACCCACAATACAAACGTCTGTGTTCAATATGGTCAGCTCGTCTTCATCGAAGTGGGTGAGGGCAGGGTGCGTTTGCATGCGCTGACGAAGCTCGTGAAATGGCCGTTGTTGATCTTCTCACCATAAGAAAGAAATGTCTTCTCTAGTGAGCTGGGTCAATGGTCATGCGATGCATCAAAATTGACAGTCAATCGCCGGTAATAGGCATATAGTCCAAAAAATTCCGAATTCATTTTCCATCTGACGGTGTTGGAAAATTCGCCACGGCAAAACGTTGATCTGGATCAAGTCGGATAACTTAGCTGTTGATGATGTGCCTGAGGAATTCAATTTCGTGTAGGACAAAGGAACATTTTCGGGCTTCAGTGTAAGGCCGGTCAAACGTATAGTGTCAGAAACTGCTTCCAGCCTTTTTGAGTGTTCCTCGAATGTCACAGAAAAGTATAGTATTGTTCTTGTTTAGGAAGATTCGCACGTACAAGAAAATATCATAGGCGAGAAAAAGCATTGATTGCCGTTCTCAACAAGACTCCCTTTTTTAGCGCTTCATCGAAGTTTTTCCGTCTTTTCAAGGATGCTCTTAAGAGACACATACCAAAAATTTGGTGGAATTTTCAAGTCAAGTCGTTCGGTAACTTCTTTTGGGAATAAGTTTAAACGACAATTATCCAATAGCTCAATCGAAAAAGAGAGAAAGCTAGAAAGTGTGAATCTAGCACAAATTTAAATTGATTGCCTCCTAAAGTCCGCTGGGCGAAGTTAAAAGGAATGAAACGCCTAAGCACTCCAACATCTAAACAGCAAAACGAGGTGAAGAATAAACGCTAAACCATCTCCAGCATCAAATTATTGAATAATCTAATGAGTTGGAAATGGTCAAACAAAGACAATATTCGCACAAATAAAGGCTGGCGGTGTTTTATCTGGAAGAAGTTTCGGAGCAACACAACACTGCGTTCTCTATGTATTCAATGCGTGAATTCGAAGCACAAGGCTCCTTGAGAGAGTGTAAGGGCCCACAGAGTGAATTTCAAGTCATTTTTTTGGTAAACTAAACGAATCGAATTCTCGCGCTGCTTTGTTTAGCCTCGCGCAGCGTCTGGTTTTCCGCCATTTTTTTTAAGCTATTGTTTTAAACGGTCATCATATGAAAATATTGATGTAGCACGTACCTTGTACTTAAATTAAGTTTCTGCATTAATGTTTATATGTAAGCGATGAAATGAAAAATGTATAATCAGTATATTACAAGTTTTGTCTTGTTTTGCCCCGTATATTGCTGTGATTACAACAACGCGTCGTGCTAGACAGAGCTCATAGACATCCCACAGAGTTCTAATATCACGAGGTACCTATAAATTTATCTTGATAGCAAGGACACGTGTTTTTGAACGTGCTTGCGCTTTATGTAAGCATTGAAATGAAGCGCGAAAAGGAAAAAAAAGGAATCTAGATCAGTGTTAGACGCCGGCTAAGCCTACGATCAATTACACAAACATGGCGTAGATACGTACCTGCTGGGTTCCGAGCGCACTCAGCGTGGCTTGACGCTTGTAGTTTCAAGGCTGATGTCATATCATCGCTAACCATCGCGTACGCTGACTGTCTTGACACATTAGCACCGTCTGCGCATGTGCGGGTCCACGAACGTGCACCGTGCACACTCGAGCAGCGTACGTGTCATTCAGTCATTACGACTAACAGGTGTCCAGCAACACACTGCTGAAAAAAACACGCGAGATGAATTTTTTTCGGTCAGTACGCCTATTGAATAAGAAAAAATTGTCAGGCCTGTGCGAAAGATGCAGCACAGTGACAGTTAAAACTAGGAGAGCCTTTTTCACAACCTTTCTGAGCCTTTTCTAAACATTCTTTGGGAGACTGCTGCAAGCACACTTGCTTCATACCAACTACAAACTTAATATTAAAAATTTTTGGGTAGTTGGTTGTCATTTCCTATGCAATTTTTCGGCATTCGTCTGAAAAGCATGGTATCTGCTAAACACTTGCAAGGAACTTTGTGTCAATTATTCATGCAGCGGCTGACGACGATGAAGAATTATGCCTGAAGTGGGCATGTGCCACAGGGGATAGCTGAACAAGAACAAGCTTTTGTAATGGGTTGGAGCATTGGACGAGCCACTCGTTATGCTATTCGCATTTTGTGACGACTGGTTGATTTTCCGCAATTTTAAGACACTTTAATTGTCGTATTAACGCGATTGCTTTCCCGACATCAAACCAGCCTAAGGCAAGTTTGCCAATAAGCCCCTAACACTGGCGTAGTTGAACAGGTGAACACGCCTAGGAGAACAAGAACAAGCTTGCGTAATCTGTTGGAGCATTGTACAACCCACTCGTTACGCTATTCGCATTGTGCGACGACTGCTGTCATTGCACAATGCGAAAAGCGCGAAAAACAACTATGGTTGTTCTCGCGCTGTTTTCAAACGCTTTGTAAGTCGTAATCATGTGATTGCTTTCCCGACATCAAGCCTTCCTAAGGCAAGTTTGCCAATAAGACCCAAGCACTGGTGAAGAAAGACGAAGACGACATTTCGATCATTCGCTTTTTCCATGTTCTCCACACGTGCTGCTCAGCGAGCGTCTTCGCTGGTTTGATTGGCAATGTACCGGGTAGTCTTCTTGTCTTATAGAATTTTTTGTGTCTTATCTGTCATTTAAAGCTGAATCAGCTTCTTTTTCTTGTTCGGCTTATTTGAAGGAGTAGTGATGTCTAGGAATTCGCTTGGCATGAGCCGTTCCTCATGCATGGCCTCTCTGCGGCATGATGACCTTCCTCTTGACATGTTTTAACACAAAGGTGTGAGCAGCATTCCCGTCGCGCTGGTACCTTTGGGTGGTCGCTTCATTAAGTTGAATAACCCTAAGACCATTCAAGAACACCTTCACGCCGTGTACACTAACTACCAGACCATAACTGTCGTGCCACAGTTAGGTCGCGATGGAATAGTACGCAGATCATCAGACCAGGAATGTTTAGGAGACCTACTCAATTGTTAATCTTTCACATCAATTCCGGTGAGTGCGTTTGTTCCGTATCATCTGGCTTGCACACAAGGAATTGTACGAGGTGTAGATGCGCAGCTGAGCCTTGCTGAAATTCTAGAAAAGCTCTGTGTGGTAGGTGTGGTGGCAGTTTATTGGTGAAATTGAGTTGTGGGCAACAAGCGCGTCGCAACAGAGTCCATAATTGTGACTTTTTCTGACACCTCACGTCGTTCTGAAATAAAGCTTGGCCCCTGGTGGTTCGAGTAGATCAATTGGCATCTCGTCGTTACAACGCCGGAACTGCTGGAGGTTCGGTCTTAGTGCCGGGGGTTGTAAATCAGATCGTCGATGCAGCAAATGTGATGTAGTCTACAAAAATGACGAATGTACGGCAGAAGAGGACATGTGTTGCTTCTGTGGGGGGACAACATGCTGCTGACTATTGAGATTGTCCAATTAGACAACAAGATATGGAAGTTCTTGAAGTCGTTCACAAAAGCAGATGCTCTAGAAGGGAGGCAATGACTATGAATAAGGAAAGAGAGTATGACTATGCTGACGTTACTGCACGTCAAACGTTCACGGAGACGAGCATTGCACAAGTAATCGAGGTAGCTGTTGAAAAAGCTATGAATAGGGAGATGTAACAACTAGTTTTCAGCATCTTCGAATGTATTGCTCAAGTCTTAAGCAATCAGAATGCTAACCTCATAACCCCGCAACCAGGCGGTCCTCTCAAATCATGTACACACCCTACCGCCAATGAGGTAAATCCGATAGGTGATAAGGTGGATGCGTCTGAAGCTGCAATGTCTCCGATGCATACTCATCGGCTAACGGTCAGAAACCTGTGCTGAACCTGAGCGTATATATTGATATGGAAATTCATGCGCGTGCTCAAAAACGTAGCCGATCCCCGCTGAACTGTGCAAACCCAACGTCCTCACACGCGGAATGAAAAAAGAAATCGGCAAGTAAATCTTCAAAGAGAGCGTTTTAGAGAAAGTTGTCTCTGCAACGATTACTGCGACAAATAGCATCTCTAAAAGTTTTACAGTGGAATGGTCGTTCGATAATTGCTGCAATTACTACTATACACCATATCCGTTCTCAGTTAAATCCTGATTTTTTTTGTTACAAATACTTGGCTTAATCAAGACAACAGCTTTTATGTCAAGAGTTACCGTTCGTTTAGGCTAGACTGCCCTTTGAGAGGTGGCGGAATAATGACATTGTTATCAACCAGCCTTTGCCTATATGCTAAGGTAACGTTAAAGGTGCTGTCCCCGAAATTGTGAAATTTTAATCACTAAGATAACTCTGCCTTCTCGTCAGAGGTTTACAATAGCCAATGTTTATTTCCCGTCAGGTGTACTTGACACCAGACCATTAAACACCCTAATTGGCTCGAGCGGAAGAAATACTTTATTAGCAAAAAATTTTAACGCCCATCGTGTGACATCATGTGACATAGATAGCATTCCATCGATATCTCCGGGCCCTGACGAAGTCCCGTCGGCCATGTTAAAATTGCTAAATAAAGAATCTTGTGATATTTAATTGGAGTTTATCAACTACTCAAAAGAATGTCATGGCTGCCTTTGGCCTGTTAAATAGCTAAAATGATACCACTGCTTAAAAATCTAGATAAAGGGTATGAACTTAAAAACATTAGGCTCATTGTGCTAACGTCTAATTTTGTGAAATTGATTGAACGAGTGTTAAAAATCCGTATATTAAAGGTCAATAACGAGAAAAATATTCTAAGTTCGTTTCAAATTGGTTTCAGGTCAGGGTGCTTTATTTGATACACACATATAGATATAGAGAGTCGGATTCGGTTAGCTCAGCATTGAAAAAATATGCCGCATTAGTAACGTTGGACATCGTGAAAGCGTATGACAGCGTTAAGCTTGTAGTATTAGTTAAGCAGTTGCACAAAGTGAAGCTCCCAAAATGCATTACGGCATGCTTGAAAATTTTTCGTGTTATCGAGCATTCTTTTGTTCCCAAAGCGGCATTTCTTCATCTACTTACGCGCAAGCACGAGGCGTTCTGCAAGGGACAGTTCTTTCTCCTGTTTTAATTATTATAACTATTAGTTCTACATCCCGAAATCAGAACATACAAACGCATGTTTATGCGGATGACATTTCATTCTTTGCGGTGGTTGACAATATACACAATCTATACCACGTGCTACAGTCATACTTATCAGCTCCAGAAGCATGGCTCAATGAAATATACTTGCATCTTAATGTGCGAAAATGCTCCGTAATGACATTTTCTTTGATAGACCCCAATCATATTTCTGTTTATCATCGTATAGAATGTATTCCGCAAGTTGAGCTAATAAAATACCTTGGTGTGCTATACGATCACTCCATGTCTTGGAAGGAACACATCAAATACATATCAGTAAAGGGTGTTCAGGCGGTCAGTTTGTTACGCAAGATTCGTCATAATCAATTTGGCATGCCAAAGCAAACACTTTTATCAATATACTGCATGTACGTTCGGCTGGTGCTGGAATTTGGATGCATACTGTACGCTGGCACTCCTGCTTATAAGCTTCGCCGCTTGTAATGCTTGAGAGGCAAGCCTTGCGTCTGTCTTTAGGTCTTCCTAAATTTGTAACAAATAAAGTCGTGTGTACGGAAGTTAGGCTCCCATCACTTGATTCACGTGTAAAATTATTGGCTGTGCAATCATTTTTAAAGCTCTATGAATCACTATCAAGGCGTTCCGAAACAGTTTTTATCTTCCAGCCTGAGTTGTACCTTCGAGCATATTGGCAAGCATTTCACACGCCTCAAGTTCTTCTTATACAGAGCTTGCTTGACAGCCTAAATGTCCAAATAAGTGCCATATCTTCGATTAGTTAGAACAACAGCTTCATTGAAATGCAGTTCGACGAAACTTTTCCAAAACAAGCGAAACTAATGTCAGACCGCATTTTATATTTTATCATGAGTGATTATCTCGTTCATTCATCAGTAATGACAGTCATTGTGACAGATGATTCGCAAAATGAAGAAAAATGTGAAATCGGGATATTCGCTCCTATTTTAGATAGGTCATTTTCTCTTCGCATTCCAGGTTTTGTACCCATTTTGCAGCAGAATTTATTGCGATAATTCGGGCTCTCCGAAAACTACCTGCACCAACAAGTTCGGCAATAATTTTAACTGAATTGTTGTCGGTGTGTTCTTCTCTCACTGAAAATGAGAACATTCACGTGCTAAGTGCTTTTAAATCAAGATATCCACCATATATACAGTTGGTTAAATTGGTTTCGGTACTAGGGCATAAGGGAACTTTCCTCGATATAATGGCGAATGTATTAGCTAAACCTTCAATACATTGCCTAGTTGTTCACATACATGTAGCATCTAAATTTGTTATAGGGGCTAGATTTAGGAGGAAAATGTTGTTAGATGAACTTTCTTTGCTATCCAAAAGAAGCGCATTACAATTTCAACACCTAAATTATTGTTGAAACATTAAACTATGTGACACGCGTGCAGTTGAAGTCGCAATCACAAGGCTTAGGTGTCATACTCCATATGTCAATTTTTATTTATACAGAGCTGGTCTGGCTGCTTCTCCTAATTGCTAGTTTTCTGGAGTCCCTGAGACATCAGAACAGTATTCGATATATTGTAAACAATATGGTGCATTGCGCAAAATCACATTAGATGCCATCTTCCGTCTCGTAGGATTGGAGTTGACCACTCCAAATGTACTTTCCTTGGGGGCTTTGCTCCTAGGGTTTACTGTCGTGAAAGTTGCTGATGCCTTGTGGGAGTTTACTAAAGCTTCAAAAAGATTCAGAGTGTAGAACCCATTATTACTCCAAAATTAACATTTTTCATAATTGCTTTATTCATTAGTTTACTTATTTTTGTTGGTGAAAGCGTCTGCTTCATTTTATATATTCATTATTTCTAATTTTCCGTTTCCCATTTAAATTTTTGCCCTTTTTAAATAGTTCTAAAACCATGAGCTAATAAATTAACAGTCGCCAGAACAACCCGGTTCTTAGCCAATCTCCCAGCGTGAGTGTGTGCAATAGTGTCCAAGCACTTCCTTCCTTCCTTCCTTCCTTTCTTCCTTCCTTCCTTCCTTCCTTCCTTCATTCCTTCCTTCTTTCCTTCATTTGTCTCATCCTTCCTTCCTTCTTTCCTTCCTTGCTTTCTTCCTTCCTTCATTCCTTTCATCCTCCTTCCTTCCTTCCTTCTTTTTTTTCCTTCTCCACTACAAAGGATTTATCGGCCTTAGGCCCACGTGCTGCTCAGGGATCAGCCAGCGGCAATGACTACCGTGTTTTGCTGCTTCGTATTCCCCCCGATAAGCTGGTCGTGGATTCCGTTTTCCTACATGTGGACTTAGGCGGTCGCCCTTACTGGGTTTAGGACTTCAGAGATGCTCTTCGGGACACTACCAACTTGATTGATATGTGGGGTTTAACGGTGCATTATCGACTTGAAGTAAATGAGCTCTATAGCTCAAATTCAAATGTCACATGTATGAATGGTTACTTGCAAGTCCACTCTGACGAAAACTAAGCTAGTAACACAAAGTGAACTTTTTGTCAAAAGCTGTAGATTCCTTGTGAATGACCTTAAACCCACAGAGTAAAAATGAAGCTTTTCTCGCTACCTGATAAATTGGAAGACGTTTACAATAGAGAGGCACCGAATGTTTTCGGGAAAACTAATACCCGTGCCACACGGGCAGAGAAAATGGCATTTACCCCCGAATGCCTTCAGATTTATTGCCATTCACGCGGTGCCACACGGGCGAACAAAATGGCATTCATCCGAATGCCATTCGAATGCCATTCGCCACCAACTGCCTTCGCCAGAACTCAGTTGACTGAGAAATGCCTACTCTCGACGACACAGCTCGCGAAGTGCGATTTACCTGAAAGTATATAAAAGAAATCATGTTGAGCTAAAATGAAATTTCCCGTCTTTTATTTGCACTAAAGTCTTAAAAAGATGCTTTGAACGTTATACGAAGAAAATAAAGTATTGATAATGAAACGCTTGTCAATTTTAGCGAAACTTTGGCAGACAAGCATGCAACACTGGTATTTTCATCGCCATTGCCATCGAGTTCACTTTCTCCGTGACTTTCTCTGCTTTTTCCATCAGTTTTCATTCTTTGCTTTCCAATCTTCCGCCAACCCGCACGCGCCATTTCGCTCTGCTTAAACAAAGAAGAAATAAAAGAAGAGATGACGTGTCCCAATGAGCGCGCGAGCTGGACAGAAGAGGAGACGATGACTTTGATTACGTTCTGGGAAGAACACCTCTCAGGCCTTCGTGGTCAAAAGAGGAATGCCAAAATTTACTCTGCCATTACGGAAGCGCTGGCCAGGTATGGCATTGTGAGGACGCGAGCCCAAGTACATACTAAAATCGAAAATCTATGAAGCAAGTACAGGTGAGCATTTTGATTTGAATATCATGCCTGTGTACTGCCGAGGAGCTTACGCCGTGCATGTCAATGCTGCCACCAACGAATTGACGATACTTATAGCGCGAGAACAAAACGACGACACAGAGACAAGGGTACTCCCTGTCTCTGTGTCGTCGTTTTGTTCTCGCGTTATAACTATCGTCATGCCATACCAACTATCCCAAGCTGCCACACTTCTAACCAACCAAATGTTCGCGAAAAACGGCGCGAAAAAGCTCTGCCCCTTACGACCATTTAGGTGTGATTTGGCCAGGTGTCCCACATAAAAACACTTGCTATGCCTATTTAGTTGTCAATTTAAACAAATTTGTACCCGCGTTGATTGTATTGCCTTTCCGGGGTAACATTATAGATGAGTTAATAGCTCGTCCTCATGGCCTCTCTCAGAAGCCTTTATTGGCAAGTTCAGTCGGAGATAAAATTTTGAAGCAATGAAAAAAAAACCCTTGGAAGACAGGATGTTCCTGAAGCCAACACTTTAACAAACGGACCTGTCCTCAGGAATTAAAGTCCTACAGAATACAGGTCCACCTGTGAACACATTAACTCTAAACATACCTTGTGTACCTAGGATTTTTTATCTTTATAGTGCGACTACCAAGAATGGACTCTGTGTAAGTTGGTGCAGTCGTCTTGCCATTGGATACTGTTATCGAATTGAATTATCACACTCAGTATGCAGTACAATTCAACCTATTCCACTGTTCAAAGCCTGGTGTCATAAGATGTTGTCATACACAAGCCCAGAGAATCGTTTCGACTTGCTTCTGTCACTACTACTTTGCTTGCACTTTCGTTTATTACAGATTATTCTCAAAAAACAGAAAACAGGTTCTGGTGCGGTTGGTAATACTGGGTTGGTAACCAGCGGACTTGGGTTCGAGCCCCACCGTGTCATTATTATATATTTTTTTATATTTCACGTGATGTGAGTATGGATACCGGTGGCGGTGGACCACTACGGCGCTGCGAGTGACCTAAAAAAATGCATAATAAAAAATGTGATTTCGGAATGTTGCCGTTCATAGATATGTAACATTATGCCACTAGGAATTTTCTACAGATTTCTCAGAAAGCGACGATTTCTGTTTTGATCATTGCACGCTGACTGAATGAGAGATCATTTCTTAGAAATTTGGCAAGGTAGTGGCAGGATAACTTGAAAGCTACCTCCATGTTGTGAAAATATGGCAGCTTTGTCCTAATAATGGTGCGAAGCCTAAAAAAATTGCGGAACTGCGCAGCCTTTGCTTTTATTCTGCGAATAATTGGCTCTTGCACGGGATAAATACTGTGGGCGTTAAATGAAAACCAAACAACGGCAAGCATTCGCGATGGTATCGTGCGATCTCCGCTTATCATCATGAAAAAGCACACATATGTGCGCAGTGCTACTGAACAGGATATGTGCGCCTGCCAGTGGTGATACGTGGATGGAGTGCACTAACCGTGACAAAGGCTTGCCGTGGTTCGGTTTTCATTTAACGCTGATAAACAGTACCTCGCTCACCACGAAAAGAAACAGCTATCAGAGCTAACACATATTTCAATTGGGAACATGTTTTGTTTGTAAGTGTCCCTGGACCCCTGCACAACCGCGCCATGGCAGCCGTGGCAAAGAGGAACAAGAAGTGGCCACTAGAATTCATATCACAACGTTGGTGGATCGCATTAGCCATGCCCTCCGCGCCTAAGCTGAAAGCCACATTTGTCCGCACGGATTACCTGGAAGCGTATCGCAATTTCTCCAGAGGTCAATGCAACCACATAGCACATTCGGTACTGCAACAGGCAGTGGCTACCCATAAAAAGGGTCAATGGTTACAACTGCTATGGGTACCAAGAAACACCGTGTACGCTGTTATCAGCTCGCGATCTCTAACAACGGGCCTTTACTGCTCCATCAACAGTGCAGTTTCTCGCCAAGAAAGACGACCTGCAGCCCCTTTTACACTGATAGCCCCATCTTTTTTTAATTAAATAAGGCAGCACAGGTTGCTTGCTGACAATTACAATCATTACCCATTTCGAATTCTTGTGCATTGTCAAAGAAAGATCGTTCATTGTGCAAACTCAACATAAATTCTGTCCTCAGGTGGCCACACTATCTCATATGGTGTGTGAGTCGCATAACTATCACAATATATGGGCGAGCAATTATTCTGCACTAGTTGGGTGGGTGGCGACCCCGTGCCTTACTTAACAAGCCATGATCTACCGAGCCTAGACTGCAGCAGGAATTGATGATCTTCTGGCCGTGGAGGTCTACCCGCTAGAAACTTATTTGTTAGCAAATAATGCTTTATTTGTTCTCACACACTCAACGGTTGTCTCTTTCTTGAAGCATTTTCTATTTTTTCTGCCTTTTTAAGGTATAAATTGTTTATTTTTATGTTCCTTCCTTTATTTTTTCTTTTCCGTTTCTCTATCTCTATCTCTGTATCTCGCTTGCTACATCTTTAAAAGTTTATGCATAATTTCATTTATGTACTTTCTGTAGCCAGAGCGATAAAGTTCACACCTAAAGTCATCAACAAGAGGCTAAAAAAAAACGAATGAAAATCTTTTTTATGTGTGTGAGTGAGTGTGCACACAATATGCTACCTTTGGCTATGCTATAGGTGGTTTCACCAGCTTTACGCCAACTGAGGACCAAAGAGCAAGATATGACGGCATTCGCCAGCCTGGCTCCGTAAAGGCTCAACTATTAAAATTCTTTGTAGTTTGAGAGCTTGTCAAACTGCCACGAATGGCAGTTTGACAATGGCAGCTTGCCACGAATGGCAGCTTGCCACGAATGGACGTTTAGGACGCCGTAGGACCCGCATACGCAACGAACGTGAAGCGCGTCGCACTATCTGGTAAATCAACATAGAAGTACGTATTGTTGAAGGCCAATGTGAGCCAGCGCAAATGAGCTAGCCGGATAATGGCCTTAATTTTAGCCGCAGTAGTACGCTACTGTAGCCGTAGTCACTCAAAACGGGCGCAATTTTGTGAAAGCAAGTCTCGTGCTGTCGCGAACGTGTTCGAGAGCAGCGCGATCACCTCATACATACGCACGCACGCATCACATGCGTGCGTATAAAGCGGCCGATACGTAACGCGATACGTGTGCGGTGCAGTATATGCATGCGCACTGCGCAAAACGTGGCGTCCTTACGCACGCGGTGCCACCACGTGGGATACGCACACAGTACTAAAACTCTCTAATATTGCAATTTGAATCTGTACGTAAAAGCAATGACCATTTTCACAAGTTGTGGTCGACATTTTGGCTGCCTAATAAGATCACGCTAAAGATCGCTTACTACAACACTGTACTCGTCGGCGTCTTTGGGAGAGTGAATCTTGGTGCATTGCGAAGGCAGCCCTTCACAGGAATAAAATTGTCAGTGAAAAGCTTTGCCTGCGCAACAGACGCGTTTGTGTGCATTACGCTGGTGACTGTGCAGTAAGTGCGTTCTGGACCAAGTATTAATTGCGTTCCAGACGATTAAATTCCCCAACGTTAGACGCCCACTGATGACTGGTCATGGAGAAGATTTCCGCTGCCCATTGATGCTCTCACGCCCCATTAAATTCGCCGCGTATCTGGGTGCTTTGCTGGCAGACGTCTTCAAAAGACGGCAAGCTTCCATGTAGAAAGAGATGAGAGAATAAAACGTTTACTTGATGTTTTTAGCGAGAAGATCAGCAAGTATAGAAAGAAAAAAAAAGTGACATCTTTACCGGAAAGACAAAGCAATGAATGTGACAGCAACCAATTGGAACGCCACGGGAAGATTAGCAAACAGATTGAAACGTGCCCCGCGTTGCTCACGCACAAATGACACACAAAATATACGCACAGGCACAGATGAACGTGAAGAGGTGTACTTCACAAGAGTTGACTGTTAGGCGTGTTGGTGCTTTGACCTAGAAGCATTCGTGAAGGCTCAACTAATGCATGCCCTATTCGCAAACGGATGCTGTGCAGCGAGTGCAGTAACCTTTGGCACCCAGTGCACCCAATGTAAAAACTGAAGGTGTACAATTCTCTCAGCCGCGACATAAGCGTGCGCACGCAGGAGCGTCCATTCACCTGTCCCCCCCCCCCCACCCTTTTCCGCGGAGCAAGTAGGCGTTGGAGAGGAACGCATGAGCGCCAACTCATTCGTAACTCTGAAAATACGATAGTTCTTCCGAAATAGTCATCACCAGCGCTATGTGGTAGATATAGATTGTTGGTTAAACGACCAAGGCTGTGCTTCTTCGTGGCTCCGCCTGCCGTAGTCTCTTTCTGGATACTTTTTCTTTTCTTCGTTTTCACACATGTAAATAGGTATACATATACGCTGAATGACGGCAGTCACCGATTCCTGCGGCGAAATCTAGCCGAGAGTATCCATATAATTGCTATCGCAATAAAACGGAGATTTGACATTCTGCACCAAAGTGATCGGTGAGTGGGACCCTTGATCCAGGATCGCATTGGCGTGGGCGGCTGTGAATAGGTGCTACGTTAATGACCCTATACTTCGTAAAAGTTGCGCCATCTGCTGTCCCCCTCGCCACGGCCTCTCCAGTACGTTGCTTTTTTAGGGGCGAAGCTCCTTATCGCGCGGCTTGTGCGTCCCTCGTAGTACGTAACCACCGGTGGCACATACCCGAAATAGCGGTCTTTACAATTTTGACCTCCAAGGTGGTTGCAGTGAGAGATTTCTTCTGTGCGTTGTTGAACAATAAAAGATAGTGCTCAATGCACATGTTAATGGCTCCTAAGGGGGAATGAGAGACAGGAGCATTCGGCCTTTAGGTAACGCGCACGCTGCAATCCCCATTAGCAGCTATTGGCATGTACATTGAGCACGACCTGACAAGAAAGGGTTGCTACGTTATACTCGCTCGGTGTAACCTCCTTGGTTTTAGAAAGGTTTAGCGAGCGTTGGGCCGCATAGCCATGAATACAGTGAACTAGTATATACCATGAACTCGAGGTGGTTAAAGGTGGGAAGTAAACCCGAAGCGCAAGCCGTAAGAAAGTGTGCATGTGCCACCTCCCGTTTAGTCCTTGAAATGTCCGCTGGATGGCGGTGCTTCTATGTGGAGAATATATGATGAAAAGATGCGAGATGGTGGTACTTGGAGTGCTGAATAGATGGACGAAAGGACACACAGACAGATGCATGGATGGACACATGAACGAACGCAGGCGCGGATGCATGGACGAACGCAGGGGCGGACGCACGAACAGACGCACGCACGGACGGGTGGAAGGACGCATGGACGGTTACACAGACGTTCGCAGGAACGGACGGAAGCAAGAACGAATGGACGGACGAATGCTTCGCCCCACTCTCCATCATTCACTCCGTGGATATGCTGCCATTTTTTTCTTCCGCTTGTGACTGTGGTCCCCCCTGGAACACGCCACGAGCTTGCTCCGGCGGGAAGAGGCGGAAGCGGCGCAGATTAAAGAACACTGTACGTTTCTTTTGTAATTTACCGTGATCTGCCCTCTCCTCTCAACCTCTTTTCCGGCGCGTTGCTTTATTTCTTTCGCTTGCGACAGTGCCACCTTCCCCTGTAACGCGCCACGAGCTCGCTCTGGCGAGGAGAGGAGGAAGTGGCGCAGATAAGAAGAACGCTGTACTTTTCCTTTGTAAATGTATCGCAATCTGCTCTTCCCTCGCAACCTCCTCTCCGGCGCTTTGCTTTTTTTCTTTCGCTTTCGACAGTGGCGCCCCCTGTAACGCGCCACGAGCTTGTTCTAGCAGGGAGAGGTGGAAGCGGCACAGATAAATCAACGCCGTACTTTTCTTTTGAAAAAGTACTGCGATTTGCTCTCTCCCTCACCACCTCCTCTCTGGTGCGTTGCTTTCTTTCTTTCGCTTGCGACAGTGCCCCCCTCACCCCTGTAACGCGCCCTTAGCTTGCTCCGGCAAGGAGAGGAGGAAGTGGCGCAGATAAAAATAACGTTGTACCTTTCCTTTGCAACAGTACCGCGATCTGCTCTCCCGCTCGCCGCCTCCTCTACGGCGCGTTGCTTTTTTTTCTTTCGCTTGTGACAGTGTTGCCCCCTGTAACGCTCCACGAGCTCTCCAGCGGGGAGAGGAGGAAGCGGCGCAGATAAAAAGAACGCGGCACTTTTCCGAAGGTACAAAAACCTTATGGTACATGAGACATCGACGCCATCTGGTGGTAATTCGATGAAACTAAACTTGTTTTCTGCAACACTCAGCCACTGGTAGGTGGTAGCGCTTTGTCACTTTAGTGTTGCGCAATAAACACCCGCTTGTCGTTCGTAGCGTCGTGTTGTCAGCGCAGCGTATTAAGCACTGTGGCATTTAGAACTACGTATCAATGCATTTCAGAAATCAAGAAACAGACTGCTTATGACTTGCTTACTGATGTTTACCTCAAATATGCCAAATACTTGCTTTTTCTTTGGCAATGTTCGAAAGTATGAACGCAGCAAACAGATCAAGATGGCTGGGCATTGAGAATGCGCCTAAACGTTCACCGGGTCGCTGAATCGTGTGACAAGCACACCAACAGAAAAACAGACAGATCAAAACATCTGCTTGCAAGTGTGCCAATATATACATTAAAAATTCAATCATTATTGCATAATACTCACTTCTGCGTGCGGTCTTGAACCACTGGCAGGTAAGGATTATAATTGTATTTGTACTACAACAAAACTATCATTTCGCGTATTGTTTCATCTGCTGTTGCATTTATGAGAATATCAGGGCTTGACAATTTTTGTATCAAGCTATACATAACCTCTTTCTGTGGCGCTATTTCAAAAATTTCTTCACAGCCCTTCGATATTTGTGCGAATACATGCATGTAAGATGTAAATGTGACATCGAAACTAAAATTGAACGCAGATAGAATACTCGGCGTAGTAACACATGTGTAGAAACTCCAGGTGGTCGAAATTCCCGGAGCCCTCCACTACGGCGTCTCTCATACTCTTATGGTGGTTTTGAAACGTTAAACACCAGATATCAATCAATCAATGTGAAGAAACTCTGCCCACGTTGCTTTGCCTGTACCCTCTCCAAACGTTGTCGCAAATTGTACGCGATCTTAGAAATATTTGCTCTGTGGTGTTGTATTTGGCAATGCACTTTTTTGTTGGTGCCAGTATGCCCTATGACATAAGGTAAATAAAAAGAAAAGTCTGCGTTTTCTGCATGAAGGCCAGGAGTGGCTGATGTGTAGTACCGTGAGTCTAGCGCGTTAAGGCAGGTGGTCAGCCGGCATGGCAGTGGAGGACTCGTAGGGGGCGATTACGAGCCTGGTGAAGGCCAGGACATGTCCACAGTAGTTATTTGATATTTGCTTCCGTGGCTGGGGCAACGAAAAATCACGGTGAGCTTACACTAAATATGCCATTTCATCTATTGTAACAACTGCTGCAAGCAAACTGTACATTGGCATGATATTTCAACTGGTTTCAGTGTGCTACTTTGTTCTTTTTTTTCTTTTTTGGGGACCGTTCAGAATTATTTTTTTTCGCTGCTGAACTTATTGATATGGACTAGCAGAGGCAATATGGCCCTACACCTTTCCACGGCAAAATAGTTGGAACAGAACAGAACAGAAACGTCCCGAAAATGTCGCTTATTCGCCATAAAACGGAATTGTGTTAGGGCTGTCAATGATGAATGTTTAATAAAAAACCAAGAAGACAACTGCCTGGGTGGCGAGAATTACTAATACCTGTTTATTAAGTTTCTGTCAACAATTGCTGTGCAATTTGTTATGTTATTAACCACAGTGACAGCAATCCAAAAGACTAATCACGCTTTCTGGGAGCTAGTTGATCCTTCGCAGGTGAATGAGGTAAGTTCGCGCACCTTCGTCCAGGGAACATCAGTGATCGCGGCAGTGCAGACATCCTTGATTCTCTGAAAATAAGGAGGATGACGTAAGGAACTTCGTCAACGCAGGAAAAAAATGGTGGGGATGTCAGTTGCATTGCAAACAGACCGCTGTGAAATGAATGACCATCATCTTCCTGAGTATGACTGGGCATTTTCTTTTGTCAGGGCGAGGAAAGAGATTTATGGTAATTATTGGTGATTGTCAGCGCACATGATGGTTGATATGAGTTGCCAGCGAAGAGACCACTCTGTGATGTTAGGGGTCTCCCGGAAATGATATGTGACCTTAAGTGGGAGCCTCCGAAGGCTGTGCTACTGTCATTTCAGAGCACGCTTGTATGACAGTCAGTAGCCAAGCTACGGCGCAACGTATGATTACGTAGCACTTGAAAAAACTAATCTGCGCTCTGCTGTAATGATTTTATTACGTAAAAGTTGCTGGTTAAGTACTGATGCGATCACGTTGCTTCTGTGAATCAATTTACCCTATAAGCATTAGAGCACGTTAGACTGTATTATCTACGAATGTTAGAGCAACAGACGCAAAAATTGAGCTACGAAGGCCCTGAAAAACACTGCCTGATTGTAACAGTCACGTGTGATTTGAGCGAGCAATCGTTATCACAGTTAATTGAATTTATTATTTAAGCGCAGTGACAAACTTTTGATGTGGTTCATATAATTTACCAAGAAGTAGAGCGTCAAACGAAAAATAAAATGAAGAATTCTTTTCTTCATGTTCGGAATCTCATTGACTGCTCCTTATCTCAGGCACCTATAACTTTTATGTTTGTCAGGAAATCTTTTTTCTTCGAACCGGGGCATTGAGGAACACGAAGAGTTGTAAAACTAGGATGAAGACAAACTTTTACACAATATACAGCCCATCTAGGCATATCTTTGTCGTATACACAGCTCAAACACGTCCATCCTTGTGCGATAGAGGAAATTGATGGTCTGCTGACCCAAATAAATGGTTATTCTTGCCTTTACTCGGTATATATCATAGTATTCTCTATGTGAAACTGGGTTGATGTTAATAATGTTTGAATGAAGTGTATTTCTGAGTCCCTATTAGTTTGGATGATTTTGTGTTGAAACGGAAGGGTTGAATGCAGTCTACCGACAGCATCGCAGCCTAAAATTCAGTAAAGAAGTGTGTCCACCTTATTTTTTTCTTCTCAATATGCTTGTGACAATGCTCATGGTGTGCACTTTTGGAAAAAGTCTGTGTGTTCAATTACTGGGCGGAAAACATTTACTTGGTACTTGTATTCAGTAACAAACGATAAGTCATGACAGCTGATGCTGTATACAAATAGTGATAAATTCTTACTGCGTGCTGTCATCGTTGAAACTGTTCTTTTAGGTTTAGGTTCGTCTGCCATTCTAAGCACCATGTAGCTATTCATGGTACACTTCCTTTGTGCCACACGACAAGTTTTACATGATAAAGTGGCACAGTATACCCGGGATGCCCAGTGTTACAGTTGGCCAATTTGCAATCTGACAAGTTTAGATTGACAACCGAACATAAGCGGGTAAGTACAGCCCTCTTCTTTACAAAACATATAAGCACAGCTCGTGTATCATTGTCTGCTGCAGTTGATCATGATGGGTTTGGCCAAAACAATTAGCCTCGTAACTGTTGCCAAACTTGGTGATCAATGTAGTTGATGTGGCTGTATCAACATGAACGTAGAAACCACTCACTACGCAGAGGGGTAATCGCCATGAGTGATTTAATGTGTGCCGGGCACCGGCCTAGTGTAACTAGAACATTCACTGGGTTAACATTTGAAGCGCCTCAGACTGGCTGGCCGATGGTAGAGGGCCTATCCCGAGCCCGCTGGGTGTGGTTGTTGCCTCATCAGCAAAAAAAAAAAAAAAAACTATAACTATCTTCGATATACCTCTGCCTCAATCCACTTAGGCCCCAAATTTAAAAAGAGGAAAAAAAAAGAAAAAGAAAGTTGCTGGCGTCTGAATTGTGCTTTTGCTGATGGTGTGCTAGACCACCATTTCTAATTTAGTCCACACTGGTGAACAATAAACGACTGAGTAATAAGGGTTCATTAAAGGTCGAGCGAAAGATAGGCAACAGCTTGCGCTGGCAAACAAATGCCCTCATCGCCAAGAAACTGCAAATGTGCTCTCACACACGATTGCATGCGCGAGTGGTGGTTGCTGCGACAGGAAAAACAAACCGTGAGTGAAAAAAATAGACTTGACAAATATAGTCCAGAAAAAAACTCATTGTATCTTGAAAGCGTGCCAGCACTTGTTTGCCCTGCTTGAAAGGTTCAAAATATCCTTACGTTTTTCACAGAGAAAAAATACCGGGAAGTTACGACACCTACCATTCGCAACATGTTTGCGCCGTCGCATAATATCCTATTTGACCCCGAACATATCAACACATTTAAACACGCCTCACATGCTCATTTCCTTATTATACCTCTCCATTTGAGAAAAGATTCACTTCACCAGAACGAAAGCAAGACCGACAGCAGCTGTGACCATACGAATACTTTGCATAGAAACGTGGAGCTTCGCAGGCTCCACTGTGTTTCCAGATCAGGGACGGCACTGCCCACTAGGCAATTTGGTGGCACCCACATTAAAAAGGTATATAGTACGACACTTATTCTAGTCTATAAAACAAAGAAAGAAAAACAATAAACACCAAAGGATATTCTTGTTGAAATATTAATATTATTCACCGATTACATTAACAACCACCGTTGTAAGCACCGATAACAATTTGTGCAAGAAGAATGAGCTATATATTTACGAGAACCTGCACACTCACTGCTGTACATAACGTACGTTCACTAAAGAAAATCACCTCCAAGGCTAATTAAGAGCCTAATCTTGGGTAATACACATTGTACTGGTTAGCAGTTGTTGAACTTGGAGAAATAATCAATTTTTTCCACTTGGTATGCATCTCTTGTAGACATTTATAGACATTTTCTATGTGCTCAGCTTTCGCCTTCGCACATTGTTTTGCAGGCGTACTCCTAAGAAACAATGGATATTTGGGGATCTTTCACAGCGTAAGTCAGGTATTGAGGCCATACTGCATCTGTCACTTTCGAAGTCACTGCAAATGGCAGCTCCCTTTTCGGTCGTGATGCTATAAATGCATTGGCTATAACTATTCCCTTTGCTTCTGTCACTTGTGCTTAAGTCGACGGGCAAGCTCATCTTTCGGACAACGCGCCCAGTGAGTTACAGCAACTGTTTAAGAGTGAGCTGGGTTGTGTGCGTTGATTCTTGCATAAAGTAGAGCGTCAACCTGATGTGTGTTTGGTTCGTGCCAAGCTTTGATCCTTTCTTTTCTGCTTGGTGAGCAAGTTTCCGCAGAACGGTCTCGTCTTCAAGCCGGTGGAATCAGTGTGCCTGTCTCCGCTTCCAACTGGGGTGTCTCTACTCGTCATTGTAGAGAAAAATGATGGTTCACTGCGTCTGCGCGTCGACTTACGTGAAACAAACAAGGCAATCGTCATCGACGGGTTCCCGCTGCCACACATCGAAGAGCTGCTGCAACAGCTGTCCGGGGAAGTATGCCTTTCTAAGTTGGAACTTGCGTCCGCTTATCATCGAATGAAACTTGGTGAGTGCAGTACTTACTTGACGACATTTCTTTTGCGCAATGGGCTGCATCGTTTTCGCCGCCTGTGCTTTCGGCTCGCGTCTGCCTCTGCTGTGTTTAGAAAAATGATGTCTATCATATGTATTGATTTTAAAGGTGCTTTGATCTACTTGGAAGACATATTTGTGTAGGGTCGAAATAATGAAGAAGACGATGCAAACTTTCATGCAGTTCTTTCCCGCATCAGCAAATGTATAACAAGTGAATTCTTGCTTTGAGTGATTCGCAATTTTAGAATAACCAGATCAGTTCCCGCGGCTTAACTACTGTTGAGTCAAAAACTCAGGCCATTGTGAATGCACCACGTCCTACTAGTGCCAAATCGTTGCAACCATCTCTTGCTCATGTTGGTTACTATGCTGTTTGTGTCTCATTACGCAAATGTGGTTGAACCACTGCGCATACTACATCAACAGGGACAGCTTTTTACCTGGTCAGCGGAAGCTGAAGAGAACTTTATTACCATCAAGCCATTATTAGCTTCGAAGCCAGTTGTCAGTCTCTTCACTGAGAAGCTGCATATTGTCATCACAATGAATGTGTCCGGCGTTGAACAGGAGCAGTGTTTCAACAACAGTCAGGTGATGTGCTGATCACTATTGCATTTGCTTTTCGCACATGGTCCCCTGCCGAGCACAGGTATTCCACGGGAGAGTGTGAAGCTCTCGCATGTCTTTTTGCTTGTGACAAATGGCATGTTTATTTGTAGGGTCGTGATTTCACCATGCGCACACATCATCAAGCTCTTGTCGCACTTCTTTCTTCAGGCACCGAAAGCCGCTGTCCCCTTCGCAATTCAAGGTGGGGTTCTAAACTCATGTACTACAACTTCAGTGTGCGGTATTGTAGCTGTGCCATTAATCTAATTGTTGATGCCATGTCACGTCTCCCTTTCCACCTACCAGTTACTGAACGGTGTTAGGAAGAAACCGTTTCCTTGCTTACTTCTTGCAATAAGAATGCTGAACTTCAGGCTACCACTGCTACTGATTCGATTGCCTGAAGTTTTTACATGTATACATAAATGATGGCGTTCCCAAAGTGCACTTGTAGCGGTGTTTTTGCCTTGTTTCAGTGTCCGATAGAACCTGTCTTGTGTCAAGCACACTCTTTTTTGTGATAAGTGGGTGATTCCCACGGCTTATTTTCGGCAAAAGCTCAATCAGCTCGCCCAGAAATCGTGGCCAAGCACTGTTCGCACTAAACGGAACCTTCGTAAGAGGTACTAGTGGCCCGCCTTAGACAAGCACGTAAAACAGGCATTTTACAACTGCCACAGTTGTCAGGCGGCTGACAAGTCGGCCGAACCTTGATTTTCCTTCTTGCAACCTGTTTTGTGGCCTGATCAGCCTTGGCAAAAGCTTGGTATGAACAGAATTGGTCGTTTGCTCAAAGTTTCACAATATCGCGCGTCATCATTTCTCTAATTGAATATCACTCCAAGTGGTCTGAAATCTGTCGCACGCATTATGTAGCTTCTGAAGGTTATATTGAGTTTCTCTCTTCTATTTTCACCAGAGAAGGTTTGCCTGATGCAATAGTTACGGTCAATAATCCTCAGCTTCTGTCTCTTCCGTTCGGGACTTTTCTTTCGCAACGTCGCATTCAGCAGTTGATTTCACCTGCTTTGTACTCAAAATAGAATGGACTAATAGAGCTATGCAATTGTGTTCTGATGGAACACAAGTGGATCGCAAAATTGGTACAGCGTCTCCTCAAGAGTGCTGGTTGAATGCTGAGCTTCGTACAGTTTTTGCCCGCAGGACACCACAGGATTGTCTTCTGCCCAACTTCTTCATAATAGGCAACCTGGAGTTGCTCACGACATACTTTTCACTGATCGCCACCCTCCAGTTCCCTCAAGTCTGCAGTTTCACACCAGAGTCTATTCCCGTCAACAAGCAATATTCCAGTATGTGGGCAATTGTCGCGGTGCTAAGCCCCGGAAGTTCAAGGTCGGCTGACAGAGTGAACGTATGTGCCCAAGAAACGTCTTAAGTATCGTGGCAGTACCAAGTCTTGGAACAGGTTAGCCCAATTACTTTCGGTTGAATTATGGCAGCATAAAGAACTACTCTCGCATTGTGATTTCTCATACAGGTGCAGCTTCAACTCTTCAAATGTCTGCTATTGCCCTTCTACCCTTTCACAGTACTCGTTATAATAATGCATGTGCCTTTATCTTCAGACATTTCGTTCTCAAGGGGGGAGGACATTCCAAGGGTAGTTCTAGGTAAAGAGTCACATTAAATCCTAACTGTCATCATCAGATTAAAAAGAAATTGCCAGAAATTCTTGCAAAAGCTGCTACTTCACGTAATGAGGCCGTGACAGCAAGTGCACAGTCCGGACCAACGCCCTTCTCCGCCTCTGACCGTGCAGTGGAATCGCCAAGCCGGTCGCAAAAGCACCGCGCTCGTAGGGAGTGAGTAGACTTCCTCGCTTCGCAGACTATGTCTTAGACCGATGTGGAGATTATTTTTCTCTGTACTTCTATAAAGTGTACTAAGTGTTCTTTTACCATGTGCTTGTTATTCTATGTGCTTTCATCCTTCTCACTCCTGCGCTGAGCATGCTGTCCGACTGTATTTTAATGCGGGTTTTTTAAGGGGGATGATGTTATGTCGTGCGGTTTCATTGAGTTTAGTTTTCAGTTTCAGCTTCTGTTTCAAACATCATGTGGCGCCTCGCGCGGCAGTGTTCTCTACTATATGTATATATGTGTAAATAAATGAGTTTGTGACGCGCTGTTGTGCGAGACAGACATGCTTTTTTCTTTAGCCCAAGTAACGCGTGGCTGCCGCCGTCAGCGTGTGTATGCTGCGACCCTATCGTTCTTCCTTTTCGTCGGAATCGCGGCTAGCCAACCCCGACACAACAAGCTCTGCACCACCTAGGTTATCTTCACCTATCCTAGCAGCGCATGCACATAAGAGTAGCCATCGCAGAGCCACACAGACAGAGACAGACTAAGCAGCCGCCCACGCCGTAGGACCGGTTGTAGCTCGAGGCTATTATGAATGCCGAATATCCGCAATTCTACCTAAGAGTGTCACATGCCATGTATGCACGTTTTTTTGTTTCTTTAGTACTGAATTTTTCTTCGCGTGTACCGGCTGTCGTACCTCTCTATACTTTTCCACGCCAGGGAAAGATCTAGAAGTTCACGTTCATATGGTAAAATTAACCAGTTCGCTGTTTGTTATGCTTTACATAGATAGCAGAATATCTTTTCTCAACATAATGACAAGAAATTACATTTAGTCCAGGACTTTCATAAGCCTGTCACATTTACAGCTTGCCAACAGCAACTAGTAAAGGTAGTAATTTTTCATTGAAGATATGACCACTTTCGGTAAGAGTTTATGGACCTTCATCCGTAAAAGTACATTGAAAATTAGTAAGGAGCAGTCACATTATCTCATATCACTTGCGCTTGTTGGCATATTTAAAGGAGCTGAATAACAACAGCATAGAGAATAAATAAAGGTAAACAAATCTGTTGATAACGATCGTAATCGAGAACAGCAGCCCTATAGCGAAGGTATTCAATAAAAGTGCTTGTATAGCTGCCGAAGAGATGATTTCGAAGGTCCCCATGATTTTCAAGACGCATGACTTGGACGAGCTGGCTAGGTTTTTTTTTCTTAACGATGCTATGTGCTTTTTTTCTCCACCTTCTCAATAAAATAATTTGTCCATGTACTCTTATATTGTAGAACTAGTCACGACTCTCGTGGAAGCAAAGTTATTTAAATGGGCATTTTGAAGTTCTGCTACTCTTTTATATGCTTGTGATGGTGATACTTAAACAAGAAATCTCACTGGCAACTTAACACTGTTTACTTCTATTTTTTTCCAGTGCGCCAGCGCTGTGTTTGCCTAGGTAATGCGTGACCAGCTAAGCCTTGTTTTGCTTCTGCAGAAACTATGATCAACTGTGTGATGTCAACAGCGTGCCGTACTTCTCAGGGACAACAAAATCTCTTCCTATCTGAATCCTTACTTTTTGAAACGAAACTAATGGTCTGTAGAAGCGGTTCGTGGAAGTGTTTGTGAATCCTGATGCTTTGTACGCGTCTTAGATGTACCTGTCTACATATCGTCGTCATTTTTGAAATGATCTGAAAAGTCTTCAAGATACAATATTTATTTGTACTTCAACTTGTTCTGTGAAGCTGTGAGAGCTGATACATTTGTAAGTGTCATTTTTGTTGGAAATTACTCCAGTTAGTAAAATTATTAAGACAATCAGACAGCCATTGCTATTTAAAAAAAATAGTGCTTAAAGTTCTTGTACAAATATGTGTCTGGCAAAGCATGCAATAAGTATGTTATTCTCACAACCTTTGCAGTCTGAAGATTTGCCCGAATATTTCGCATATACCCGGTAATGACAGCTTTTTTGACGCATGAAGGCAATCAAGGGCGTCGTCGATTCGTGGCAGCGGATATACGTCTTTGCGGGTTATCTTGTTCAAGGCACGGTAGTCAACGCAAAATCTCCAGCTGCCATCCTTCTTTTTCACTAAAACAACAGGTGACGCCCATGGACTTGAAGAGGCCTCTATGACTCCTTTGGAGAGCATTTTCTCGACTTCTCGTTGTATGACCTGGCGTTCGGACTGGGAAACACGATACGGTCGCCGTCTAACAGGATTAGCATCGCCGGTATGTATTTGATGACGCACGAAGGACGTTTGCCCTAAAGGGCGGTCATCGAAGTCGAAAATATCTCGGTAGGTAGTCAGAACGTGGTGAAGTTGCGCCAACTGACAGGGCAGAAGATCAGGGGCGATCATCATCGTGATTTCGTCGCTAGGTGCGTTTGCTCGGCTGGCTGCAGTAGGGGACGAACAGTCTTCAGGGTCCAATGCCACGATGCTACATGCATCAAGTGGGGAAACGTGGGCTAACGAAATGCCTTGCGGGAGAACTTGGGTCGAACTACTGAAGTTAAGGAGCGGAAGCTGAACGTAGTTGTCCACAATAGTCACGATTGTATGCGGCACAGCAACACTTCGAGCCAAGAGCACATCCACCAATGGAGACACTATGTAGTCACCGTCAGGAAGAGCTGGTGATATCGTTAAGGCAACACACGTGGTGGCTTGCGGTGACAGCCGAACATAATCAACAGCGCACAAGCGGTGTGACGGTGAGGACGGCACAGGTCCAAGTCGAGGCAGTTCAAGTTGAAGAACGCCGGTTGCACAGTCGATGAGAGCAGCATGGGTGGACAAGAAATCTAAACCAAGAATTAGGTCATTTGGGCACTGCTCAATAACTGCAAAGAGAACAGATGTGGGGTGATCGGCGATAGTGATGCGTGCTGTGCACATTCCTGTGATGGCAAGACTTCTTCCGTCGGCGACACGAATAACGCCAGGGGCAGCCGGTGTGAGCACTTTCTTCAGGCGGCGACGAAGTCGGGCACTCATCACAGAAATATGCGCCCCAGTGTCAACAAGTGCAGAAACAGTCAGGCCGTCAACGTCGACGTCGATCAAATTTCGTCGTGTCGGCAGTACAAGGAGAGGATTTGAGGTCGGTACCGAGGATGCAGCTTCACCTCCAAGAGCTGCACCGCTTAGTTTCCCTGGTGAGAATTGAGCGGGGAGGTCGGGCGTCGTCGTAGAGGAGAAGGGGACGACGGGCGACGTCCTGGCGGCGAACGAGACTGGTGACGTCGAGGCGACGGTGAGCGGCTGTGCTGCGTATCAGGGGCATCGCAGGCGTAGGAATCGACGGGCAGAGGCCGGCGGTAGTTGTCGGCGATCGGCTCAGGAGGTTGGAAACGACGGTAGCTATCGGTGCGGCGAGCAGTGTTATACTGGTTTCGGGACGAAGACCAATGGTTGTGGCAATACCGTGCGACGTGACCTATGCGGCGGCAGTTAAAGCAGATCGGCCGATCATCCGCAGTTCTCCATTCGGCCGGATTGCGAGAGCGTGGATAAGACCTTTCTTGGGGTGGTGACCTGGGGCGAGGCGGCGACCTTGAACGGAAGCCAATTGGTCGAGACTGAGCAACGGCGCAGACATCGAAGCCCAAATTGCTCAGTTCTTCCCGCACAATCGACTGTACCAAGCAAACCTGAGGTACTTGCAAATCGACGTGGCCGTTGGCGGGAAGAGTAGGTGTAATTGCTTCGATTTCCCGCCGGACAATTCGCGTAATTTCAGACGCTGGTGAAGACTGCCGATGGGAGGACAGTCCATCTTCGCAGGAGGACGTCGCTGCGGTGTTCGGCAGTCGAGTAAATGATCTTGAAATCCGCCTGCTTTTGGCCAGTTCAAAACGCCGGCATTCCTCAATAATTTCGTCGACGGTCGCACAGTTCCGGCACATTAGCAGGTTGAACGCGTCGTCCGCTATGCCCTTGAGGACGTGGCCAACCTTGTCAGACTCCGACATGTCGTTGTCAACTTTACGACATAGAGCCAGCACGTCCTGTATATATGAGATATACGGCTCTGTGGACGTCTGAGCACGTATAGACAACTCCTTCTTTGCAGCCGCCTTTCGACCGATGGGCTTCCCAAATAAGTCGCGAAGCTTTTCCTTGAAGGTGTCCCAACTGCCGATCTCCTCCTCATGGTTCTCGTACCAGACTTTGGCCGTGCCTTTCAGGTAAAACAGCACATTGGCCAGCATAAGAGTCGGATCATACCGGTTGAGAGCACTGGTGCGTTCGTAGTCGGCTATCCAGTCGTCGACATCAACTTGGTCCGTACCGCAGAACGTTCCAGGATGCTTCGGATGCGTCAGCACGTACGTGGGTGGGGGTGGGGCCAGTGGAGGCGTTGCCGTGGATGGTGCGGGCGTCGCCGAAGCCGATGGAGAGGTGGCCGTGGGATCAGTCCCGTGTTCCATCACGGAAACTCCGATTTGACGACCACTGCGGAGCTCCGTTGTATGGCGCTTCGTTACCCAGCACTCCCACCAATTTGTTACGGAGCTCGCAAACACACGGAAGAGAGGAATGAGCGTATTTCCTATATTTACATGCCAAAGTGACGCTTCAGAGCTGCCAGTCTCTCGCGCGGCGAGTCCACTTCTTTTTCATCGAACTGTTGTCCACGACGGTAGAGCCATGCCCACTGCCTCGTAATAATATGTCACTTTAAATCTGCACAACGTTACGAGGTGTACATAAACTATTCCGTACATACTTCCATGTCATGATTATCATGTTTGCGCCTAGCATTTTCGTTCGTCTTTCATTCATGTCACGTCATACCAAGTTTGGTATATGTTAAGCAGGCAAAACGGCTGCGAGCGGGCTATGAGCGCAGCATTTATTCATGTTTTACATGTCACGCATACCATGGTTATCATGTTTGGACGTCACATTTACCTTTGTCACCCATCCGCGCTACGTACTGCCATCTCGTATATGTGAAGCTATTGGAACGACCACCAGTGCATCATCAGCGTGGTATGTACTCTTGTTCTTGCATTACACGCATGTCATGTATATTATGTTTGCACCAGTCATATACCCTCTTCATCCATTCACGTCATGTAATTACGAATTTGCTGTACATAAAACTAGAGAAACAACCGCGAGCGCATCGTTAGTGTAGCATGTAGCCGTGTTCTTACAAGACATGCATGTCATGATTTTCATGTGAGAGCCGGTTCCGTATGTTCCACTTGCAGTCATGTCATGCCGTACCAGCTTCGCGATATGTCACGTGAACAAAACAACCGCAGGAGCAGCAAGAACATGATGCGTAAATCATGACATTCATCACATGCACGCCATAATTTTCCTGTTATGGCTAGCCAGTTATGATTGTCATGCATCCATGTTATGGAATACCGAATTTGGAATAGCTTCCACTCTCCAAACTACCAGGAGAGCTAAAAGTCGTAGGCGGTAGATAGATAGATAGATAGATAGATAGATAGATAGATAGATAGATAGATAGATAGATAGATAGATAGATAGATAGATAGATAGATAGATAGATAGATAGATAGATATTGTCAAACTTGTCAAAGTTCGCTAAGGAATGCTTCGCATTTATATAAAACGAATACTTGTGTGATTTTAAATAGTTTTAGACGAAATACTGAGTCGTTACTGCAGCAAAAGAATCAGTGATGAGTAGAAGTTTTGTATGTGGTGAATAAATGTACTTCTGGTAATAAAAGGTACGTACATTTGCTACTAATCTCCATCAATTCGCTATCCCGAGAAATTGATGCAAAAACCAAGACGCCTTCCTAAGTGAACACAATTTAGAAATAATTTGATAACAAGACGAATAAACAAGGAAATTTTACGAAATTGCTGGTAAGGAGAATTCGGATTGATTTATTCAAGCGCACTGAACCTCAGAGTCCGCTTTTCAATTACAAACGCCCTGTGCGCAAAACTGCGAGACCGATAAAAGTGTTGGATGGTTTGAAATATAAGTTCTGCAGCAACATTTTTCTTTCTTTTTTTTTGAAACACTTCATCATTCAAACGCTACTTGTTTTTTTTTTCAATTCACGTGTTGATTTTGGGCTAAACAAGAAAATATATTTAAATATATTTTGCTGCGAATATTGTGTGATTGCATGTTTTGAACTTAAGACACGTTTGTTTTGTACGAGTATACATGATATTATTATCAGAGCAATAAGTAACAGTGCAAATAAATGCTGCTGCAAAAAGTGAGCAAATTGCTCAACATCTACTGGCTGCTCTGAAAAATAGAACTTTTGAATAAGGGTACCATTTTTGATGAACGTGCTTTTGATAAGCTAAATATTTTTAAAGTAATTTGAAGCCTGAACATCTAATCCAACCAATTTATTTTGAACTTCTACACGGCCACTTGCAGAAAATGTTATGGTGTTACGCGCATCATATCTGCAATAAGAGGTCTTTTTTATTTAACAGTTCTGGACGCTTGCGACTGTTTGATGAGGTAAATAGATTGATGATATTTTTTTCTGGCAGTATGTTTAGCAAATAGTCGCAGGCGGTAAAATTAATAGGACACAAGATTTGAAGCGCTAGTTATTTTGTAATAGAAATCTTTAGGATGTTTGATATTATGCAGCATCTGTGTATTGTGAAGAGGAATACGTACTTGGCTCTCTACATCGACAATCTTGAGCACGGTGTCGAAGAACTCCCGGTTTGCCACCTGCTTGGAGACAGCAAAGTGCGCCAGCTCATCGTAGATGGCATTGTCTGCCACGTTGTGCTTCTGCCAACCACCAGGCACAACTATCTCCTCTTCGGCGTTGCATGCGACAACGGCTAAAGCAGCCACCGCAATCCCATACAAGACGACTGTTGACGAAGCCATTGTTACCTGCAGTTGTGTCAGTTGGAGAAAAATGCGTCAATCTTACAGGGGCTCTTAAATTGATCCAATTCACAAGGATCACTGCTGTGTGTTTAAGTTTTGTATATTCACTGTCAAAAATCGCAGCTCCTAGTATTGAGTTTGCATAAAAGGATGACATATGCGTTTCACGAAGGTATTTTTTAATTAGCAATATTGCACCGGTGGAAATATTTGTTCCACTACGCACTAGATTTCACCCAAGGGCATTACGTAAAACTCGCAGATGCACTGGTGAGAAACTTGTGTCCTCGTGTGGAGCCAGTCTAGAAAAGAAACTGGGCTAGTCCTTGTTGTATGGATTGGCGGAGATATTAGTCATGTTATCCTCGTTTACAATCATTTTTTTGCGATAAACGTATGCATATGGCATGCCAGAAGGCAATCGCAACGTCAATAATTGTGTGCACCATGTCATTCACTAGAGACAACAAATATCAAACTTTGCGTCAACTTGCGCCGACGCATCTGTCCACAGGCCCTGTTTTACAGCAGTGATATCTTAGATGTCTGAAATATCATGCAAAGTTTGCACCTGGAGTGTGAAATTAATTGCAGGATGTATTATTCTGTATCACCTCGAAGCTTAGCTGACGTACACATCCACTACTCTTGTCCAGCATTCCTTTTTCCGCAATGCCGACATTGATAACTGAAATTTAATTATTAGAATTACCAATCATTGTGTAAAATGACTCAGAATGTCAAAGAAACTTACCGTTTATTCTAGGGCTTCACCAACCAAAAAACGTCCTCGGTAATGTTGCTTAGAAAAATAACACGACCTTTGAAATCCCGCTGTTGATATACAACGACGTCCACTCAGCTTTCACTTTCTTTGGAAATACTTGGCGCGCACAGTATATAGGCGGGGAGGAAATCCCTCACAAAACCGGCTAGGAATGGCTTCCGCATCTTGGTGCGCCTCTCTGCACACACAATGTTTATTTTCACTCCGTGACCACCTACGATGGTCATCATGGAGCTAGCTTGTAATAAAGTCGGGAAAGGCTGCCATTCAAGGAGGTGCATGATTATGCCCGCTGGGTAACCTTGTTTACTTCCACCGTCGCCACGTGGCTTTCTAATAATTCACGACACCTCAAGGTCTCGTGCCGCACGTTGGTATAGCTAAGTCAGCGGCATGTCTATTTCAAGCTACTGGAGCTGGAAAATGGACAGAAATAAGCGTGACCACTGCGGAGTGTGTACATATTCTACACTACAGCCATCTGCTGCACATATCATAATATGTATAGCGCATGTTATTGATTTCGCTGAAGCAGACCTCTCTGTCTTATGTTTCCGTCCCTCTAAAGCCAGTTTAATGTTCTCGTAACGCCACGTGTTACGCATGTACCGTACATGACGCAGAATGGGCGCGAAGAATTTTACATCTTAAAACGCCCCTTCATGCACGTGACAGCCGCAGGTTCTGCAGAAGTTCTTTTCCTTCTGCATGTTTTACTTGTGTTCGATGACTACTACCTACGAGATGTATTTTTTTAGAAAGCAACTTTCAGCATTGCAAGAAAGAGATGCGTTTATCTCAATGGCACTTCCTAAAAGCTATACATTAGGAAAGTATTTTGGAAATATGAACAAATTGTCAAATGACGCCGTTTTTCGTACAAGACACGTAAATTATCGTTTTTTTAAGTGCCATTGATGCCATTTTATTTGTTCTTGTTTGACTAGTCCGTCTTCTAGGATATTTGGCTCCGTTGGGTTATGAGGCTTTGAATTATATAATATGTCTCAAAATGTAAGGTTGCCAACGGTATTCCGCACTGTCATTGTCTTTCGACACAGCAATCCTGGTGACAGGACACGACCTAAGATACAATTGAAATCGCCTCTGTATATGCGCTCTCATCAGCCGCACATGCTACAGCATTATGCACTGTGTCCGTCAAGTCCATGTGGCTTATCTAAACAATGTATGACCGAGCTATTCAGCCCATCTGGTTTTACGTATTCGCCTACGACACTACTATTTTGTTCTTCACCCCCCCCCCCTCCCCTAAAGCGCGAAAAATCTTCGCCACATACTAGACTTCTTGGCTAATGACACAGAGAAAGCACCTAAACAAAGCCGTGAAACGCCAAACCTTCATAATGTAAAAATAACATTGTCATCACTGCCAAAACAAATTTGTACCATTGCCGATACTCTCTGTGGCTCGCTGACCAATCACGCACCTTTTGTGGTTGTGCTGGTAACCTGGAGAAAGCGCATGTAGCTGAAAACTAATGCAAATGTAAAAGTACATATGGAAAAGTGAATTGTCGCAATGTGTACTTGTGCGTGATACCACTCTGATTGTTCTTTCGTGTGTGTGGTATTTGTATTTCTCAAACACATGTCTCAAACTATAAGGGGTCTTAAGCGTGGTTTGTATGACTAATGAGTGTAAAGCTTATCGAATAGAGCGTGATACACATTCAACATTGAGAATAGGCACAATTGATAAAATTTTCACTCGTGATGCGCTCTCCGTACTTTTCCGTATGCGTTTCAGCGTGTCGTCAATAAACACGCTTCGATATTGCCTTCGTTAGAGGGCAGTAAAGAACTCTTTGGACTTGCAGTTCAGAACATAAATATCCTAGTATACAATCGTGAAAGTTGTTTATCACCCTCCGAGGTGCAAAGATAGGTCGCCGACACCAAAACACTAATAAGTGAGCCCCCAATGATGCCCCAGTGTCCACAAAGTTGTCATTTATGGCAATATGGTGGACAAAAGACGTGACACATATTCATCAACGAAAGCAATGCCAACAGCGAGGTGGAACTCATAATTAAGCGTGACGAGTTTTCTAAATAATTTTGCTTTTTCACCAACAACGCACGACCAAAAGTATGCGAGAAAGTGAGGCGTACACAACAATTGCTCATTAAATTTATATCACCTAGGGCATGATTTATCAAATTAGTTTCTGCAGTTCCCTTTTTAGGCTTCCACAATCCACTGATAACCACTTAGATGGTGAACCCACTGTGCGATCAATCGAATGCTGACGTCCCAGGGGCAATAAGCACAGCTCAGTGGATAACAGAAACGTGCGAACCCGACAACAAATCCTGTCAGCAGATTGTAGCGAGCGTCTCTACAGACTACAAAAAGAGCTGGGCGATTAAGATTGCTCTAGAATGTCGGAGGCCAGAAGAATTCAATATGCGTGCTTTTCCGGTGTGAAGATATGTGCCGAAGATAAGACAGTGGACATTTTAGAGCCATTTGCGACAACACAAGTTCGTAAGCAGCCATTGTCGTCACAAGCGTATCTGAAAAATAAGCCCGGCAATCAGCTGGAACCAGGAACTGGCAACGCGGGTGGCCCTCACTATGACTGAGCCTCGCATCCATTTGTTGCTGCGAGGAAAGTTAGCTCAATTGCGTGTCTACGTTATTTTTATGTATGGTTTCGCTTTCGAATTCAATGAACCTGAGTGTGGTAGATACCTCATGAAATAAGCTTGCAGACAAGCGCGGTGAATGCGAAAGTTACACCATACTTAGACCACGTTCACAATCGCCTACTTCCAGTGTTCTAGGCGATCGTAATCCGAGCCATGCTCTCTATCAACGCGTCTCTGTTGAGACCATGAAGCTTTATCATGCTGCACCGGTGGTTTGCAATTTGAGCCGATGCAAGCCGCCACCGACGACTTTGGCCCCATTGTCAATCTGCGGCCGGCTGTTCAGATCACGTGGTTTCAGCTAGTGGAGCCAAAGCCATGAAGCGGGAAAGCAATTAGCTTTCGCGTGGTGGAAACCTCGGTCTCTAACGAATATTAGGCGTTGAAGAGATTTCTTTCTGGTGTTTTCCTGCTTTCGCTACCTTGAAGGCCAAGCGGGAACGCGCCTTTAATCCAGCTTAGCAGGCTTCCCTGGGACCATCTTGCGAGAGAACTCCTGGTCTATAGTTTACCAAGTGCATGTTTTACTACCCGCATGCCTTCATATGTCTCTGTAAAATAAATTTTATCATTTAGCTTTTATTTGTTACGAATTGTATAGTGTAAAAAAATAATAATGCTAGTTTTTTACAGTGAGCGTAACAATAACAGGTTGCTTTTGGCAGCTGCTTTTATGCTTTCGGTATCTTCAACTGAACAACGGTTGCATTTTACTGGTAGTGTGCCTATGGCTGATTCAAAACTTTTGAACACCTAACGTGCTTCTGCACGATTTCTGGGCATCAGAAGATATCTGCCCCCGTGATCGGCTCACCTTTAAAACAACAACAATTGCATGAAAAGACTTCCGTGCGATGTTAGGTGATGTAAAAGTGAGACCAGAATTGACGTCCCCAAATCTGGCGCTAGATGACATTTTGCTGATGTTATATTGTGCAGGGGTGTAGCAATGATTTTTGTACCTTCCATTTGGCGCTGACGCCAAGGAAAGCTGACGCAACCGATGGTCGATTTCTGCTTTTGATGAAACATGTGAGCATTTTCTTCCCTAACAACCAGCATTTGTTGTGTGTACACACACTACGAGTGAAAAGTTTTAGAAATGGGATACAAATGACTAGTGCCTTCTCTCGCTAGGTGGCTTTTATGCAGGCGGTATGGTGAAGAGGGGTTGCAGAGAGCGTCCCTAGTGCTTGGTGGCGGAAACGGTTTGGCGAGTATATATAATACTGCAGTGTCACACGGGCACTTAGATTTGCGACCAGGAGATTCACATCGGTGTTCTTGATCGCGATGAACTTTGTGGCCACTGCTTCACCACCCAAGTAATCCTGTTCAAGCTTGGCTCAGATGAAATTCACGAGGTGGAACTTGCTTTTCATCCAACATGGCATCGACAAAACTCAGCATACAATATTTCATTAGAGCCATGTACGAGCAATATGTTATTCGTGCAAGAACTGCTAGAACGTAAAAAACTTTTCGTGCTACTGCAAAAGCAGTTTCATAAATCGATCTTTCGGCAGAAGTTTTTGCATTTACCTATAATGCTGTGCGAGAATCTCGCTCATCATTTTCAATTCTGATGAGTGACAACCCCTGTTTGAAGCCGTCTTAACGCAGTTGAACGGCAGTTTTGTTGCACACGCCAGAGTTTCACTGCCGGCGCCTCAAGTCTCCCAGTTGCCCCTGCCAACGGCCAATTGCTATAATGGCCTCTTCATTCGACCATGAAGTGCGCATACTCTGCGACGTAGTCGGAAAGCCGGTGATACATACGAATTTTCTTCGAAGTGCTCTGACTAATGTGACTGTGCGAGAGTTGAATTTGTCGTTTGCCGATTGTTTGCTTTTTACATATTTATATGCGCTCAATTCGTATGTTAAAATATGCATTTTTGCACATAAACTTCTAGTTTTTCACTACAAAGAGTTTGTAATTTCTTTCATAAATAAATATCGACCTTTTAAAACCTGCCTTTGTAGAACTATGCCTGATTTTCCTTTTTCTTGTGCTTTCAACAAGCTTGGCCAGGGGGTGCAGAGGACACGAAATCGCAATCTCTCAAACGGGTTGCCATGCTGCGTGGATTGCGATACTCTAGATCCCGATCCTGCCTGATCGTGATTAAAAGTAACCGTGTAGTAGTGACCTCATTCGGATCGTGGTTAATCCAGATCACTATTGATTGCGAATAAAAATGCCTGCGTTACAACAATATAAGTGTGCAGTTCCTGCAGCACACCACGAGCCATCTCCCGCCATAACTACGCTTCCGCTGCGCTGGGAACGCACACCTGGTGTTTTACTTGGAGCGCTTCAACAGTAATGGCTTCGACGGTGACAGAGGGATGGTGATGGCATGGTGCAGGTAAAAAAGGCTTCACTTCTACTGAACGCCAGGCCTGCACTGAACGCACAGTACCGTCGTGGGAAAAAGCTGGAGAAGCGGCCTCTCTAAAGAGCGCTGAAAACTCTCTTGGGGCGATTACTGTTAGTACAGTGGCAAGGTACGTAATCACATTGCAAAATAAGGAACAATCTTAAGTTTTAGTATTCATCGTTGTTTGGATAAACCAAGTGCCTACTAGGCACCTGAAAGGCATGGTGAATGCGTACTTTGTTCATGCTGTGCCGAAGAGGTGCGGCACCTTTACCGTGCCTGCGCGCCGCAGTGATGTGTGTAAAGACGAGTACCTGTAGTAGGAACACTTTCGCAAGACAAAAGCTGCAAAAAATCGCAGAATACCCACTGAGTGAACGATGAAGAGCTTGACGAAACGTCCATTCATTCGATGGTCCGTTTATCCGTCTGCTGTCTCTCTGTCTGTGGTCTGTTCATCCATCCATCCGTTCGTTCACCTACCTGTTCGTTTGTCTTTCTGTACGTCCATTCATCTGCCCATCTGCCTGTCCATCCATGTGTCCGTTCATTCGTCCTTCTGTCCGTCCAACTGTCCATCTGTGCGTCTATTCGTGCGTCCATCCGTGCGTCCATTCGTGCGTCCACCCGTATGTCTGTCTCTTCGGCTGTCTCTCCATCGTGCGTGTATCTCTGTCTGTCTGTCTGTCTGTCTGTCTGTCTGTCTGTCTGTCTGTCTGTCTGTCTGTCTGGCAATGCCTCCTTTGATTCTTTCAATTCCAGTGGAAAAGTGCGCCTAGCAACAAGAGCCATCAGCTCTGCCTTCGTTCAGAGAAAAACCATGATGCAACGCTACATGAGAGGTTACACTGCATGCGTCACATGAGATTCCCGACCACTCTACGCTGAAGATGAGGTATACATGTTTCCCACTACAATGTTGTACGTCCGTCCGATTTTTTCCTCGTGCCCCCCCCCCTCCTTTTTTTTTTGTGGCTCGAAGCAACGCAACCACCGCAACACGTCGCAGTGCATGTAGTAGCGTTGCAGTGACGCTTCTCTATTGATGGCCCGCAAGCGCCACGAACGGCGACACGTTATCTCAAAACAGCGTATCTTTTCAGAGCCAGCGGTGACCGCCAGTATAGTGAGCAAGAAGAATACAAGACGGCGCCCCACTGATCTGTACACAACTGAACAAAAAAATGACTTCACATCATTTTTTGTTGCTATAGGCATTGCGTGTGGAGGCTCCCTCTCCCATGACAGCAAAACACACGTGAAGGCAAGAGTTTGGAGGAGAGCAGGAAAGGGCTAGAGGAGAGGGTGGTGAACGGCTGGACCAGGCATATCTGTCTGCCATTGAAATTAGAAAAGTAAGGAGGTCTGTATTGTGTTTTGTGTGTTCGTCCCTCCGGCATTATGTATATTTCTCTGTCTGTCTGTCTGCCTGCCTGCCTGTCTGTCTGTCTGCCTGTCTGTCTGTTTGTCTGTCTATCTGTCTGTCTGTCTGCCTGCCTGCCGGTGGGCTCTTCCATCCGTCGACCACACGAAAACATATAACGCCATCCATCGATATTGAGCTTCATCGTTTCACCAAGTACCAGATCACTCGCCGGTGGCCCGCGGACGCCTCGGCGCATAGGCGAATACGTCACATGCATGTGATCTAAAAGTCCTGAGCCAGCCGGAGTTGCCTCGGGTCATCTGCGCGCTTGGTGCTGGTTGCATCCGCTGTGGCATTTGCTATGACAGGCTATGCCGTCTGCTCCCTCTATAGGTGTACACAGGCCACAGCGCCGACCCAATTCCAATCTAAACAACAGTTATGTAGTGAATTATACCTATTTCTGTTTTGATAGAACTTACTGTAAGGGGACTACTCGAGCACGTGTGCATCGTAGACCGGCGCGGCCGTTCCACCACTGTTTTTCCTAGAGAGTACAACGCGTGTTTACCCAAGCCTTCAGGAATGTGCACAGTCCTCGACGTGGCTCAGAACACTGATGACCAGAACTGGGTTCGCAAGCAATCTGAAATCCAGAAACATGCGAGTAGCGGACAGAAAAGCAAAGAGAGAGCAAGAGCACGTCAAAAATTTCCGTGTCTAACTTAAGATGGCCGCACAGGCATGCGCCTTGCGCTGTCGGCTGCCAGCTGCCCGAAAGAGATCATTCAGGACTGGTCCCGGGACCCGCAGGCTGTCAGGCACGCGAAATATGAACGAACGTACGTTCGAGCAATCCCGGACCAGTGGGCGGAATTTCCAGTTGGTCCCCGAGAAAAAAGACTGCAGCGCCGGCATCCGAGGCCATACGGAGCCGTCCGGGACGTGTAAATCGATGACGCTTATTATTTCGAAGGACATATACTTACGACACCATCTAGTGAGCAATTCTCAAAACTAACTAGAAGCAGCGACTATACTGCAACGTACTTCCAGGAGGGAAGCAACCCACATCTTAAGGAGCTTCGCCCCCAAAACGGTGTGTGCTCTCAGTTGTTGTCTTTCATGTGGAAGCAATAAAGCTATGCGTTCTGACAATGCGACGGCCGATGAAGAAAACAGAAATGTATTCAAGTCTTTCGGGACGTGAACTGCACGAAGTGGGCCGCTCCTATGCTGGTATAGACAGACCCAGCCTCTAGGCCACGTCATGCGCCCGTTCAACTTGCATGTGGCTGATACCTTGATTCTACTTCACTGCTTACGCAAATCACACTACTTGACGCAAAGTTTCCATTCTGACTTTCTAGCATGCAACTTATTACATCTCTTCACGTTACTTTTTCTTTAGAGTGAAAGCCATGTAAAGTTCTTTTTAGGTGAACGAGCTGCTATAAATAAAAGGGGGGGGGGGGGTTATTTACGTAGCTGGGCAAGAGAGCAAGAGTGACTGTATCATTTTGTTGCTGAAGTTCTCGCCTTTGCTTTTTTATATATGTTGTTTTTAATAAACGTTGTGATTGCGTGCTCCTTGCCTGTACTTTTTGAACTATCTCAAACTTTCTGTGCTCCGTTACCATTGACATGAATCTGTACCACGTTGTCCAACCATGAACCCTTTCATAGTTTTAGGCTTATTTGCTGTAGAGTACTTTACTGGTACGCATTGTGTTGGCGTTCAAATTCAGAGCGATCGCGCATTTTTTTTTACTTTTTGTTCGCGATAGCGATTACAAATACGCCCTAAATACTGGCTGTGGTGATAACATACCATCCTTGGCTGTTAAAAAATGTGCATCAAAAGCTCTTCGGCAATATGACAATAACCAGAATGCCCACCAGGATACAAGCATCATGGAATAGTCTACAGAAGTTTTGCTGTTTCAGCGGGGCGAGTAACGAAAGAAATAAATTCGAAGTAATTGCAAGCCAAACTAGCGTTAGAAGTGTGAGTGGTGATAAGTGTGCGACATGTAGGCAAAATTGGCGGTAAATAGTAGCTTTCGTAATGTTTCAAGCTATGGATGGATAGGACTTTCTTGCCAGCGGGAAACACTGTACGCATACAAATTAAGGTGCTTGTATGACATGTGGACATATTTCTGATTGTTTCAGCATAAAAAACATTCAATTTCACTTCTTGCTGCACTTTTCAAGCAAGAGTGAAATTGTTCCCGGGAGGGCATAAATAAAAAGTTGTGCTAATGAAAATGTCAAATGATTGATGAACAATAAAGCAAGTTCATTGAGTTGGTGACTGCAGTCAATAAATGTTCTTTTTTGAGGTCCTGTGGTAAATAACAGTGCAAATTGTAACGCCTTAAAGTGCAGTCTGAAGAATCAGAAAGACTATCAAGACTTAGGGGGAGCCAGTTGATCCTTCGCAGGTGAATGAGGTCAGTTCGCGCACCTTTGTCCAGGGAACATCAGTGATTGCAGCAGTGCATACGTCCTTGATGATCTAAAAAAAAGAAGAATAAAATAGGAGTGCGACAGTATTCAACTTTTTTCGTGGTTCGATCAAACATAAATAACCTATTAAGGTTTTTATGCATCGCGTGTGTGAAGTGTTTGAGAAAAGAGCTTTAAATCTTCATAAGCATCACCGTCTTCTCTATATTTGCCGAAGTATCAGGGTTCGTCTACTTCTAAACTTTTCCAGCTTTACAGAAGACTCATATTGTTTAAATCTGATCTAGTTTAAAATTAAAATAGAGGGCGCGGGTTGTCTTACTTCTATTACGAGCCGATTATTTTGAATTGAAACGAGTGTACTCCAGAACATGACAGGATTTTTTTTCAAACATGAGGAAATAGTATACAGTAATTATCTGCACTTATCATCTCACGCCTTTGTACAGTATAGATTGGCAAGCGATTATACCTCACTGAGGCGGCCTGAGGTTTCCCCCATAGCTAAGAGCTATCACAAAAGTAGTGCTTTCGAACAATCTGTTGTTGCCGCTTTGAATCACGTTTATATGGCAAAGTAGCTAAGCTTACTCCGCAACATATAGTCTCCTTGCACTCTAAATCTGCTTTCTGCCAGGGTGATTTCACGCAAGAACATCTGTTAGCTGGCACCCCACGTGATTATATTGCTTCTGCGGTGTAGCTTTTCAATCGAGCTCGCCTTCTAAGTGAAATATAGCATCTTAAGCAATGTTAACGAAGAAGAAAGAGAAACAATAGTTTACTGACTCCAAAAAAAATGTCTGCTAAAACAAAACTACAAGAGTAACTGTGTTAACCGAGCAAACAACTGTCATCACAATGAATTCAATGTACAATTGAGGGCCGCAATAAATTTTAAAACGCAGATTACGTAGTGGAACGTAATGTTTACTATAAGAAATGTTAGAAAAAATGGTCTTTATTTTCTGAAAACCGTTGGCTTCTCCTGAACTTAAGCTTCGGTAATATATGTGAGGTAGACCAGTTTTGAAAAAAAAATGAGGGTGTTGAAGACCAGGATGTTGCGAAATGCTGCGTTCAGTATATCTTTATTGATAAAACACAGGTGCTTTGACGACCTCACCATAAACGAAAACTGACACACTCACTGTTGTTCATGCACGACGTATAAGAAAATATCACATTCCTGGTAAATATGACCCATCTTTTGGCCAGCACACGTGGTACTGGTTACCAGTCAAAAGCGTAAAGTAATAACAATTTATCCTTTTGCATAAGCGTGTATCAACACGTAGCAGCAACCTCTCATTTTAATGCAGTGAAAAAAAACCTATATTGTGTCTAGACTTTTCACAAGCCTGTCCCTACAGCAGGAAACAAACTATGGCCAGTTAAAGTGAATACATTTTTTGGCAGATTGATTGATATGTGGGGTTTAACGTCCCAAAACCACTATATGATTATGAGAGGTGCCGTAGTGGAGGGCTCCGGAAATTTAGACCACCTGGGGTTCTTTAACGTGCACCCAAATCTGAGCACACGGGCCTACCACATATTTTTGGCAGAACTTACGACTATTTTGGTCCGATATTTTAGTCCACGCTGCTGTAAACCTACTGCGAATATTAGTAATAACCATTTACTGATTAGCTCATGTGATTCACGCTTATTTATCTGTTTGAAGAGCTACATAGCTGTAGAGTAAAGGCAAGTTAATCTTTTTTGCTAGTAAGCTTTGACCCTATACTTGTAATCTCTTAGCCTGACATATTCATCAAAAGCTTGCTTATGAAACAGAACAATTTGACGCATCGTTGTTTTGCTGCGTTTTGTAACTCTGCGACCTAATTAAGAAAATGACATTGCCAACGAAACAGTTACCGAATATTTCTTCATACCCCATAACTCTGTAGTAGCCTGATACAGTAGATTCTTATTTCTTTTCTAAATCATAAACAACTGTAAAATATCTGCTGTCTGCAACATGCTTTTAGGCACTAACCACGCGCTAAAGACATTCTAATTCGTTTTGTATTATGCAATGCTGAGTCAAGGTATAACGCAAGTTTCTAGAGCTGTAATAGGCCATACGAATGTTGATTTGAATTCCTCCTGTAAACGACTTAAGTAATAACCGAAGAGACCTGTATATTAAGGCTGCTACTCAAACGTTGGCTGAATAATCAAATAGGAATCGCATTCATGAAGATCAAGTGGAAGTACTAATATCCTTCTTACTTCCATCAATATTATCAAGTAGAACAATATCTTAAGCATCTGTCACGTAGATGCCTTGGTGCAGCTCTAAACAAAAAAAAATGAGAAAACCTCTGCGGTTTCTAACGGCCAAGTTCGCTAGCCTTACTTGTTCTTGCCAAGTACAGGCATGCCTCGCTGATAATAAAACACGCTCGATATTAGTAAGTTGGAGCTTTAAAAGCCTTTCGCTAAGTTGTTCTCTGCGGTGTATTGTCTATAACTGCTATCTGAACGAAACTATTTGGCTCTAACATAACAAAATAAATAAAAAGTATCTGTGCTAGTGACACTCCGCTATGACTATACCTTGCTGACTTCTGTATTGATGAAAATATGTTATTGTCTGGGAACCATTTCCTTCGCCTGGTGAACATCTGGCACATATTTCGCTAAATAATGTGAATGCACTTCCTTGTTGTTTTCAACGAAGCATATCGAGCCTACAAACCATTACCTCTGTGCTAAAAACCGATTACCTCTTTGGACTTGGGCACACATGTTGCCTTGCTGTAAACTCCTGGAATGGGGCAAGTCGATTCCGTAATCTTGAACTTGATCCTGTAGTTTGTACCAGCTACAGTCTGTGAGAACAAGAACGAGAAATCATGCCAAAATAACGTAAAAAGGATATATTCTATGTGATTTTAGGTTGGAATATTGATAACTGTTGAAAATATTTTTAACAATAGTATAATCCTCCTGAGAGAGTGCAGGCATCTCTGGTGCTTAAAAAGAAGACATCACGCTCACGGTTTACTAAGTAAGCAAGAAAATTGAACAAAATTAGCCTCTATGCTAAAAACATTATAAGTGCCCGCTGATATTTCGGCCAATCCTGAGGAATAATATGTCTCAGCAGGAAAGTACATTCTTTCGGCATTCAGCGATAGCCCACAGCACATCTGAGGAGACGAACTCGGATCGTATGAATGATTTTTTTTTCATTGTTACTCTAGACACTCCCGTTTTGTTTTTCGACGGAATGCGAAGCAAACCAAGGGTTTACTGTGGCGGTGGACTCGATAAACACAAAATGGTGTATATTCAGGGTTTAGGTAGTCTTGACGCAATGAAATCCTCTCTTGTGTGTTATTAAATGTCTCTGCTCAAAGGTTCCGAGTAATGTTGAATGAACATAATGTCGCCATCACAAGGCTACCTGGACCATTTTGTTAGTAAAAATAATAAAGATAATAAGGTCTACCTAGGCACTTGTAGAGAGCATGTGCAATTAATTCATTGAAGCTAGTTTGACCGCTGAAGCCGTATATCAATTCCGGATGCTAAGTCGATAAGGCCAAATAACTGGCGGGAGCAGTTCTATTATGCTGCAATATGTTAATTCATTTTATTCAATAACTTCGTAGTTTCAACCATTGCACAAACTATGGCCAGTTAAAGTGAATACATTTTTTGGCAGAACTTACGACTATTTTGGTCCGAAATTTTAGTCCACGCTGCTGTAGACCTACTGCAAATATTAACATTAACCATTTACTGATTAGCTCATGTGATTCACGCTTATTTATCTTTTTGAAGAGCTACATAGCTGTAGAGTAAAGGCAAAACAGAAAAAGGCAAATTAATCTTTTTTGCTTGTAAGCTTTAACCCTATACTTGTATTCTCTTAGCCTGATATATTCATCAAAAGCTTGCTTATGAAACAGAACAATTTGACGCATCGTTGTTTTGCTACGTCTTGTAATTCTGCGACCTAGTTAAGAAAATGACATTGCCAACGAAACAGTTACCAAATATTTCTTCATACCCCATAACTCTGTGGTAGCCTGATACAGTAGATTCTTATTTCTTTTCTAAATCATAAACAACTGTAAAATATCTGCTGTCGGCAACATGCTTTTAGGCACTAACCACGCGCTAAAGGCATTCTAATTCATTTTTTATTATGCAATGCTCAGTCAAGGTGTGACGCAAGTTTCTAGAGCTGTAATAGGCCATACGAATGTTGATTTGAGTTCCCCCGTAAACGACTTTAAGTAATAACCGAAGAGACCTGTATATTAAGGCAGCTACTCAAACAAATATTGGCTGAATAATCAAATAGGAATCACATTCCTGAAGATCAAATGGAAGTACTAATATACTTCTTACTTCCATCAATATTTATTTATTTATTTATTTATTTATTCAGAATACCCCTAAGGGCCCTCTCACAGGAGGGTATTACATAGGGTAAGGGGGGGGGGGCTATAACACATACAGGTACATGAAATGATTAATAGAACCAGAAAACACACAAACTAAACACCGTACAGCTACTAAATACATTAGAATAAATATAAGGTCAATATTCTTACCGCATAATCTTAAATAATCAGAAGAAATAATATGAGTCAAACAATAATAAAACTAAAAAAATATTTTAAAATTGAACTACACAAAGAAGGAAATAGAGTCACAAGAGTACAATAAAACGCAATCTAGCTTACTACAACAACACGTGCCATAAAGCATAAAGAAATGGCAACATCACCAAAATTACGTGTGAATAACTGAAGTAGGCAAACACAGCAATAAATAACACGAACCATGAACATACGCAGTTTCTACAAAAAACACGGTTTGCAGAAAAAAGAAAAAAGAGGGGGGAATGTCGCAAAAGGTTCACACGCTTTCACTCATGTTTAGTAGGTTCTGAAATTCAGTGATATCGGTGACGGTTGCAATGTTTGAAGGTAAGTCATTCCACTCGGTTATTGTGCGCGGTATGAAGGATCTAGCATAATGAAAAGTGCGACAAGGGAAGCGTTCGATTTTAAAGGGATGATCGCGGCGCGGAAAGATGGCAGGGGGTGGCCTAAAGAAGTCCTCGTGAAGTGATGTGTGATGGTAGAGCTTATGAAGTAGTGATAAGCGAGCAATTTTACGGCGACGTGATAAGATTTCCAGTTCGGCACGAATTTTCAATGAAGTGACGCTAATGTGACGTGAATAATCAGAAAAAATAAAACGTACAGCACGGTTCTGCAGGGCTTCGATGTTTTCAATAATGTAGTCTTGATCGGGATCCCAAATAGCTGAGGCATATTCTATTTTAGGACGGATTAGGGTGATATAAGCCAGTTTACGCAAGTGCGAGGGGGTGTGTTTCAAATTACGTTTAAGGAACCCGAGTGAGCGATTTGCTGAAGCAAGGGTGACGTTAATGTGGTGATGCCATGACAGGTCAGACTGAATGTTAACCCCAAGGTATTTATAAGAACAAATTCAAGTAGAACAATTATTCAAGTAGAACAATATCTTAAGCATCTGTCACGTAGATGCGTTGGTGCAGCCCTGAACAAAAAAAATGTGAAAACCTCTGTGGTTTCTAACAGCCAAGTTCGCTAGCCTTACTTGTTCTTGCCAAGTACAGGCATGCCTCACTGATAATAAAACACGCTCGATATTAGTAAGTTGGAGCTTTAAAAGCCTTTCGCTAAGTTGTTTTCTGCGGTGTATTGTCTATAACTGCTATCTGAACGAAATTATTTGGCTCTAACATAACAAAAGAAATAACAAGTATCTGTGCTAGTGACACTCCGCATGACTATACCTTGCGACTTCTGTATTGATGAAATTATGTTATTGTCTGGGAACCATTTACTTCGACTGGTGAACATCTGGCACATTTCGCTCAATAATGTGAATGCACTTCCTTGTTGTTTTCAACGAAGCATATCGAGCCTACAAACCATTACCTCTATGCTAAAAACCGATTACCTCTCTGGACTTGGGCACACCTGTTGCCTTGCTGTGAACTCCCGGAATGAGGCAAGTCGATTCCGTATGCTGAATTCAGTGAAAGGGTGACATAGATCTGCATTTGTGAAAAGGTCTGTGATTAACAGAACTGCGGGTTGATTCAATAGCACTTCAACTGCAATTTAAGAACTGAAGTATTACGTTTGTTTTGTGGTGCTAATAGTGGATCTATGGTGATATATATCACAGTGAAAAAAAAGCTGGCTAGGGAAATAACAAGATATAGCAAAAAATGTACATGTTGTTCTAAAGACAGTACTGAGAAATTGTATCACCTTATGTATTAAACATTTTGCTAAATGAAATACTTATGCATATTATACGTGCGGTATCGCCTTGCAAATAATTCACCAAATCCCACTTCTTAAACAAGAACATGGTGAGCTCTTTGAACTTCTCCTAAAGGCATTTAGAGTTGAACAGCATAGCTTCTTGGCTACAGGGGTGTGCACGAAAAGAAAGCAGCACCTCCCCCCCCCCCCTCCTTGTCAACACCTAAGAGGAGGCGGTGCTGTGCAATTACCAATAGTTAGCCACACTAGACTTTAGAATATTAGGAGCTGAATAATCCTGATGTAGCCTCTTGGGAACTCTATTGGTTCCCATCTTTAAAGCTGGAAAGACAGGGACCGAAGATGGGCCTACCGAGAAGCACGCCATCTCTTCATTTTTTTTGTGACGTGTAGATGCAGGCGCAATTTATTTACAGTGTGCGTTTGGTGTTAAAAAAATAACGACGAGAACGATGGCGCACGTGCAAAAATACGCCACGGTGGCAAGCTCGACAGGGGGAGAGGGAAAAGAAGAGCCACGTGCGGTAAAGAGAAAGATAGATGACGGCGTTAGGCGTTCGACGGAGTCAGGCTACCGAGCCCAAGGGTGAACACCTGGGACGTGGTCCGACTTTCTTGCGACGGGCTCAGTGTGGTCGCTGACGTGACCTGCCTACCACACCATTCTTCAGCAAGGCTCCAGGCTTCTTTGTAGCCTCCGCAAGCCACCAGTAGCCTCTTCAAGCCAGCCTGCAGCTCTCGTATTGGCGCCACATCATCGCATCGCCCAAAGTATTCGACTCCCTAATAATTTAGCTTGTGCCGGCCTAGAGACACTTTCTGTTAAAACGCTACGCTAGTGAGACTCTCGTTAGCTCATTGGTTTGGGTAACTTAGCTTACTTAGTACGTCTATGTGATTGTTTTTCTCCATGTTTGCAAAAAGTGTAGTTGTTTTATAAATTTGTTTTATAAACGTTGCTTTCTTACATAACCACTAGTCTTCTTTAATATTCGATTCAACGAATGTACGCATTAAATTTTTTTAAGACATATTTATCGTTTTTGCGAGTCAGCGACGTTAAAGAACGCAATTCAGTTAAACGCAGTTCTTGGATAATATAAAAATGAAGATCCTTGATATCAAGTAGCTTCTCTGCATATTGAAGAGGCATACATACTTGGCTCTCAACATCGACAATCTCAAGCACGGTGTCGAAAAACTGCCGGTTTGCCACCTGCTTGGAGACAGCAAAGTGGGCCAGCTCGTCGTCGATGGCATTGTCTTCCGCGTTGTGCTTCTGCCAGCCACCAAGCACTGGGATTCGCTCTTCTGCACTGCAGGCGATAACGACGAACGCAACCATCCCGAGCCCATACAGGGTGAGTGTTGACGAAGCCATGGTTGCCTGTAGTTCTGTCGTTTGTAGTATAAAGAGGAAAATATCAGTTGTTCTATTGAATAGATCTAATTTACAAACAACACCGTTATATTGCGTTTTTAGCGCACAAATACTTTTCCGCCTTCGAATATTCGGTTTGCGTAGAGCAATCGAATATCCTTGAGACGGCCATATTTTACCACTCAGAAGATCCCACTTAAGGAGATATTTGTTTTTTTTGTTCAATGACACTATGGGTCAGACGCTAAGGTTGCATACGAAAGCTATCGACACAATGGTGTGAAATTGAAAGAATCGTGTGGGACCAGTCCTGAATTGAACCAAACTGATTTCTTAGTGTACGCAGTGGCAAGATTGATCACTCAGTTATATACTTTCGAATCACCTTTTCTAACAATCAGACGTAAGCATATTGCATGCTAAGTGGTCAGCATTACTTCAATCCTCGCACGCGTACTTTTATTATTTGGAAAACAGTAGATAACGAATCCTGAACACTACGTCAATCCTTGCTGATGAAGCTTACAGAGCCTTTCATAAAAAAAATCAGAAGAAAAAAATCAAGCATTGTAGTTAGAACCTGCCGAACTAAATCTAAACTGGAAAAAAAATATTATCAGAGTTATGACTTGATAGTACAAAATTTATAATTTCTTTCGCAATTGGTGTTTTGAGCTTACTGCAAGGTGCAATAACTATACATTAAAATCTCTTCGCCTTGAGCGGAACTTTAACAAACAGTAACACTCAAGCGATATATGTATGACACCTTACGAGAACTGATATTGAATAGCTCGGTATCTGGCCAAAATTCATGTAACATGGTTTACTTATTTCTTTCTTGAAAGAAGGATATCTTCAATGTCACGTTTAAATAACCCGAGCCTTTCATTACACAATACAAAACACTTGGTTGCGTAGAGACAGTTTACTACAACTGATGCTGAATTTTAATTGAAAATAAGAGAAACATTTCAACTTCAATGTAGGGCCTACGAAGCTATGAAGCCTAAGAAATCCAAGCTTGCATCTGCAAAATTTATTGCTTATTCAGGGATGCATTCCGTAGCACTCATAAGCTTTCTCTTTTTTTTCTGTTTATCCTCAGAGATCAGTCTCTGCTGCTATGAACTCTTTTCATAATTCACAAGTCTGCTTCTCTGCACCCGATATTTGCACAAACAATAGCAGCATCTGTCGTGCTTCAAGTGCATAAATGGTACTAGTTTAACGTTCTTGGGCTTGTCTGTTATGAGTGTTTATATCAAAAGAGCAGACTCTACAACTTCTATGTCCATCCTTAGCAAACCAGGCGTCAACAGGCTAGTCGCAGTAAGTGTTGTTTAAGCTAATTAGCTCGATAGCTAACTTTACAATTTTGAAAAGAGTGTACGTTTATTGAACAATTTCACGAAAGAAAAAAAAAGTTATCCAGAAGTTTCAGGAATGCGCACACTCAAAACTCGTCTTCCAATTGAAATACCAGCTATTTCGTTTTTTCTAATATTTACTCATGCTAGTCTAGAAAAGATGTAACAATATGTATGAAGGTATAAAAATACATCTAGCAGAAACTTCTTGGGGAATCCTTTTGAGTGGAAACCTCGTAGTTTGCCTTTACGCTTTGACCTTTGCTTCATACTCTGAATAGTTTGATTGAGTTCAGGCATAGCGGTTCATCTTTTACAGGGCCGTTTACTACAGCAGAGTGTGAGGCACATTAAAATCAAAGTTTATAGTGTTCTACCTACATATGGTTTTCGCAACAATGGGATCAACGTAAAATACTTCAAGTGGGGCAGCGATAATATTATGCAGTGAAGTCATCGGGAATGAAGCTGCGCGGCACTTTAATGTTTATGTAAGTTCCGGGGAGTGGACAAGCAAAACCTTCAGCAAAAATAGTATTTGCAGAAGTATATTGACAGGTCTAGATTTAAATGTGTGAGCTAAAATACGGTTATAAAAACATATTCTAGATAAAGCTCTTTGCAATTGCAATAAAAAGATGAATTAGTGGCTGCTGTACATTTATTCAAGTATGGCGTGTCACAATGAAAAAAGTTACTTAATTATCACCTGCAATACCAGCATGAATGCTCTTGTACCCTATGACTTGATGAAGTTAAAGCTATTTCAGCTCATCAGAACAGTATTCATATACACATTGTTGAAACTATCATACTTATTTATTAGAGAAATTGGTATTTAATAAGTATATATAACAAGGCTTGAGACGCTTTACTACAAAAAAAAGAAAAAAGGACAATGCACTTGTCAATTTCATATGATGCATGATAGGTAGGTAGATTTATCCCACGGATGCTTACAAATCACGAAATATTACTATTATTTCTATAACTAATTTTTTCGACTGATAAGATATTCATGCGAAACATTCCATCAGTTTCTACAACGTTGCCACCTTAGCTGCCCTAAATTGCATAGGTGTTTGCTGCAAGAGAGTGTAAAAAAGATCAGGAAAGTGGAATGCTGTGTTTCTGCTTAGCTTACGTAAACATCTGTTTTGATCATAAAGCAATCAAGTAACCTCTATGAGGGTATACATTAATGAACATTTATTTATAGTATAACATTTTACTGCAAAATGTACATAAAGTTGAACTCACCGCTTACGCGTCGCCAATCGGAAAGCTTCCTTGAGAAGGTTGATGATAAAAACAGCACGGTCTTCGAGTTTCCTCCGTAAATACACCAAGAGGCTCCCTTATGGCTTTAGGTTTTCTTTTTATACCTGCCGCGCGCAGGGGGCAGGCAGGCAGGCAGAAAAGCTCTCACAAAACCGGATAAGAAGGGCCGTTGTCGCTTAACGCACCTCTTCGCACTCGCATTCTTTATTTTCCTTTTTTTCTTCAGCGGCTGGGTATCACGGTCATCACGGTGCTAGCTTTTATTGCAATCGCAAAAGGCTACCCTTGTAAGGCGATGCATGATTAAGCCCGCTAGGTAAACTTGTTGCCGGCTCTGATCACCGCGTTGGCTTCAATTGGCTCACGACAACTGAAGGCCCTCTGCCGCAATTCGGTCGGTATTCTAATAATGCAGTGAGTCTATTTTGAGCTACTGGAGCTGGCAAATAGGCTGCAAACTCAACATAACTCTGTGGTGTGGACATCTTCTAGTTGCGACATAAGGTGGAAAAACATGTTAATGGTATTTCATGCGTGTACACTTGCTTTAAATTATTACATAATTCAGCTTAGCACTGCATGCAACCCAACGCTAGTGGGAAAAAATCTGATGTCAT